>CM062816.1:1390055296-1390485955 GCA_031772625.1 Pinus tabuliformis | reverse complement strand
AATATCCCTCTTGGAATTGCTTCTCCTTGATATTTTTGTCATGCCATATCTTTCTCTGAAGTTGAACTACCTCTATATGGAGAAGGGCCTACATTTTGTGCTCATCCAATCCATTGAGTTGAAGTAATCCTTCTTTTTGTGCATGGCTGAGGTCTAGGTCTAGTTGAGCTGCCATCCTTAGGGTATTGAATTCAAATTCTATTGACAACAAAGCCTTCTTCCCATAAACTAGCTCATATGGTGTGAATCCTGTGGTTGTCTTCCATGTTGTGTTGTAGACCCAAGTGACCTCAACTAATCTATCTGCCCAGTCTTTTCTGTTGATGTCAGGATCCCTTTCAATGCTCTGTTAGTGACCTCCACCTGCCCATTGGCCTGTGGATGGTAAGGGGTCAAAGTCCTGGCTTGATTCTATGATGTGTGAGCAGGTCTTCAATCAAATTGCAAGTGAACTGACTACCTTGATATGTGACCAGCTTTCTTGGATACCTGAACTTGTAGAATATGTTCTCTCTAAAAAATTCAGTTACTTTTTCCTTTGTCACTGCTTCGATTGCTTTTGTCTCTGCCCACTTTGTCAGGTAATCGGTGCACACAATGACGTATTGTTTCTTCTTTGAAGGAGGGTTGATAGGACCCACAAAGTCCATGCCCCACTTCTCATATGGCTCAAAGGTCACTTGAGGTTGCATGGCCATCTCATCCTTTGGAGTAGCTTTTCCCATCCTCTAACATCGATCACACTGGCTGGTATATCTCCTCACATCTTGATGAAGAGTGGGCTAGTAGTATCTTGAAGGCAGTTTTTTTGTTGCAAAATGACCTCCACAAGGCCCGTCATGATAGGTCAGGAGGATGTCAAAGACTTCCTCCTCCCTAACACATCTTCTCAAGATCTGATCTGGGCCAAGTTTGAAGAGATTGCCCCCAATCCAGGTGAAAGGGGCACTTTTCCTTACAATCTTGCTCTTCTCTTTTGAGGACAGGTGTGGCGGGAACTGTGCTGAAACCAAGTAGTTTGTTATATCAACAAACCATGGAGAGAGTATTGATATAGCAAACAAATGTTCATCTGGAATTTGGTCATCCACCATTCCTTCTTCACTTGCAGGCAAATTTACTCTAGACAAGAAGTCAGCAACAACATTTTCTTTACCAGGCTTATCAATAATGGTCAAATCAAACTGCTGCAGTAAGAGCAACCATCTAATAATGCGAGAATTTACATCCATTTTTTTCATTAAAGATCTAATTGTAGCATGATCAATGTGCACAAAGGTTTGATAGCCTGTGATATAATGTCTTAATTTGTTTAAGGAATGCATGATAGCTAGGAGTTCATTCTCAGTCACTGTATAGTTTAACTCTGCCTTTGACAAGTTTTTGCTTATAAATTATATGGCATAAGGCAACTTTTCATCAATTTGTCCCAAGGCTGCTCCTATTACTGTTTTCAAGGCATCTATGTGAATGTGGAAAGGTAGGGCCCAGTTTGGGCCTCTGAGAATTGGGGTAGTCACTAGCTTGTTCTTCAAGGTATCTAAGGCTTCTTGACAATTTTCTGACCATATGAACTCAACATCTTTACCTAAGAGGCCAAACAAAGGAGAGGCTAGCTTGCTGAAATCTTTAATGAATCTTTTGTAATATCTGACTAAGCCTAGGAAACTTCTAACACCTCTCGCCTTCTGAGGAGGTGGGACTCTTAGAATGATGGAAATTTTGTTGCGGTCCACCTGTAGTCCTTGTTGAGATATTGCATGACCTAGCACGGTCCCTTCAGTCATCAAAAATTCACATTTTTCTAGACTGAGGGACAGGTTCATCTCAATACACTTTTCTAGAACTTTTCCTAGGTTAGATAAAGCTTCCTGAAATTTAGAGCCATAAGGAGTAAAGTCATCCATGTATATCTCTACTGCATCATGAACTAATTCGGAAAATATACTTAGTACCGCTCTTTGGAAATTGGCTAGAGTGTTGCACAAACCAAAAGGAAGGACCCGATATGAAAAGGTACCCCAAGGACAAGTGAAAGTGTTCTTATCTTGGTTTTTCAGGCTATTTTGTATCTAATTGTACCCGCTAAACCCATCTAGGAAAGAAGAAAACTTTTTCCCTGCCAGACCATCTAATACTTGATCTATGAAAGGTAAAGAAAATGGTCCTTTTTAGTGGCTTTGTTCAATTCCCAATAGTCGACATAGATTCTCCACTTACCATTTTTCTTTGGTACTAGCACCAAAGGAGAGACCCATTCACTATCAGAGATGGGATAGATGAATCCTACATCAAGAAATTTTTGCAGTTCTTCCCTAACAATATCTTTAAGTGTTGGATTCGTCCTCCTTTGAGGCTGCTTGACTGGCTTGCAATCTTCCTTGATGTAGGTATGATGAGTACATACTAAAGGGTGCACTCCCTTCATTTCCTTATAACTCTAGGCGAAGGCATCTAGATGTTTTCTCAGCATGCTGCATAGCTCCTTCTACTGGGAAGTAGATAGGGATGGATTGATTTTCAATGTTTTTTCTAGGCTGAACTTTATATTTTTGACACGGGGAGGAGTAGGATCAGCCACACAGAGATCAGTTGAGGGGTTGTTTTGGGTTTCTCTTACTATGTATTCTAATGGTGATACAATGGGAGGTATATTCTAAATCAAATTTTCAATCATATCATCCTCATCTTATTGTTTCCCCCCCATGGCGGTTTCTAATGTACAAAGTGGTGTAGAATAAACTTCATCCTCATCTTACTCCTCCAACCAGAGAGGTAGATCATGTTATAGCAAGGGTTTGGTAGGAGGGTATAGGATTAACTACTTGGACATGTGCCCATTCTTTATGGTCATGTTCCCAGCTCGACAACTGAAGTAGGCATCAGCTGTAGCCAACAAGGGTATTCCCAGAATGAGAGGATACCCAGTGAGCTTTGCCTTTGGCTGGAGAACTAAGAAATCAGCAAGGTACTCCCAAGAATCAATGGATACCATCATACCTTCCACAATCCCCTCAGGGGTCACGACGGAGCAGTTTGCTAGCCGTAGCATGGTCATGGTCTTCCTCAAGGAGCCTGGAGGTTAAGTTTGAGCATTATGTCCTTTGTCATCACATGAGGACAACTCTCAGATCAATCAAGGTGTGTGGGTTCATGGTGCCATTGATGTGGACATTGACTACTGGGCTTCTAGGGTCCAGATATTTTGGACAGATTGCGTTACCTAACATCAGGTCGGACAATTTTCCTATGACATTGATGGTTGGGGCATCTCTCTTGCGCCTTCCTAGATGCCTAAAGCACTTCTCTTTGATCAACCTATTGTATATAGGTACATATTTTATGGCTTGCAGAAGTGGTATCTTTACACATAATTGCTTCAATTCTCCCAAGATTTCAGGTTGTTCTGGGGTAGGCTGGATTGTCGTGGATAGTCTCTCAGGAAAGGGTGGATTTACTTTAGGTTTTCTTTCCTCTCTATCTTCCTCAACCTCCCTAGTTGGAGATTGGTTATCTGGGAAAACTTTCCTAGATCACAAGTTAATTTCCTGAATCTCCACGGCATAAGTTGGGCATGAAGGTTTCCCACTATACACTTTTTGGGAATGTCTGTTGTTTGGGTTTGGATCTGGCTGGGCAGGCATTTGGGGTTGCTTTTGTGGAGAAGGAGGTAACGGTTGTGGTTGGGCAAGTGGTGGAAGCAAAAGAGCGGGAAGATAGTTGTATTGGGGCCTCCACCCCTGATGAGATTCATTCCACTGAGGTTGTGGCTGAGCATGGGATTGAAATGAATGGGTGGCTGGTTGGGCATGATATTGAGATGTGAAGGACCAAGGAGGTGGTGTGGACCAAGAAGCGTGAGCAGGGGGACCCCAAGAAGGTATGGAGGGCACTTGGTTGGGGTTGTAATATGCCTGAGATGTCCCTTGCATTCCCTATTGGTATGGTCTAGGTCTAGGCGGCCTTCTTTGGTTTATGTAGTAGAGTTGTTCAGTGACTCCCTCAACCCCTTGATATACAACTTTAAGTCTAGGCAAGGAAGGGCACTTATCTGTAGAATGATTTTCTTCACAGACTGAACAGACCTCTATAGAGTTCAATGGGCATTCATTCCTAGGATGCCTCCTAGTGCGTCTAGGGCAAGAGGAAGAAGCGAGGGCTTTGGCAAGAGTCTGCAATATCTCACTCTTGAAGTCTTCCAGCATGTTTCCAATTTCTCCTTTAATGGAGGAGTTGGAGGAAGAGGTACTGGCTATGGGTTGACTCCCGCTACCTTTCTTTCTGACTGCTCTAGAATGGTTTTTAAAAATAGTATTTATGTCCTCATAGGGTAGTTGGGAGATGTCTCCCTCGTCCAGCAGATGGAGGGTGTCTAAAAGATCTTCCCGAATTCCCCTAAGTAGGACGAGCTTCAGAGACTCAGGGTCAAGTGTACACCTGGACCTTTTTTAATTGAGCTAGAACCTCTCCTCATAGTCTTCCAGGGACTCATCACTTCCTATAGTCATTCGGAAAATTTCTTCTTTAGTATATTTTGACCTACAATAGTATCGATACTTGTTGTTAAAGGCTTGCTGCATCTAAGCCCAAGTTGTGATGCTATTGCTAGGTAATCCCATGAACCAGCGCAATGTTGCATCCTTGATAGTAGAAGGGAACAATTTCAACTTTTGCTCATCTTCTGCATATTCATAGGTTCAACAAATAACAACAAACTCAAACAAAAATGTGTCAAGATATTCTGTAGTTAGACCATGGAAATGAGGTATGGTGAAAGGGCTTATATTCTTCATTTTGGTGTCCCCATTGGTCTCCCGAATGGGAAAGGTACCTTCTATTCTCTCTCCATTCTCCCTAGCATTTTTGTTTTCAACCATTGGCTCCAAAGGAATGTTTTCTTCTTCGTCTTCCCCTATAGGTTCTTCAAATATGTCTGGTTGTTCAACTAAGGGTTCTTCTTGATCGTAGCCACTGAAGAAGATAGAAGTCTGGCTATGTGAAGCAATGGGGGTGTTGGGCAAAATTTTTCCTGAGTTATCTCTATTCCTACGAGGCATGAAAGGAAATCTTTTTGGTTGGTTTTTGTTTCCAATTTCCCCACACTGATAGTACCTACAAAACTGAAATGGATTGAACAAAACAAATTGCAACTAGCTGAAATGAAATTTGCAGAATTGAAGAGGAAAGCAAGGAAATGTAGAACTTGGAAGAAGAGAAATTACTATTCTACTTTTGCTGAAAAGAAATTTGTAAAATTGAAGAGAAAAGCAAGGAAATGCAGAACTTGAAAGAAGAGAAATTACTAGTCTACTTTTGTTGAAATAAACTATTAGCAGAATGTGGCAGTAGAAAATAGAAGAAATTAGTAATCACAGAATACTCTGACACTTCCCTGGCAACAGTGCCGAAAAGTGGTGAGCACCAGTATTGTAGCAATAATGCTACAACTCCTAGGTTGCCTACTTTACTCTTATCAACCCGGTAGTTCATAAAAAACTTGGAAGTGACGGTGATGTATGCACAAGTACTAGTTCTTACTGCAGGTTGTCACTTGGTTAGCCGGCGCAAGATCACTAGGAGCTCAAGCCAACTTCTATGGATTCCAGAAGAAGCTATATATGTGATGAAAGGAGAGAAAGGCTACTCTACAGATACTATTCTGACTGCAAAAAGGAGAGTGTCTGAAATGTAAAGCAAAACTAGTAAACCCAAATTAACCAACTAATCCAACTTTTGTATAAAGCACTACGAAAATCATGAAAAGAATGTCATTACCTACTCAAGGAAGTAAACAACATCTAACTAAGCCATTTCTGGAAGTAAATTAGCAAAAAAACATCTTTTTGGATTTTTATGTATTTTTATGTGAATTTGACATGCATGTAATTTATTGTTTGTGAATGTGGCAGCAATAGGTGGCATTGGAGGGCGCTTTTGGTACTTGAGAGGATGTATGATGGTGTGGATGGGTCCTAGGAGGTCTTAGGTGGCCTTCTGGAGGATTTTCCCGCACTCAGCCTTCAAAGAAAAGCCTACAGGAAAATCTGCAGGAGGACACAGGGAATCTACAGGAGGAAAAACAATGTTCTATAGGAGGCCTACAGGAGGACGCTGAGAACAGTTTTCACTATTTGAGGGTGTGAGAGTGGGTGAAGAAGATTGATGAAGTTTGGAATGAGGTGTTAGGGCACCTATAGTCTACCATGAACCACTAGGAGAGAGAAATATGGGATGATTTTCTCAAGGAGAGAGGAAGAAGTTCTAGGAAAAATGCAAGAACTTAAAGTAAATTGAGGTGAGGTTTAGGAGACCAATAGGTCATGGATTGGATGGAGGGTATGATTGATGATAAGTGGCCTACTACTGGAAGAGATCTGCTGCATATAAACTGACAGTCAACCAAGGAAATCAATCAAGAATTGAAATGAATGCATTGAGTAAAAACAAAGTTTTGCATAAAAAGTGTCTAAACTATGATCTATGAAAGGAAATGCTGTGAAATACGGTAGGAAAGGAAAGCATGAAAGAAGACTATTGAAAATTAGGAATTAAGCATGATGATGAAGATCTGTTAAAAGGTCACTTTCTTGTTAATTTGACCATGAATATCTCTTTTACAAAGAAATATTTCTTAGCTCTGTTTACATTAGTGGTTTGATAAGAAAATTTCTACAGTCTCTTCACTAAATTTCTTAAAGTTATTACATTTATTCTTTTTGACAAAAAAGGGCCAACATTTTACCTTGGCTAAGTAAGGATTATTTAAATAACCTTCTAGCTTGGTTCCTTTTTGTTCCATCTAAGCTTGGAAAAGTGTCATGAATTTACATTGAACAATGTAAGAATCTAGTCTTCTCCATAAAAAATCAAGCCAACTCTTTCATTTTTCAAATTACCTACCATTTCTGGACATATTATTTGAAATTTCTATGCTAAAGGTGTTGGATTTAGGTAAGTGATGCAGAATGCACACTATAGTTCTATTCTTCACCTATTAGACCAGTGCAAATTATAGGCAAACTTGGAAGGGTTGGATATGACTATTCCAACCATACTCTTATTTACTTGCAATACATATATTCATAACACATACCTACAATACTATTGTTCACCTATTCGGCTATTGCATATTGTAGGAAAACTATTAAATGTTGGACTTCGTTGTCTCAAGTTCACACACTAGCACTAAAGATGCAACGTATTGTGTGCATCCTTAGATATGTTTGACATTGCAAGCTAACTGTTTAAATAAATGCATGTATAAAACTTCTATATTAGCAGAATAACCATCAGTATTGTTTTCTAGCATTTTGGGTTGAATTCACAATAGTATGCTAAAAAGTGTCATTTCAATGTCTGGAATTAGGATATATGAATGTGAGATATATACTCTACATGTTTGGGTTATCTCCTTTTCAAATTGGAGATTTTTTAGGCTACATGTTAATTGTTTGAACTTTGAACTTTGAAGAAATTCTTGAATGGACTTCACAAGCAGTGGTACCATAAATTGTGTTATTTCAAAGATTTGACTTCCATATTTTCACAAAATACAATGTCCTCAATAAATACTTATATGTATAGATACTTATGTTTAGGATGATATATGTGTTGGAGTCATTCCTTTATTTTTTACTATAATCTCGATGCTAACAAGCTTTAGGTGACTTTTTTCATCAATTGTTCATAGAATATGCAAAAGATTTCATTGTCAAAATGTGGCAAAAATTACATTTCTCCTTACTTATTTTTTATTGTTCATAACAAGATAATCATGTTGTAGGAATGAGGTATCCTACAGTCTGTTTCAATTTGTGGATATTATTTTTCCTCCCATTTTTTACAAGGATGTAGATTTCATTTTCATGTTGATGGTTTTTGCATGTATCTTATCTAGCCCCAAATGCTAGTAATGGAGAGGATCTTGAGCAGTAGTCGTGGACACAGATTATCAGAGGTTAATGTTACATTACCACTTCCACCTAGTATCAGAAAACATTTAATGGTAAGTGACATAAAGAAGAGTTATTTAACAAAAGGGTTGAAAGGGTAACCTCGTGCCTTAGTTCTAAGTCATTTATTTGCGTTTATTAGCTATAAGTCATTAGTTCTTGAGCTTTACTGGATCAATTATTTCACTAATCCAATATGCATTGCTTGTATTTTTCACCCGATGTTAGTTACTTGACATGGCTGATATAACATTCAATTCTAGGCCACTTTTATTTTAAGTCAAAGATTTTATTGATTAAAAGGATGTTTATATTTTGATTGGTTTACTTCGAACTTGATTTTAAAAACTTTTGTAAATTCCACGTGGATGTTACTTTTTTAGGGTGATCTCTTTGCACAATAAGGTCAGATGAGTCCTAGAACACAGGTATACAACAAGCACATCTTTAGTCTTTTTTGTGTATTTGTTATTCTTTATATCGTTGATGGATGGTTATTGATGATGTACAACAAAGGATGGGAAGGTCCTACCAATTATCTTGACAAAACAAAATAAAATGGAGTGGTAGAATTGTATTTTAAAGGGTGAGCCAGAAATGAGTACTTGAATGGTAGAAATTGAGAAGGAAAAGCTATCGAATCTGGATCTAGAGACACAAAAGACCGTGAAAAAAAATGATGGTATTGATGAGTCTTCCCAGAAAATAAACTCTAACTGTTAGACTGCTGCCCAAATTTCAGTTATTTGCAATGGCAATAGTGACTCTAGCTTTATTTGTATGAATAGAGACTTTGGCCATTGTCTTATTCATTTCCTATGAATGATTTTGATTTTCAAACTCCAACTAGTTTGTTGTTAAATTAATTAAAGCTTTAATGAAAAACTTATAGTTTTCAAAGCTCTTTTCTAAATCTATTTTCTTGAGAAAAATTGTCTTTTTACTTTAGGTATTGTAGATTTCTACTGTGTGACATATGCTATGATATAATTGCCTATATAAATAGACATAAGCGTTGTACAACATAGTCTTTTTTAAATATAAAGAAACAACATTTCCAAATATAATGTTTATTAATTAAGAACATCTTTTAGACTTTTCTAAGTTATGATTATATTTTGGTAGGGGATTTTTTGTACATTTATATTGTATTGTCCCTTTGGTTTTTGTCAGTTAACAATGGTTAATAAGGAATGTGTTCTTGAGCAACAGACACACATCTTATTCTACTATTGACAGGAAACTTCGTGGTTTTCAAGCATGGCAACAAAAACGCAGATGTTAGTGGGATATCCAAAGTCCGTGTTGGATGAATTTAATACTAGTGATGATTTTTATTCCTTGTCAGATAAAGAATGTCACGAGTCAAATTAAAATAAACAGAAGCAACTCAAGAATGAAGGTGGTGCTATTGCTTTCTGTCCAAGTCAATTTCTTTTATTTGTTGGTTGTTTTCATGTTTTGAGTGCGGACTATGAAATTCCAAATTGCATGTTGGTTTATGTAAAGGGATATATAGGTATATATATATTTATATATATATATATATATATATATATATATATATATATATTATATATATATATATATATATATATATATATATTTGGCATATGTCATTCATGGTTTCCAAAGATTTGTGTTACATTTGCACAGAAGTTTAGATATCATTAAGATATCTAAACACCAAACAACAACAACATTGAGATTTTTCTTTCACTCAAGCTATAACATATTGCATGTGTCTTCATCAATTTTCTTCTTCCATATGCTATCCTCTTATGACATTTCCTTTGCAATATTTGGTTCATTTTCTAGTTATAGGTCATTTATAGATTATAAATGTCTTCAGAGTTTCACTTCTAATTGAGTATTCAACTGAACATGTTGATTCTCTTATACATAATTATTTTTCCCTCCACCCACTTTTCATAACTTCCATAACCATTAGGTAGGGACCTATAGCTTTAATTTTGCTTTGCTTGTTTAGTAAAATATTGTCGAGACTTTAATTTATTGAAAGTTGTAGAATTTATAGTTTATGAAGTTTCAAGGTTTAATTCTTTAAAGGGTGCTAGCTCAATGGAAGAGCACCTGCTTTACAAGTAGGAGGTTGGTGGTTCAATTCCATCATGCCCTGAGATCCATATGGAATGGCAACGATCAATTTTTGGTGAAAGAGGCTCTTTTGACCATCACCAATGAGCTTTGGTGACATTTTTTGACCCTCACCAAAATATGAAATGGTGACGGTCAACAAACGCCACCATATATACGCATCAATAGTGATGAACCTCAAAGGTCCGTAACCATAAATTGTTGTTTTTTATATGAAATGATGACGGTCGTTGTCCGTCATTATAGTCATTATTTGTGACAGGCCTTGAATATCACCACAACGCCTATACTCCTGGAAATGCGGCTTTTGGTGATGGTCAATGAACGTCACCATATATATGCACCAATAGTGACAGCCATGAAATATCCATCAAAATAAATCATTGTTATTCATATGAACTAGTGACGTTCAATATCCATCATTATAATCAATATTCTGACGTACCTTGAATGTCACTATAACATCTATACTTTTGGTGACGCCACCTTTGGTGATGTTCAGTTTTTGGTGACGGAGGTTATGGTCCATCACCATTGCTCATATGAAATTGTGACAGTCGTTATCCGTCATTATAAATCATTATTGTTGACGGAATTTGAATTTCACTACAACAACTATAGTTTTGGTGATCCCACCTTTGGTAATGTTTGGTTTTTTATGACGGAGGCTATGGTCTGTCACCATTGCTCATATGAAATGGTGATGGTCATTATCTGTCATTATAAATCATTATTGGTGATGTAATTTGAATGTCGCTACAACACCTATACTTTCGGCGACACCACCTTTGGTGATGTTCAGTTTTTGGTGACAAAGGCTCTTTTGACCGTCACCAGTGAGCTTATGGTGACATTTTTCGCCCCTCACCAATGTCCTTTTTTCTTGTAGTGATGCCACTTTGGTGCAGAATCAAATGAAGCAAGAGGCATATCAACATCGCAGTGAAAGAATTTTGATGTAGGTGATTGGGTATTTTTGTGGCTACATCTCACGCAAGCTATTTATGAGAAGGAAATGTTGGCAATACTACATGCACTTGAGAAATGGCGACCTTACCTAATGGGAAGGCACTTCAAGCTAAAAATGGATCATGATAGTCTGAAATAGTTTTTAGAGCAAAGATTATCTTTAGAAGAACATAAAAAATGGGTCAGAAATATGTTGGGTTATGACTTTGAAATCATCTACAAAAAAGGGAAGAAAAATATTATTGTAGATGCACTCTCAAGAAAGGATGAGGATGTGGAAATATTGTTTTGTGCTATTTCTATTATCCAACCAGATTGGATAACGAAGCAAGGGATGAATGGAAGAAGGACGAAGAAGTGTGGCCACTCATTCAAAAGTTGCAGAAGATCCCAGTTCAAACAATATTGCCAGAACTTGACAAGGAAGGAAAAATCATATTGGAACCTAGAGCAGTCACAATAACAAAACCTGACAACTATGAAATCGATCATTTTCAGAGTATCTCATCAAGTGGAAGAACTTACCTGCTGAATATTCCACATGGGAGGACAAGAATTTTATATAGAAGCATCAAGAACTACTCAAGCGTTGAGGAAAACACTTTTTGAAGGAGAGTGTCATGTTAGGTCCCTATACTACTAGTGTAACCCCTTATTGTTATTAGTACAACCCCCTTATTATATTTTTGTTCCCATGTAGTCCCCATATTGTTATTATTGTGCCCTTACATTATTATTGTTATGTTGGCTCTGATTATATTATGACCCCTTAGACTCCTATGTATAGAAAGGAGGTCTTGTCATTTGTATGATCCAAGAATTGTTCATTTGTGTAATGTAAAGGAGGTTGTCCCCTCGAAGAGGCTTATTTTGTAGGCATTTATCTATATTTTCTATATTTGTGTGAGCTGGTTTCATAACAGCATGTGTGGTCATGCATTTTAAATTTTAGCACATATCGGTAGTCACATTCTGGGAAGGCCCCACTACATTTTGTGCAGTGCCACATTCGATTTGAGTGATTGAAAAATATTTTCATGCATTGCATGCCATCAAATGAGAGATGGAATGCAAAGAAGTAGAAATCTTGCATGTCAAAAGAGGTGATGGTTCCACGAATAGAGAACCATGTTTTCTAGTGATATACGAGTCTATGAGGCCAACAATTATATGTTGTGGGTGGCCCCTGCTTGGAAGGCCTCGAGAATTTTCTACTTAATGATGGTGAAGAGGCCAAGCATTCTCTTTGATGAAACCATGATTGGAGTTGTTCATTCTCTGGAATGGCGGGATCTAGCATGACGTTGGTGGTCGAGATAGTCCTAACAGTCCTTCCATTAAATTCAGTTATGCAACCCCCTTTGATTGCAAGCACGGTCAAATCACCAGAAGAGGTGAGTTCAACGAGTTTCTTACCTAAGGTATGGCAATGCCCCCCCCATAGGGTGATGTCGACACTATAGCTAGACATATCTTCCAAGATGAGAGTGTTCCTAGGTGTTTTAGAGCCATATCTCTTTGATGAATGGTAGAATTTAGAGAAGTGGACCTGACAATGCTAATGATGTCGATAATTGGGTCAGGGTTTGCGTATCTGATTTCATCTATAGATTTAAAATGAAAATGACGGAAAGGAATTGTCAGAACACAATCTAAGGAAGTTTAAACAATGGAAGTTGCAGAGAGGGAGACTTCCCATTTTCTATCGAGATGGTTGTAATTTGTGTTTTTTGGTTTCACAGTGCCATTTGAAACCATGCAAACCTTCCCAATTTGGACAAGGTGATGCAAGGAACCTGCCAGATCACCGAAGGAAGAGAGATGGATTATATCATTGGCAGAATCAATGAGTTCAAATTCAAAGACAATTCTGGAGTCTCAAGCATTGTTGTAGGAGCGAAGGGATGTTTTTCGAGAACCCTACCCTGTATTGACCATTGTTTATGATAGGGGCTTAGCACCATGAATGGAATGACGACATGTAGAGTAGAGGATAACTGAGTTGATGATGGTGCATAATCTTGTGTCGAAAGAAAAGTAGATGAGGTGGGGGCATGTGATGATGAAGAGTCGAGTTCATATCTCGACGTTTGTACAATTTGAAGAAGGTCCAAGTCCCTAATAAAATTTGCATGAAGTTCTAGAACTTCCAGTTCAATAATTTTTAAAGTCTTGAGAAGAAGGAAAGAAAGAGAAAAGTAACGCTACATTAGTCGGAGTGACAGTGATGGAGAGAGGGAAGGAACAAAAAAACATCAAGAATATTGTCAGGAGTGAAGATATGCATAGTTTTGCAAAAAATGCAACTGAATTCTTTGATAATGATAATCGAGCCCAACTAGAGGGCACCGAAGATGACATAAGCATTGTAAGCATACAAAAGCAAAGTTTTGTACTGAGAGGTACCGTTAGAGAGGGAAATGCAGTAGCGTTGGGACTATGTATTTGTGGAAGAAAGAAGGTTGATTTCAACAATTTAGAGTGATGGTTGGATAATTGTAGAGCTATCGAGCAACAAACTGATGGCATTATCTACCAAGGCAACTTCCATGATGAGGAAAGGAAATGTTTTGAAAGGTTAAAGCCCATAAAATGTTGTCAACATTGGAATAGAAGTGGAAATAAAGCAACGAGCACAGTTGTTCATAGGATTGGCATACTTGGAGCCAAATGAAAGAAAAAAGACTTACAATTTAGATTGTTGCCAGTAATCAAAGGTAAGGGGAAAGGAAACTTGAAATGTTTAAGCATAGAAAGTTGGTTGTCTATATATGGAGTTTCAGAAACTCTTCAGGCAGGTGTGTTGTATGTCGTGACAATGCACATAGCATTATAAGTTATATACATAGTATGAAAACACTGATACTTACCATTTGAGTGCAAAAGATGATATGGTTAGAAGGTTATCAATTTTTACCTGTTTGTTATTGAAATTCTGGGACAGTTATCTGATTGAAGGTAGCAACAAGAAATGTAGTAGAAATAGCAGGAGCAACAACAAGAGACTAGCAATAGCACAACAACAACAACATAAATTGCAACTCGAAAAATTAGTATAATAGTGTGACAGGAAGAGGCTAAATGGAGCACTTCCCCATCTACCAACTAAGTAAAGTGAGAAATAAATCATAATCAGGACACATGGTAGAGGTCACAGGGTTACCAATGGTAGAGACAATGACAAATATGCTCATCCAAGAGAGATTAAAATGAGAATAAATGCACATAGGTGGACCATTAATTACATTATTGAATAGAATAGTCCTCGACACTAGGATGTGCAGATAAGTTTAAACCTTAATCAAAGGAAAATGTGACATATTGATTAAATATATGTGGGAGTTTCCGGATTTTGAAAATTTGACATGAGAAAAATCCTTTTCAAAATATTGCAAGTTGAAAGTCCGATCGAGAATATCAATGTGGCTCGTTTGAATAAACACATATAATAGAGTGTCTAGGGCATAAAACATATCAATTTTGTGCGAGTGAGAATAAATAGAAAATAAACTCACATGGTCGGTCCATTAATTAGATTAATGAATAGAATATCCGCCAAGACCAAGATGCATGTAGAGGTTTTAAGTTGCAATCGTTCAAAAAATGTGGCATATTGATTAAATATATATCAGAGTTTTCGAGCATTGAAACCTTGACACCAGAAGAAATATTTTGGAAATATGTGAAAAAAAGGGTTGATTGATCATATTAATTTGCCTCTGTACAAGGGAATAAAACATGTGATCTTCGTATGAGGGAGGATAAAATGATAGTAAATGCACATAGTTGGATAACTAGTGATAATTAATAAATAAGCTAGAAAAAGAGAGCAAGATATGTGCATAGACAATTGGCCTTATCAAAGGTCGTATTCGAAAAGATACAATAAGGGGCAAATGTAATTTGACATCTAAGTTTGGTATGATAAAACAATCAGGGTTGCATATTAGTGCTTGGAGGTCCATAACACATTTTCGAGATTCGAAATTTAGATATTTGTTTATTATTATACATGAAAAATGCTACATGTATCAGAAATTTCAAAAGGAATTTCTATGATGTTATTAGTATGATATAACTCTATTACAAAGAGGTTCATTTGACCAATATACCAACATGAATGCCCCACAGATACGAGGTGTCACTGCCTTATCTGTTTCAGATATCTAGTGATCCTTGTCAGCCCCCAAATGCCCTATTTTTTCAAGTTTCAACTGGAGATTTCTATTCGTTCCGATATTTGGACCCTCCAGATGTATGAAAAAGAATTCAACAGAACATCACATATGCTCTCAAGAGAAAATTTCCGACAATGGGCCACATATTAAAAGTGCCTATATTGTGAGTTGCAATATACGAGTTGCAATATGTGATGAAACCGTCGCCAATGGGAAGGTAGTATTAAATTGTTGAGATCGATGATAACAAATTAACAAAGGATTTTTTTGTAAAAGCCAAAGAATATCAAGCCTTTTCTCTCTCGTCCCAAAGGGACATCTGGCAGCAAAAAGTCTGGATCTGATAAGAGACACGTGGCTAACAACGACTTAATGCATTAAGGGATGGATTGCAGCCAACAATTGGTTGCAACAAGTGACACGGGGAGGCTGATGTCATCATGACATGCCAATAGGGTTGACAATGCAAGCAGATTTATAAATTTCAAGGTTCACAACAGGCCAAAATAGGTTGACACATGGAATTATTCAAAACATGAAACATGGCAGGTATGTGGTAGTGATGGCGTCATGTATGGGAGATCAACGATCAAAGGTTGAGTCATATTTTACATCAAGGTGAAACCTTTGATTAAAGGGATCTGATACGGGGGCTAGGCTGCGATCACATGAAGAGCCATATGACCAAGGCCCAAACGTAGAAGGTGATCAATGATTGCCAATTGGCGAATTGACATGCCATGCACCAAGGTTACACCTCCGATTCAAAATCACCGATAGAGAGGGATCTAATTTGGCGGTTAAGACCACGATCACAAAGAGTTCAAAGGAATCAAGGGCATCACATGGTATTATTCAAAAGGTGACACATGGCATATATGTGGCATTATTCAAAAGGTGACACGTGGCAAATACGTGGCAGGCATGGATGTTTTTTTGTCTACAAAAGCCAAAGAAGCTTGAGCCTTTTCTCTCTCCTCCCAAAGGGATATGTGGCAACAAAAAGACTAGATCCGATCAGAGACATGCGGCTAACAACGACTAGATGCGTTAAGGGATATGTTGCAACCAAAAATTGGTTGCGACAAGTGACACAGGGAGGCTGACGTCATCACGATGTGCCAATAGGGTTGACACATGGTAGGCAGATTCGACAGTTTCAAGGCTCACAACAGGCCAAAAAAGGGTGGCACATGGCATTATCCAAAAGGTGATGCCTGGAAGATACATGGCAGTGCTGTTGTCATGTATGGGAGATCATCGATCAGAGGTTGAGACATATTACACATCAAAGTGAAACCTCTGATTGATAACCTCCGTTATAGGGGCTAGAATGTGGTCACGTGAAGAGCCACAGGACCAAAGCCCAAACATAGAAGGTGATCGGGGATCGCCAATCGACGAATTGACATGTCATTCACCAAGGTTACACCTCCAATTGGAAATCACCGATAGAGAGGGCTCTGATTTGAGGGCTAGCACCACAATCCGAAAGAGTTCAAAGGAAGCAAGGGCGGCACATGGAATTATTCAAAAGGTGACACGTGGAAGATACATGGTAGAGATGGCAGCATGTATGGTGGATCAACGATCGCAGGTTGAGGCGTATTGTACATCGAAGAGAAACCTCTAATTGAAGGGCTTTGATACAAGGGCTAGACTCTGGTCACGTAAAGAGCCACAGGACGAAGGCCCAAATGCACAAGGTGAGCGACGATCGGCAATCGTCGAATCGACATGATGTGCAACAAGGTTACACCTCTAATTGGAAATCAGCGATAGAGAGGGCTCTAATTTGCAGCTTCACTCATTTCCTCTCCACGTAGATCAGGCCATGTTACTCATCGGAGATCGCAAGTTTTGGGATTGCAACCAAATGGTACATTGTGAAATCGCCAATTGCAATTCCACGATATTATAAAGACCCAGACGCGTGTGATGTGGTCCCATGCATTACACATTGGAACAATTTGTAGCGAAATCTTCTAAAGAATTGGCCCCCTATCCCAAGCTAAAGAGCTTATCCCCGGAAGACACCGTTCACTAGCTTTATGACATAACATCCTTTCCACAGTCATGATGTCACACTCTGCCATGTGGCTGGCATGCAGTTATTAAGATTCAAAGTACCTCAGGTAGAGAAAATCGCAGATCGGAGGCCCACAGTCAATCACACAATCGAAATGGTATATTCTTTGAAGGCCAATGAATCTGCTACAATGTCATGAGGAGGAATTTGACCATAAAAAGCCTATGGGCTTATTTAACTATTTATAATAGTGTCAATGTTGAAATATGTTTAAAAATAATATTAATCATTTATATATAATCATGTTAATAATATATAAATATTAATTTATAAAATGTGTAACATCAAATTTTTAACTATTTATTGTTTTATTATTAATATTATTTATATATAGAAATTAAAAAATATATATATTTTTCAATTGCGACAAATTGTTATTTATTATAATTATTTTAATTTACCATTGATTTTTTTAAAAGATAAATGATTTTTTATTTTTCAATTTCATTTTTAATTTAATAATATGTATATATATTATTTTTATTAAAATATGTTATAAAAATTATACTAATCTTATATATTTTATGTATTCAAGTTTTTGTGATCTATAATGAGTTAAGCAAAATCTTTTAGTAGAAATCAATATAATATATAATAAATCTTATATATAATAGAAATATATTAAATCAATTTAAAAATAATAATCAAAAATTAAAAAATAATTTAAATAAAAATAAAAATAAAAATACATTATTCATTTTAAATCTTCAATGTGTAACGATTTAATTTTTTTTAAAATTTACTTCTATCGTTCATTAATTCAATATTATTGTTTTTATTTATATTTTGGATTGGTAAGTATATATTAGAAAGAAACAATATTATATTGAGAATTTTATTAAAAGTAAAAAAAATACATCAATTTAGAACATTTAATGTCTAGAAAATATATTATTATATCACCTTTTTTATGGTAAAAATATTTATAAACAAGAATAATCATAATTAATATATAATCAATCATATTTTGGCCACCTAAATTTTATAAAGGAGATCTTGGTAAATCACTAAGGGAATAAAAGAACAATTTTTTTTATTAGAAACTTAAATGTACCTAACATCTTACAAATATCTATGATAAGAATATTTGCGAATAATTATAATCGTATATACCATCAATCAAATCTTGCCCAACCAAATTTTATACATGATATCTTAGTAAATCACTACGGCAAAAAAAAAAAAACTCCATTTTTCTGGAAAAAACTTGAATTGACGAGAAATCTCGCCATCGCCTAATTCAATGGCAAATATAGCGACCTAACATGGAGAAGTAAACCTAACCCATGCGCTGATGAAGAACATACTATAGCTTATGAAAATCATATTGGGTCACGTGATGTCTGAAGTTCCATTCTCAATTTTTGAAAAATCGATAGATAATATTTTTTAATTTTTAATTTTAATTAAATTGGTTGTTATTTTCTAATGGTTATTTAGCCGTGTTTTACATTTATTTATTACAATATTTGGATCTGGTTCCTCATCTTATCTTAAAAATAAATCATACTGACTAGTTAGAAACGCTTCAATAAAAATATCTCTTCTATATTTTTTACCAAAAAAATATTATTAAAATTATTATAAATCACAAAAATCTAAATTCTAAAATATTAATATCCATTTTAATAATCTCCTCATAAAATTTCATCCTAAAAATCTCCATAAAGTAAGCCAATCAATAAAAGCCATTTCAAACTCCTTTGCCATGGAACACCATTCCTTCATTGGACTAAGAATTGTCATCGCATGAACTTTGTTGAGTTTGGTTTTTATATTTTAAGCTTTCTTGTGAAATTTCGTTTGATTATTTCACTTAGAATTCACTAGGATCCTAAGTATGTGTATTTATTTATTCCCTTGCTTCCGAGGCAATTTGTCATCAGAAATGTTTCAAAAAATATCCAAAACCCGCTTTTTCATCATGTGGAACCAATGTAAGTGTCTTGCACTCAATACTCCTTTGGTCATGACATAATGTTGGACAATATAGTCTAGTCATGTCATGTCTTGTCTTGTCTTACCTTATTTTAGAATGCACCTCATTTTAACCAAAAAAAAAAAAATTATGGAAGATTTCCTAAATTTTATTTTATATGATCATTTTGTTTTTTGTTTACTCAAATAAATTTAAAAATACAATTTAATCTTAAAAATGTAGGCACTCTAACAAAGACGCAGGTTTTAGGATAATATTTAAGATAATTTTTGGTTAAATTATCTTAATTTGAAAAAAAATGTGTATTATATTATTATTGTCTTTAAGTGATTGCCTCAAAATATTATTTTAAAAAATTGTCTTTATAAAAACAATATATAACGCAAGAATTATTGTTTGTTAGGAGACGATTTTATTTTTGTCTCTCCAAAGATAATAGTTAAGAATTAAGATATGTTGTCTTTATAGAGACAACATGTCTTTAATTCTAGATATTGTTTCTTTATAGACAATAACCAATTATATTTAACGACAATACAATATCATTTTTTTCTCTTTAGAGACAATATAAAACAATGAATCCAGAAAATTAGTATTCGCCATTAATATAGATCAATATACAAAGTATTTAATTAAAAATACACTACAATATCAGTTTACGCATAGTGAAATTGAAGGACCGACCTCCTCCTTATAAGGAAAGTGCTCTTCCATTGAGCTAGCACCCTTTAAAGAATGATGTGAGGAGTTACACTAGTCCTTGAAATTGCATATATAAGCATTGATTTTAAAAAAGTGCTTGATAAAATGGAATAATCCTTGCAAAGTCTATAATCATCTAACCCCTATTTTTAACTCAATAAAAAATAACATATCTATGTCTTAAATAACTTATTACATCCACAAACCAACAATCCATCACTATGTTAGAATTTTGTTCCATATTCATACTCATCTTTCTGATTTGTTTTTTTGGTTACAAAGAAGTTTTTGCAAACACAAGGACTTTGATTTTTATATTAACCTTGAATTGGAAAACTATAAAAATTTGTTTAAATTCCAAAAAAAAATCACAATCATGAATTCCATGTGAATAAGTCAAAAATAGATATACCTTTTACAAAATTACTGAAGTTCCATGTAAATAAGTCAAAAATAGATATACCTTTTACAAAATTACTGAAGTGAAAGTGTTGGGAGGAATGTCGAACAATGATATGAAAAGTAAATAAATAATTTCATTATTGATACAAGATAGTTATTAAAGTAGTTGTGCATAGAGAGTGTGGACCTCGACATAGAACTGAAAACCCCTTTCTAAATCACAATAATTCTTCCCATAGCTTGAATGTGCATTTAGCCCATCTTTATAGTTAGATATAGAAAAGACATCCTGGTCATCGCAATTGTCAAAGGATAACCACCCCAATATTAATGTTTATGCCATACTTGAAAAATAAAGAATATAAATGCAATGGTGATTCCAAACTTTTTTTTTGAGTGGATCTATATCACATATGCCAAAACAATGCTCAGAAATGTTGAATTTTCTGGGTCAGAAAGAAATTGTTCTTTCAACCAATGAATAAATAAATGTGGTATGCCTTAACATATATTGCAAAATAAAACGATTGAACTTTGCAAATAAATAGCACACTGCAATGCTGGATCAAATGGTACAAACTGTAAGATCATGAAACATGTGAAGAAATTAGTTGATTATGGCTTAGGAGGAAGAACTAATGTTTATTTCTATGCTCCAAGTACTAGACACAACATCAAAGTGAAAATAGGAAAATAGAACTATTTTGTGGAACTTAGGATGCCATACATTAAATGAAAAGTGGAGATGACTGAATATTCACTTGATAGGAACATGATTTTATGATAACTATGGATAGAACTCGCTAGTAAGTTTCATTGTTGAGACATCATCAATAACATTACCTAACTTTGTTGCCTCTACCGCCTCATCCTTATAAGCATTGCAACCCCGTAAATGAATGCTTAGTTACGACACTTGGAGAAGTTTGTGTTTAGAAATCAATTATACCAATCAATAACATCTGATTTCTATATACTCCTTAAATAATCTACTTCCAGCTTCAATATTTCAAAGAAAAAAACATGATCAAACATGATCAATAGACTATAATATATGTGGCCGATTAGATTCTAAACATAAATATCATCTTGTGTTGGAAATAAGTTGAAACATAAAAAAATTCCCAACTTTATGATTTGCATCACGTTAAAACCATAAGACCAATTCCCATGGTTCCTACGTTCCTCCCTAATATTTCCCTATTAGCATTTTTTAAATGCAAACCACCTTCACCAACTTTAAAGATAAATTTATATGCCTACTGTAGACTTTTTCAAGTATAGATATGGGTGTTATAGACATTTTTGTGCCTTACAGCATAGAGCATGAAATGTCAATAATCTAAGGGATCCAAAGTCCCTAAACAAGTTGTTCTTACCCTTAGAGGAACAAGGTCAGCAAACCACAGCACTGCAAGTCAGTTCTCCACTGAAAAACACTCAAAAACAGGTCAGTTTTGGATCATTGCAGCTGCTCCACTAGGCATCTGCGCTGCATAGCAGGTACAACAAAGGCTACCTGCGTTGCATAGCAAGTAGAACAAAGGCTACCTGCGTTGGGCGTACTTGGACATGTGGAGGAATCTTTTTCTCAAAGTGCTAGTGCCCAGGAAGCTTCTAAAAAGACACTTGATGATAAGATTCGCCTAATGATGAGTTAAGAGCTTCTAAAACTCCAAGTGGAAGACAGAAACTCCAAGTGAAGAACTGAAGAACAACTGGAGTTGAAGAGGACAACAAGTCACACATCAAGCTGACTTATCTTCACTCCAAAACTCTATATAAGGATCTCATCCCATGGGATCTAGGAGGCCGGAATTTAGTGCAAAGAATTGCTGTTGGTTTACAGTTGTGAGCTTTGGGTGATTGCTTGAGGGAGGTGAAGAAGAGATTTCTCTCCGTCGGGAAGGTGATGCTGGATTGGACCTCTCATGGTTGTATCACCGCCTGAACCTTACTTCCATATATTAATAAAGCTTTTGAAGTTCTTCTATTCACATGTGTTTCAATGGTGTATTGTCTTACTTGCGTCTTTGATTTATGCTAATCCTTGAATCGATTATGAATGCATGCTTCTTGTAGTTTCCTTTCTTTGTCTTGTTTGCAGGATCTCGTGTAGCTGGGCCCGTGAAAAGACTTGGAGCTGGGAGCAAGCGGCAATCAAAGGAGATTGGATCGACCATTTGCGCAAGACATCGGTAAGTGGATCTCTTCCTTTTATCTCTTGCATGTCATAAAGAAGAAACTTTAGATAGCTTTGCTTTCAGCTGTTGCTAAGGAACTGTCACCCTTAGAGTGGGTTAGGGTCATTCCAAGTTGGATACTTTCCCCCACAACAGACTGGCGACTCCGCTGGGGAACGTGTCTTGTTGGTAGCTTGTGTTTCTTGCTATTCATTTCTTAAACAAAGGAGTACCGAATCGAACTGCATTCGAGTTCTTCGAATGCAAAGTAGAGGGCAGCTACTCTAGCCTAGTGCTAGGCATGTTTATGATCTGAAGAGCTGATCCACAAGGACTCTTTTTAGCTCTTTGTGATAGTGTTCTTCTTCCTTTAATCATCCTCTAGTGTATACTTGACTGACAGCCTCTGATTTGGCCAAAAACCGCTCATTTTTTAGCAAACTGTGACCCGGAATCTGAGAGAGACGTGACTTGTCTCATCAGTGCAGCTGCCACAAAGGCTACCTGCACTGCAACGCAGGTCCCGAAGGGGCTACCTGCGCTGCATCTCAGATTGACAGTGCAGCACCTGCGCTGATCCAGTTTTGCCTTGTGCAACTGGGATTCCCCACTGTCTGTTGCCCAGTTTTCAGTATTGTTTTTGTAGCCTGTTGTCAACCTGTATACCCAGCTGAAACCACTTCTCTTTGCCTTCATTCTGCCTCAGTTGTATGAAGAAACCGTGATTTTTCTTATTGTATTTCTTGCTGTCATTCATAGTTTCCCATAGCGAAAGTGAACTAGTCTTGCTATGACCTCTTGAATCTAGACCTGTGAGAAAGTGTCGTTGTGATTCTAAGAGTTAGTTTATTGCTGTTCATAGCTGCTTGAGCATTTGCTTTCGTTATATGGTTCGAATTTCAGTATTTCTTGTGTTGAAACGAGTGAATCTTAAGGTGTTCTTTTGATTGTTGGACAAACACTTGTTGCGTTCGCTTGAAATTGAATTCGAAATTATACAACAGCTTTCTTTTTGTAATACATCAACATTAAGGAAGAAGAAAAGAAATACTTGCATTGTGCATGTGCATTTTGACAGTTTGCATGTCGATTTAGGAAAAGTGCATCAGTGTGTGCTCTATGATCTGTTTGAAAAGATGGTGTCTTTCTTTTCCTTCAGTAGTTAAGGTTTTCATAAGTTGAAAGAATTGAAAAAGCTTGCTTATCATTCTTAGACTGCATTTAGGAGTTGTATCATACATCACGTGGTGATCCGTAAAGGCAAACTGCTAAGCAAGATCAACCTAAAAAGAACTGAATTTATCTAACAACGCTTTGAAACATAACGAAACACAGTAGAGGTCTAGGTAGAGACGTGAACCGGCGTCGTTAAACATAGTGACTGTTGATCTCTACGAAGGTGGGTGATTCCTCCTGAGGGACGATAGCACTAATACGGACTTGTGCCCCCGCGTACCGTCGCGTATATTGGGGGACCCCTATAGGAACAAAGCCTTTATCCATAGGAAGCCGTGTCGGCCGCCCTACTGATCGTGATGCAGTGAACACAGCATTCACGAAGATCGACCACTCGTACCGTAAAACGTATTCTGTGGTTTCGCGAAAGGTTTGGCACACCCTTTCCTAGAACTCCAGAGTAGTTTCTTTTGGCCTTTTTCAAACTCTATAACTGAAAAAGTCCATCCGAGCATTTGTCACTTCGGGCTCGTTAATACATCGAAGGAGACTAGAGTCATCTTTAGCTTTTTCTCGACTCTTAAAAAGTGAAAAAGCAAGTTGTGTCTTAAAAAGCGTCGTCATATAAAATTCATTCTAAACGGAACATAATCACCCCTAATTCCTACGTTGATCTTAAGGTTGAGAACATGGAACACACCAACCAAGGGATTCCACAGCATGGGACCCCTAGCCCTTTCTCCTCTTGGGGAGAAGTTGGTGCGCCCCACATGGCCACATTGTCACTTCCAGGACTGACAATTGGCCTGCCAATTTGGCTATTCTCAACTGCTGTAGTTCAGACCACCACGGTTCCTGAACAGTCGGTTCAACAGTTAGACTGGTCTAGAGCTACCCTCCAGCCTTCCACTTCTTGTGAGCCTTCCTCCGATCCTTCTTCTTCGAAAGGTCAAGCCGCCAAAAGCGGAGCTCCCATAGAAAAGAAGAAGGAAAAGAAGAAGAAAGAAAAGAAGCAAAAGGAGCCAAAGGCGCCTGGGGGCAAGCAAAAGGCATCTAACGAAAACCCACACACAGCACGGACCGGGCCCAAATCGCCATGTGTCATATGTAGAGGAGACCACCTCCACCGTGATTGTCCCAGTATTCCCCGGATACTAAGGGACTGGTCCCCTCGTTTGCACGATTCGGAAGCGTCAACCTCTGACAACCAGGTTGAATGCTTACCGTCGACCAACGAAAGTGAAGGTCGTAGACGACGACGAGGGATGAGATTCCCCTGCGAACTGTGTGAAGGCGATCACACCCTTCGCCGTTGTCCCTTTTTAGACGAGGCAAAGAGAGTTTTGGAAGATCAACCGGTGGCACCGGTGCTACTTCCTCCTGGATATCAAAAACTCGCGCCAGGTCCTTCGTTGGTCGAAAATACAGTTGTCTTGCTCAGAGGGCCAGCTAAAGTGTCAGTCACTGAAAGTGAACCTACTGAATCTGGACCGGACGAAAGTCCAAAGGTCGAAACGGCAGTTGACCCGGTTCTCCCTTCAGAAGTTTCATCTTCGAACACCACAGTCACTGAGGATTCATCTTCAGTTGACACCCCCGCCGAAGAGAATAAGGATGACACCGTCCATATTCTTTTCGTCAACTCCGATTCTGATGAGCATCTGGGCAAAGCGCCCACTCCTTTATCGCAGGAAGGAGCATCGTCAGGATCATATCCGGCCGTATATTCGGTCCCACCACCAAGCAACCTAGTTGTGTCCTTTGATTGGAACCAACTAGGCAGACCCCGGTTACCAGCCAGTATACCATTTAGAATTATAGTCCAAATATACAAAATGGTGATGGCTGGAACTATCATTGATGAAGGGGCATCTGTGAGTATCCTGTCCTCTATTGCTTGGAAAGCACTGGGTTGCCCGGCGCTTTTGCCCGAGACAAGGCGTCTCTCGGGTTTTGACAGGGGAACCAATCGACCATTCTACCTAATGTGCCTATTACCTTGAAGGGGAAGGCCGTCAAGATGAATTTGATGGTCGTCCAAGGACCCTTGGATTATAACCTACTCCTTGGACGAGACTACATATATTGCATGGAAGCAATAGTCTCCTCACTCTTTCGAATAATGTGTTTTCCACACGAAGGAAGAATGGTCAAGCTCGTAGACCAACTTTCATTTCCGGGATCACGCATCGCGAATAGTCACATACCTATCCTCAATGGTCTTTTCGATCAAGAAAGGTCTCTTCCCCCGGTTCTTCTTCCTGATGAATGCGAGTGATTCGGGAAAGGAACGCAGGAGCCCAGGGGGCATGCATCCTGGTCTGCTCTGGAGGCAGAAAAAACCTTGGGTGTAAAGTAGAATTTCCGCGGGAGAATATGACTAGTCCGTACCCCATCCCCCCCTTCATCTTTGAGAATCTTCCTCTGAGCCATCTTCATGGAGAAGAAGGACAAGAAGACAAAGAGAGACTGGGAATCTCAGAAGGGGCTGTTAGGAGTGGGGTTGTTCTAGAATAGGATTCTTTTGTCAAGGTTACTTGTTTGACAAAGGTCATTCACCTTTGTCTAGATATGTAGGCTCTACCAAAGAAGGGGATCCGTTTGCGGCAGCAAGTAGTAACCATCTTTGGGTAAAAGGCAAGCCTCACCCATTAAAACAAATGTTTTAGAGGATAAGTAGGGGCAGCCTCCAAAGAAAGAGATTCTATTGTTGCAACAAATTGTAACCATCTTTGGATAACCTAATGATAGACATCGCCGAAGAGAGTTTCTGTTTAAAATAATTAACAGAACAATCTTTGGGTAACCAGAAAGAGGTAGGCCTCTCCCGGTAAAACAAATGTTTTACCTGCAAATTGAGGGATAACCTTGAAATTAGACTTACACCTGGGGGCATGCAAACCTCTTGGAATGCAAGCACGGGCGGCTATTTTGTTTTTTAGTTTTTTAGGTCCTCCCTTTAAACCTGTAGGTCTAACCCGTTAAACTCGTAGGATTAGCTGATACCCAGCTTGCATAAAGAGAGGATATGGAGCATAGCTTCGTGAGATAAAGCTCCATAAAAAATAGCTATCTCACACGAGACCTTCCTACTTTATGACTGGTAAAACGAGCAGTTTTGGCAAAGTTCATGCTCGTTAAAAAATAAACGCAAAACCGAGCAGTTTTCGCAAGGGTTCATGCTCGTTAAAAAATAAACACACAAGTGAGCAGGCTTCCCCCCAGTGTTCAAGCTCATTCAGAAAAAATGAACCCGTAAATAACCATTTGAGACCGTAAATTCATTAGCCATAAAAGCCTTGGTCGTGTTTATGCACCGTCACCTCCACTTTTCCTTTGGCCGATCATTCACATCCACTTGATTGTTTACCTATTTTGAGGAATAGCTGCGAAGAGTGATCCCATTTAGCCATCCTTGTAATACTGCCGTGATTGGAAAATTCCAACCTGTACCTGGAATCTGCTGCTATCCCTGTTTATCACTCGTTCCTCAAAATACGAGTCTTCTTTGATCTCTTTTCACTGACTCGTAAAAAATGAAAAGTTTGTCGAGTTTTGGCCTTCCAGCTCATTAAAAGGACCGGAAGAGCTATCCCTCCTCTAGATTTTAATCTTTTTGGACCTGAGGGATTATTGCACAAAAAGATCGAGCGCTTGTCTGGTTCGGCTCGATAAAGATATCGAACATTCATCCCTTCTGTATTGTTTTATACTTTTTCGGACTTAAGGGATTAGATGACGAAAAAGGACCCCTGGAGTCCACTTTATGTACCCTTTTCAGACTCTCTAAAAATGAAAAGGACCGAGTTGTCTTTGTCGCTGTGCTCGTTAAAAATATTAGATAGCGACAAACTTGTCTTTAGACGAGAACGAGTTTCCCCATCGTTAGGCTCGTTAAAACATAGCGATGGGCTTGCCCGAAGGGCAGGTTATAGAACAAGCATATGTTATCCTCCTCAAGCTTGACAAAAATAAAGAGGTACTGGTCAGAAATGACTGCGGAAAATTGGGAAGAACCTCAAAGCTTAATGGTAGCAAGTCGCTCTTGAACATGACACTTTTGCCTCCGTAAATATCGGGTTGGGTTATTATCATTCACCGGTCCCTTCACCATGGTCTCGCCATACCATCCAAATGGGGTAATGCTACCGATCCATCACATCAGTGTCGAGATATGTTCAAGAGATGTCATTCAGAAAGTGTCAACCGGGTCCCATCCACTACCATACATCATCTTTCATCCTTCCATGACCGCCACCCTGGATCATATTTCACAGATCGTTTTCACCATCATCACTAGTTCCGTTCCGTGTCACTGATGTGGGATTCATTAAGGCCCTCCTTTGATGGATCGCTTCTTGTCGACATCAGCTCACTATCCAAGAAGTTGATCTAGGAACACCCCCTCAGTACTTTGAAGCTTGCATGCCTCAATGGCAAGTTTCTCACTTCCGGCGATAGGTATACATTAATGACCTTCGACCGGGAAACTTTGCGTGGTGTTCGACGTCAGATCCTATATTCACGCCACGTGAATTGTGCTTCAGTACCTTGAGGGTCATCATCATTATCGGTGATTCCTCTCGCGCTTGTTAACAGTTTACATTATTGACTGGTAATCAAGTGATGTCTTTCCATGATCGACTCCAAGAAATTCTCACATGGATCGACTTGTACTTAGTGTGAAGATCGGAAGTTTGAAGACCCCGGATCTAGTTTCATCCATCCGGGCTGCGATATATATTCAGGAGATAAAAACATAGACATGTGCAGCAGATGATCATCCTACTAAAAGGATGATAATTAAAAGCAGAGAATTATCAGTCTACTATCAGACGATCGTCTGTTTATGTAGAGCAAATGTATTTATAAAGCTGAGCATGGGAAATGCCCGCATCAGCTAGATCATGAAAAGAAAGTATGAAAAGATAATGTATTGTATTGTATTTTGTTACAGGTCACCTCCCGGCGATTGAATGAACTTCGGATCCTCCTAATAAAGCATTTCACCCGATAAACGACCTCATACTTTAGGGGGCAACTGTTATAGACATTTTTGTGCCTTACAGCATAGAGCATGAAATGTCAATAATCTAAGGGATCCAAAGTCCCTAAACAAGTTGTTCTTACCCTTAGAGGAACAAGGTCAGCAAACCACAACATTGCAAGTCAGTTCTCCACTGAAAAACACTCAAAAACAGGTCAGTTTTGGATCATTGCAGCTGCTCCACTAGGCATCTGCGCTGCATAGCAGGTACAACAAAGGCTACCTGCGTTGCATAGCAAGTAGAACAAAGGCTACCTGCATTGGGCGTACTTGGACATGTGGAGGAATCTTTTTCTCAAAGTGCCAGTGCCCAGGAAGCTTCTAAAAAGACACTTGATGATAAGATTCGCCTAATGATGAGTTAAGAGCTTCTAAAACTCCAAGTGGAAGACAGAAACTCCAAGTGAAGAACTGAAGAACAACTGGAGTTGAAGAGGACAACAAGTCACACATCAAGCTGACTTATCTTCACTCCAAAACTCTATATAAGGATCTCATCCCATGGGATCTAGGAGGCCGGAATTTAGTGCAAAGAATTGCTGTTGGTTTACAGTTGTGAGCATTGGGTGATTGCTTGAGGGAGGTGAAGAAGAGATTTCTCTCCGTCGGGAAGGTGATGCTGGATTGGACCTCTCATGGTTGTATCACCGCCTGAACCTTACTTCCATATATTAATAAAGCTTTTGAGGTTCTTCTATTCGCATGTGTTTCAATGGTGTATTGTCTTACTTGCGTCTTTGATTTATGCTAATCCTTGAATCGATTATGAATGCATGCTTCTTGTAGTTTCCTTTCTTTGTCTTGTTTGCAGGATCTCGTGTAGCTGGGCCCGTGAAAAGACTTGGAGCTGGGAGCAAGCGGCAATCAAAGGAGATTGGATCGACCATTTGCGCAAGACATCTGTAAGTGGATCTCTTCCTTTTATCTCTTGCATGTCATAAAGAAGAAACTTTAGATAGCTTTGCTTTCAGCTGTTGCTAAGGAACTGTCACCCTTAGAGTGGGTTAGGGTCATTCCGAGTTGGATACTTTCCCCCACAACAATGGGACTCTAAGAGAATGTGGCCATTGATTGAAAATGTTGTTGTCAATGTTGTTGTCGTAAATTCTTAGAATTAGATCTTAAGAATTGGAGAGGGATGTCTAATGATTTTTTTTTGGAATTGATGTAAATTGTCAAATTTCTAATGTTATGGACAAAAATCATTAAGAACTCAAGATCAATTAGTTTTATAAATGGTTCTTTAACCAAAATTCCAAACTAGCATAGTCAACAAGGTACCCACATCATTGGTAGAAATTGAACCCATGGAGCTACATGTGGTGCTATATTAAAATTTAATAGGTTAGATAATTCATCAAAAAAGGTTTCATACTACCGACGATTACTTCTAAATTCGTTGGAACAATACGCATCTGATCAATGTGTTTCTAGTCTTGTCATATGCAATAGACTAATGCAGACATTTTATCTATGAATATAATTGATGCAATATCCTTTGTGGCTTATCATGCCATTGTCATTGAGAAAAATATGCACCACTATAATATGTAGTACGCTAGTGAATTGATGGTATTACTACCTTATGAGGCTCTTGGAAAGCTATACAAAATATTGAGTAATATTTTAAAGATAGTTGTTTAGTATCCTAGATATAATCTTCTTGTTAAGAAGACACAATTTATCTTTCATTTGAGCAAAAATTAGTTCAAAATTTTCATTTTAATCCATATAACCTCACAAGTTAGACAACTAATAAGTATGCATAAAAATGGGTAAAAAACTTGACTCTAGTGATGATTACTCTCATAAATTAGAGATGGATTTTTCTCTAATTTCCTTGCTATCAACACAACATGGTAGTTTTCAAATTCTTTATCATCCATCTCACTCTGGAACAAACATACCAAAACAACATAAATACAACACGCTTTGCAATTCAAATTGTATCCAAACACCACTAAAATGTTGAACACGACAAGAAAAATGGCTCTCTAAAACAACATGCTCTGCATTTATGCATTCTTCAATGTGTAAAATAATATGGTCTCAAACTTGTTGCAAAGGAGGTTGAAAAAGTAGTATTGCCTACTTGTATGAACAATTCTTGGATAATTCAAATGACATGACATCCTTGGTATGCATAAGAGTCAAAGAATTCAAAATATAATTAGGGCCTAGATAACAATAATAATGTAAGGGCACAAGATAATAATGGTGGGCTTCTATGGGGCACAATAACAATCATATGGGGCATACATTAGTATTATAGAGACCTAACATGACCATCTCCTTCAAAGAAGTGTTGTCCTAAATTATTGAGTAGTTATTGATGCTTTTGAATAAAATACTCATCCTCCCATGTGGAGTGTTCAATCGGTAACTTCTTCCACTTAATGAGATACTCTGAAATTGATCTATTTTGTTGTTGTTAGATTCTTGTTTCTATGATTTCTTTAGGATCCAATATGATTTTTCCTTCCTTGTAAAGCTATGGAAATATAGTTTGAATTCGAATCATGTCACCTTTAGCCTTCTTTAAGCATGAAACATGGAAAAGTGGGTGTACTCACGAAGATGCATGAAGCTCCCATTTGTATGTCATAGTACAAATATTTTGCAACACCTTGTAAGGGCCATAGTACTTAGATGATAATTTATTATCCTTCTTAGTTTGCTTGATGTTGGACAAGTGGCATTTCTCAGATGGCTAGTGGAAGTGAGTGTGTTGGCATCGATGTCAACAACCATGGGAGAAGTATGTTGGAAAATTAGCACTCTCTTACAATTGGAAAGTGTTTTTGCATTGATGTCAACTAGATTAGCATTGAGGTTGGTGCAAACATATGTTTGCATAAGCTCAAGGGGAGTCTCATGGTTGATAGAGCCTCTTACAGAGAATCATCATAGTAGGAGGCTTATTGGAGAAGCCATATATTTATGACTATGGTGGTCGGGAGTCCCATTATTTGGAGGATATTCTACATTAAGATGTTATCTCAAATGATCTTAGAGGCAACACAATTGGTTAGTGCTCATAAATATCTTTCCAACAGTATGCGGAAGTCTGCAAACGGCCTCCTGGATCAAGAGTTGTTGCTAGTAGAATTTGAGGTTCCTAAAAGTAATATGGAAAAGTTAAATGTGGCATTGGGTCAAAGTGGTGACCAATTTTGGAAATCATACAGGGCTATTAGAGCTGCTAAAGGATAGTTGGGAAGATGTGGCACTGACAACACAACAACAGGAAGATTTTTTGTTGGCTAAGGTGGAGCCCACACAGTAAAATTACCCTAGCAGTATGGTAATCTACTGTCTTTATGGTGGGGGGCTGACTTTCTTTGGCTAAAAGTCTTGGTGGGGGTTATGATTGGCTTAAATTCTTTGGCTGAATTTTTTCTCTTTATATCTAAAGAGTGCACAATGGGTCTGGAGCATTTTTGGGAAGTAGTTTCATTTCCTAGTGAGGCCCCACATGACAGGCTGACCCGATAGGGTTACCCCAGAGGGTTCACCCCAGCGGAATTATTTTAGTGCCCAAGTATAAGCGACCAGAAAAAGGAGGACTAGGATGATGCCATCTCGGTGGGTGCACCCCTATGGTTTCAAATAGGGTGCAAATTGTAATCAACGAGAAGGAACAAAGTGGGTAGAGCCCACCCAACTATGACAGCCTAGAGGTGAATCCAAGAAAGTATAAAAAAGAGGTAGGATAATGGAATGTTGGTCCTGTTATGACTTAGGTTGTTCCCCAAAAGTTGTGAGAAAAGGGAATACGGCCGAGGTAACCACTAACCAATCTTTTAGATGTAGATTCTAGCCAATCTACAACCAGAGAGGGCTCTCTCTTTATGATTTAACTTTGATTTGGGGTATATTAGGCTAGTTGTGAAGTACAAGTATTTGTTTGATTTTTGGATGGTGACATTCAATAGAACAGGGGTGCAAAATATGAGAAGTTCAGTCCATTAGGTTAATGGAGTCAATGAAGATGAACTATTGGTTCTGGTTTCTTTGGAAGAGGGAGGAACTACAAAGCAAGGTAATTAACCATGTAACAAACTGTAAGTTGAAATCAGGTGAAATGGGGTCAAGGGGTGAAGGGAAACTAAGAATCCTTCATCATGCTAACAGAGGGAAAGTGGATGAATTTTACCAGGGAGCAGTTAAGAATTCCTTGGTTATATTCAAGGTTTAAGAACCAAGGAAACAGGAGTAGTTAAGAATTCTTGCTTATGCTAATTCTGAAGAAAACATAAAAATAACAGAGATTGAACACAGAGTACAGTTAAGCAAGTTCTCGGTTATTCCTTTTCCCTGTCATTAAGATTATGAACATAGATGATATATAGAAACATAGAAACTGTAAAACATGAGTTAGAAAGACTTATTGATCCATGAAATAATTCGAGAATTATGCAGCATAGCCCTCTGCCATTAAGTCCACAACCAGAGAGTTTAGTAATATAGCATTCTAGCAACCTTTTATTCAGAAGAGTTTTCAAAATTACAGCGCAGTTCCAAAATGGTATCACCAACCCCTAATACTTTTCTTGGGGAGGTATTTGTACAAAAATGTTTACAAAATATCTCAAAGAGATAATATCTTGTAATAACTTCTTTCACCTACTCTACAGGAGAAGTAAATGATCTTGGAAACCAAGAGAAATGAATGCAAAAGTAAGAGATGCTGTGTTGGCTGTTCAATTGGTGAGATGCATTGATTATTTGCTCAGCGAGTCGGCCTATGGATACTTTACTAACATTCCGCGCTGCTGGAATTGCTTTCTTGGGTGCTTTAATTGTGCTTTAATAGACCGTTGCCTAGCGCAATTTTTATCTGCTCTTTTTCTCCACTTTATGATATCTGTTCTGTTCTGGGAAAATAAACAAAACTTTGAATTTTCCTACAAAATTTCCAGCATACTCTGCCACCACTGGTCATCTAGTAATTGGTGTCTATGCATTTTTATTAGAGTTTCATCAGCATCCGTGTACCTGAAGAAAGTAGGCTGGACTGTGAAAAGATGTCTCACTTCATGCTCAATAAAAAACCGATTTTCTAAATTGTCATACAAGCTTTGTCCAGATGGGAGTGCCTTCTCTCCTATTGATGATGTTGTGACTTGATTATCCACATATGTATTCAATCTATGAGTATATTCTACATGTATCATCAGTCTATAGTCATTGGTTAATAAACTGGGCAGACCCTTTTCCTCCAAAGCTGTAAACTTCTGTGTGAAAGCATTTATCTCTACTTGCATCTCCTGGTACTTCCTCTCTAGATTTTGTATGAAGTTCCTCATGGTCAGCACTCTTTTGACAGTTAGAATGGTGCATGTCCTGTCCCTGATATCCAGTGCTGCCAGCTCTTCCTTGGTGTGGGTGTTCAAAAACTGTATTAGCCTATTGACCTGTTTGGGTATGTGTCCCAATGAATCCTTGGCCTTTTGAATTTCTACTTGAGCTGTTGTCACCAAATCAATCTGCTCATGAATTATCTGTATTGATTTCCATACATTACTAATTGATTCACTGATGTTAGCCCACAAAATGCCCCTGATTTCTCCCAGAGGCTTGTCTAAGGAGAGGTATTTTTCCAATGCCTTTACTTTATTCTCTAATGCTTTTACCTCCCTTGTTTTTTTGCTACAGTCATTTTAGATTTATCATAACTAATTTCCAACTTGGCCAATTTCTCTTTAGCATCCTTTAATTCTGATACTTGGAGTCTTAGATCCTCCATAGCCTTTATCAATTCCTTAGTGGTCATGTTAGTGCTGCTGCCTGTTGCTGTTGCTGCTGAAGTACTTGGTGCTATTGATGCTGGGACAGTAGGAGGGACTATTGTTGTAACTGTGGTGGGAGCAGTTGTAACTGTTGGAGATGTTTGAGATGGTTGGGAGGTCGACACTCCCTACCTTCCTTGTAATGCCTTCTCCAATCCCTTCTCTGTTTCACTCAGTCTTTGATTCATTTTTATTAGCAAATCCATCATGTCTTCTTCTGCTTTCTCTTGCACAACTTCTGTGGTTTGTGGATGCATAGTAATTGGCAATTTCAATTGTTTCCTGAGGGCAGCTATGTCATCCTCTTTTTTCTTCATTAATGCTTTTATTCCCTTGGCATCCTTGGGATCATGTCCCAGCTCAATGATAATTTCTTCCAAGGACTTTATCCTGTTGTCCTTGGCCAAAGAAGATGCATTTTCCAACTCTAGTTGGGCAGATGTGTTGTTCAATGAATTCTGTAATTGTTGAGCTAGTATGGCTTTGTCTGCCAATGTGGAGTAGACCATTTCACCAGTTTTCTTGTGCAACTCAATCTGGTCCATAGGGTGAATGTCTTTGGAAAGAGCTTCCGGATTTGTTCTAATATAGTCAGCTGTTGACTATGGCTGCTGCATTTTAGGCTTGAAGTGGCTTAAGATCATCTTTCCTTCCTTAATGTCATATGCAGACATCAATATTTGTTGTTTGACGGGGGTCATTTTGAGAAATTGATCATAAAGTTGTAGTCTTATTGGCTCATTCTGTGCTTTGATGTCTGTGAATGTTCTTTTAATATCAAAATTCTACTTGCTTTGTGGCCGTGCTGAGGAAATTTCCACACTATGTTGCTTCCGCAATTGCTGTCCATGAGAGTTGGTGGATGTTTCTACCACTGGGGGTCTCTGTGGGCTGGTTGCCCTCTCACTTATTGGACTTTCGGTGATCTCCTCTATAACTTCCTCTTCAGGTAGAGGATCCAATCTCTGCCTCTTTGCCTCTAGTTTTTCTTCTGGCCCACTTATAGGTGTGGCCTCTTCTCAGTCCCTTTTTCTGCCCGTTTCCTCATTGAGAGGAGTCTGCAATGCTGGTATCTCTGGTACTTGGGTCTGGGTAGGAAGAATTTCCCCTTGGCCTTGCTGTTTTGATGATGTCGGTTGATCTGTCATCATGTGCTGCTCTGAATCCAGCACTTCTTTTCCCTTTGATGACCCTGCAGCTGGAGTAATGCTTTCTTGGGCAGGTTGTTGTGAAGTTGTAGAAGATGATGTGCCCACTTCAGTTTGCGGAGGCAATTTGAAAGAGACCTGTCCAAAAGAGTCCAGGTCAAGAGTCTTTTCAAGATTTTTCATAGCTTGTTCCATCTTTTCTTCCTCAGTAATCTGTTCTACCAATGTTCCCTCTACCCACTCATCTTGATTAGCATACTGCTCTAATTCAGGGATTCTACAATGATCATAGCCTGATAGCCTATTTTTTATTTTTCTATCACAGATGAATCCATTTGGGTCATAGGGTACCCACTAAAAGCTCCTTTTTAATTTGAGTTGTTCACTAAATATCTTTTCAGCATCTTTCCATCCTTCATTTTTGTTAATGATGAAGGGGCCTAATTGGTTTCTCAATTTCAGCTAAGCCTTTTTCTTGGCAGCGTAAAAATGAGTCAAATTTGAGCTAATAAACCGCCTAAAGTATTCAAGAGCAAAGAGTCTCATAGGCACATAATTTGGCAGTTTATAGGGGCACAACTCACAGCCATATATCCTAATCGCAGTGTGATTCTGGTAGAAGTACCAGTCACCTATCTTGTAGTCTTTTTAGAGCTGTAAAATTTTCTGCATATCACCAAGAGTCTGGGAGGAGGAGTTCTCATTAGCAGAGATGAGACTGGATGTATAAATAGATCAATGAACTCACAATAAGTGTAGGGAGAGTTATGGACTTGATGGAACACTGAGGTCCAAAATGTCACAGACCTCCTTTCCCCTTTAGCATCCAATTTTCTGATAGGAAACTAAAAACTATCTGTTTCATAGTACAAAAATAGATGATAGATATAAGAGGTATATTTGAAGACTCCCTCTCTATCTAGACTCATGAATTGTTCATGGATTTTGTTGGAAATGAAAGTAGCAAAGTCAAATTTGACAGCAGGAGGATGTCCTGGAATAAATATGGACATCAGAGCTAAAATGGTCTCATCAACATACTCACTTGTTTTAAATCCCAGGACATAGGATATCATATCAATAACAAGTCTTCCAGCTTCATTGAACCAGACATGGTGAAAAGGAGGTGAATCTTTGGGCTGGCAATCTGGGCTCATAAACAACTTGGCAATTCGGCCTATTTCTGCAGTGGATAGTTTAGAGCCTTGGTCTAGCAAATATTTCATGGAAAGAGGAGTCAGAGGCTGAGTGGGTTTAAAGTGCAACATTTCATTGATTGAGTCAGGAGTTATATAGAAAAGGACAGTTCCAGTTGGAGACATGACTGCTCTCTTAGTAGGTTCATAATTTGCACAGCACAGGCAATTGACATTTGGAAATACATTTACTAAGGGGAGATAGTATATGGGCAGATTGGATTCCCATATCCCATAGAGATCGGTTTTTTTTAGGTAGTTGTTTCTAATTTCACAAAATGCTTGCAGATGGTCTTTGTCACTAATTAAATCTTGTATTTGGAAGTCCCTATCAGCTAAGGGCAACCACTCTAATTCTTTGTGAGGTGCATTCAGGGGAGCAACATTGAGGGCCACTGGAGCCTCCATCACTCAATCTTCTATTTTTCAATTGAAATTTGTGCTTTTGCAACAACAATAGGTAAAATAACACTTTTGGGTCCTTTCTGCGAGAATTGGAGATTGAGGCCGACTTGAATTTAACTCAGTGGGTGAAATTTGCAGAGGAAGACAGAGTTTACGGGATTTTTTGGTAACATGAGCACAGACAGTGGTTACAGTGAGCAGGTTTGAAGGAAACACAGTGTTTTAATTCAAATTTGGGTGTTTCTTGGAGACTTTTGCAGAGGAAACTAAAAACAAGGTTCGGGAACAAAATGCAGATAAATACATGTTTTAATGAGTGCCCTGTGCAAAATTCAAGTGGCGGACCGAGCTAGAAGACCAGTTTGCGGGCTTGATTTGGCCTGTAGCAGACTGTGTGGTAAAACACCGGTTTGAACGTAAATTAGCATGCACCGGTCGCATAGAGGAAACGAACAAAAATGAGCGAAAATGAGTTTTTTACGCCTTTTTGGCAAAAAACTTTATTTTGACGGGTTTTGGCGCACTTCGGTCGGGTGACGTCAGCATGACGCAACATTTGTCATGTAGTGGGGGTACGAAGGTTGACTTGGCGGTGATGTGGCAGATGACACGGCGGATGATGCGGAGGTGAGGTGGCAGACGACACGTGGGATGACGTTAGTGAGGGGGAAGCATGGGCGGTAAGTGGTTTGGCCCCCGTACTGCCTTTGGGCCATGGCGTTATTGTAGGGGGGTAGCGATCATACCGGGCGCCTGCCACCTGTCCCAGGGTATGGCAGAAAAACCAATGTTCCTGGGGCGCTATCAATCGGCACATAAGGGCTTGCGATATGCATCGGAACCGTCGGATCTATGGGCTATGATCCGACGGTTGGTGGCAAATAAAATTGGCGGAGGGCTATGGCACGGGGTCCCACCGTAATATTTAATGAATTTGTAATGTTTCGTGGTGTATTTGTTTTGGGTTTGTCAGGCAGGTTGGTTATTTATTTAACCAAATGTTAAATAAACCCCTTGGTATGCGCACGCAGGGTTATTAATGGCCCCAGATAAGCCATTAACCCCATAGAACATTACCATATGGCTATATTTAACCGAGGGCAGGATATTTAGTTTTCTTGGGGTTTTTATGTATTTTATATAATAGGGGCGGGAAAACATTATATAGGAACTATATAATAGAATTAATATGTTAAGATGAGAAATATATTCGAACAAAGCAACTAAGTCAAAAAGTGGAACTTAGGCTTAGGGGAGTGAAAGGTATCCAAGTTATGAATTTGGAAAACCTAGTAAGATGGAAGAAAAGCATTTTTACACAAGAAATGTGGCTTTATTATCCTAAGTAAACACAGAGTTCCACTTAGTCTTTTTCATGAAATGAAGTGAACTAGGAGCACTAAGCAAATCTCAATCTCCTTGAGGGGAGGTTAGTAAATGTTTTTTGGAGGAATGGGAAGGGAAATTAGTCATGTTCCAACTGTTTTGCAGCCACCTTGCCATGGAACTTATGATATCCATGAGATAAATCATTTTCAAAGGACAAAATTGCTCATAAACCTGCTTCAGCAACATCAAAACTGCCTACCCAGCCTAATACACCTAACATTTTTTCTTCCTTTTTCCTTGGGTGCATTTGAACTAGCAAACCCTTACTCTCTTTTTTCTTTTAGCTGCAATCTTATCTAAGTCTTCCCTTATTTCTTCCAGGGGCCCAAATTTAACTGTTGAGCACCCTTGCTTCTCTACCTAACTACTTATCTACCAAGCTTGAACTGTTTGGATAGAATTCACTCTCTATCTCTAAAACAAGAAATTTAAACATGGACTGGCCAAGATTAAGTTGTTTGGCCATCCATCAACTGTGACAGAAGTCATTGATTGCACATATTGAACTTCTTTGCAAAAAATAGGATAGTAGTGGCATTTTGGGCTAGCACACTTTCCTGGTCTTTCCTTTGGGGTTCATTTTCTTTCTTTTTGACCAATTCATTCTTTTTTCCATTTGATTTTTCTTTTAGGGCACACCCTCTTTTCATTTTTTAATTTTTTGTTTTTTGTTTTTTTGAAAATATGGAATCTTTGCAGCATGGAAAGGATGAACATATTTGGCACTTCATTAGTCAATCATGAAATATGACACCTATTGGTATAGGAGCATAACAGGTCCCATTAGGAAATTGCAAATGGCTAAGCGTTGGAAGGAAGGCATTGGGATATGTGGAGGCTTTTCGGTGGCACTGGAGATAGTTTGATAGATGGGATTTGTTGTCTCAAATGTGGTTTCCCGAACAATTGATCGTGCATATCAATAATAGAGAGCTACTATGGGGGTACGCCTCCCAAAACCATAATCCGCTCAGGAGTGGTGTCAAAGCTCGATTTTGGAACCCGGTGGCTTTTTATTATAATGACGGTTAGCTGCAAAACAAGGGCTCAAAGAACCCTTTCTCTCTCCTCTAAGAGGAGAGGTGGAAAAAATTGATTGGCCTAGATGACGTAAGAGGATGACATCAGAACAAGCATGTGGCAAGAAGATTCGACATTTTTGGGTGGCATAATGGGCTAAATTGGGTGACACGTGTCACCACGCATGAGGCACCACATGGGGATGATGATGTTAGCATGATGTCATCCACCTGGTTGGAGCCCGGTGATGTTTTTCGATACAATAAGTGGAAGCATTAGGCATTCAGCATGAGGACAAGTCTATTTGACATTTCATCCTAGTGAGGCCCTCGATTGGCCAACGAAAGCTCGGGTGGACCCTAACGTACATCTCATCCCATAGGAATTAACCTAACTGTTTATAAATGGAGTGCCTAAGGAATGAGCTGGAAGATAGAGCACTAGAACATGGAGGAATGAGAGGCAGCCTTGTGGCAGAGTAGTAGGAAATGAGAACGAGGTCGGGTGGTCCCCACGGGAGATGTCAACCCAACGAAATGACCTCAATAGGTGTATAAATAGGTACATGCTTAATGTGATAGGATAGAAAGGGCTACGGGTTAAGCCCTGACCCTTGATCATTTCACATAGAAATAAGACCAAGGGTACTACAGAAAGACGAAATGATGAGATAAACGTAGGAGCTCTATCCTTAGCACCAACCCTTGGTCATTTCGCGTCAAAATGAAACCAATGGCACACAGCCATTAGCAAATAATTTTGGCCCGCAAAGGGTTTAAATGAGCTAAGGGATGATAGGATGTGCCAGTTGTCATGTGATCTAATCCCATGGCAAAAAAATAGATAAAGGTTCCATTAAAAGGAGCTAAAGTCTTAAATCGATAGGATTGACAACACTGTTAATGGAAAGGCTTTGGGCTTTTGATGAACGGGTCATAAACTACTTTGGCAGGGTTCCACCATATTTGGTAGATGTGTAAAATTGGCCATTTTCCATAAGGCGATTATGTAGGCATGGATGAGTTGGCAACTGAGGTAATGGCAACTACAGAGAGAATTGGGTCAAGTTAGTAAGGACCATGATTACACAAATGTTGCAAGGGATTCAATGGCCATTGTCGAAGAAAAGAGACTAAGAATGAGAGGACAATGATTTGTAGAGGTAGCAATTAACTCCAGAATAGCTATGCTTATTCTTCCTTGCATGCCTCATGGAATTTAATGGAGAGTAGACTAAGCTTAGAGAAGCCACATTGAAGTGTATCTTGATCTTTGTGCAGTTTAACTGAGAATTAATTCTTAGTATGGATAAATTTTCAAGATCTGATTTCCAATGCTAAATGAGAAGTATCATTAGAATGGAGAATCATGTCGATGTACATCATGAGTTATGTGAGCAATAAATAAGGATTGAGAGCCTCCTCGAGTCTATAGTTTTAGATGGGATTTAATTCTTAGTATGTGAGGTTGCTTAGAATCCCATTCCTTGAATTAATTCAGCTGTAGTGGATAAGTAGTTTTGATCCAACAATAAATAAGATTGGTTAGGGAGACTTGTCCTATGTAGTATATTGCGAATCCATGCATGGATTATGCACTTGGGAACTGTGGATGAAAATAGATAAATCGTCGATCAATATGCATCAGAAGAACAAAAACCTGGATTGTAATTGAGTAATTGTGGGAATGCAACATTGTTGAGAGAGTTGAGTGGAGAGATTTGTGTGTGAGAGAACTATTGAGGAGAGGTCAAGCATACTTGCAATGTAGAAGAAATCTGAGAGCATAAAGTTGTGAGGTGTGCATTGCTGAGAAGAGGTTGAGTGGGCATATGATACAAAGAAGAGGTTGAGAGTGCCTCTGTAAAGGAAGGATGTCGAGCATGCCTGAGCAGAAGAAGAAGGTCGAATGCAAAGATCCATCAGTGGGTGTACGTTGCTGCAGAGTGGAAAGAGTGTTATGTGGGCATGTATTAGTGAATGTTGTTGAGAAGAATAGTGGGTTGTTATAAAGTGAATAGAGGACAGATATATTTGTGTGGGCTAAGGGAAGAGGAGAACGAAGAGAAGAAAACAGTCAAAGAGGCTGCCAATTATAGTGAGAAATAATTTTTCTTTTGAGTGTTGGTTGGAGCCTACATACAAGGATTTATTGCTTCCATCTTAGTCGATGTAGGAAGAAATCTTAGGGTTTGGTGCCTCCTACAAGTTGGTTCTTACATAAATCCAAGGAGTTGCAAGTTTGTACTTGCAAAAAAATTGTGAAGTTTCTGGTTCACATGGTGCTTTTGGTAAGATGATCACTTGTCTACAAAAGGAGAAAGTTGGTGTTTCTTTCTAGTGAGTCCTAACAAATAATCAAGGGGATTTGGTGCTTCCTATGAGTGGTGGCTAAAAAATAGACTGATGTAATATATATTGTTCTCTTATTTGTACATCAATAACAAAAACAAGCTTTGGTGGTTTTTCTCTTGGAAAGGTTTCCATGTTAAACCTTTGTTCCATATGTGTGTTGCTCATGATGTCTGTGTTTGTGTTGATTCATATGGTTATTGTTATGATCTGTTAATGGTTTCTCTCATATAGTGGATGCCAATTTTGAATGAGTAAGGATACATTGGCATGAAATTTTAAATTAGCCTTAATATTAATTCACCCCGCCTCTTAGTATTAAACATTATTTACAATACTTGAGGGACATTTTTTTTATGGTTGTAGTCATAAAAGTACCCAATCTCCTATGTCAAAACTTATTTCACTACGATGTTGATTTACTTGTTGTTTCAATCGCTTTTGTGCCAAATTGAGGTTATCCTTTAAGAGTTGGAGAAATTGTTGTTGATGATCAATGTGATCTTCCACAAATTGAACCTTATAATTATCTTTTAAAGGCAATGTAATGGACAATGGATGATATTCATAAAGCACCATAAATGGGGTCATTTTTTCTATGGTATAGAAGGACGTGTTATACCACCATTCTACTAGGAGTAACCACTTGATCCATTTCATTTTTTATCAGATACAAAGCAACAAAGATATATCTCCAAACATTTTTTCATTGTCTCATTTTTCCCATCAGATTAAGGATGATAAAATGAGCTATGAGTTAATTGAGTACCAAGACAAGCAAATAATCTTGTCGCACATTTTCTAGAGAAAATGGGATCTCTATCATTTTGAATAATTTGTGGGTTTCTGTTTAAATTTTGAATAATTTCCATAAATGCAATAGCAATTATATTGGGTTTGAAATCATGATATGGTGCACAAAAGTGTTCATAGTTGGTAAGTCTATCAATTACCACCATGATCACACTCTTTCCTTCAAACTTGTGTAAACTAGTGATCAAATCCATTTAGACCTATTGTTAATGCTAACTTGGAATGGCTAATGGTTGTAAAAGACCTAGAGTCTTAATTGTATCAACTTTATTTTCTTGGAAAACCAAACATTCTGCCACAAATTTATGAATATCATATTTAAGCCCATCCCAAAAAAAATCCTTCTTGACCTTATGGTAAGTTTTAAAAAATCCTGAGTGCCCTTCTATCAGGGAGACGTGCAATTTCAAAAGAGCCTTTTGTTTAAGTTGGGTGTTCTTACATAGATATAGGTGATCTTTGTACCACAATGAATCATTTTTCCATATAAATGAATCAGATGCACTCGGATCTTGCTACAAATTTGGAATGGATGTCCATACCTTTTCATTTTTCTTCCATTCGCCCCTTGTTTGAGTTCTCTAATCAAGTTTTATAATAGAAATGACATAGAGAACTGCTTCCACATCCTTATCCCTTTTTGAGAATGCATCTACAACTTCTTGAGAGTGAATATACAACAACATATTGCTTCCCTTTTTGTAGATTGTTTCAATGTTGTAACCCAACATCTTTGTGACCCATTTTTGTTGCACTTTTGAAGACAAACATTGTTACAAGAAGTATTTAAGACGATCATGATATTTTTTTACCTTGAAGTGTCTTCTCATTAGGTCAGGACATCATTCTTCATTGCATGTAGTATTCCCAACAATTCATTCTCATAAATAGGTTTCTATGAATACTTTCCCTTAATTGGATGACTTTCAAAAGTAATGGGTCTTCCTTCTTACTTTAAAACTACACAATTTCAATTTCTTGAGGCACCACATTCCACAATAAAGGTTTTTGGGAAGTTTGGTGTAGCTAATAATAGACCTCTACACACTGCCTCTTTAAGATGTTAAAATACCTTAGTTTCTTCTAGAGACCAAAAAAATGCATCTCTCATTAATAATGTTGTTATAGATGTTTCTATATCTCCATAATTACTAATAAATTTTTGATAATGCCCTTTCAACCTGAGAAATCCTTAAAGATGCCTTAAGGTTGTGAGGATTTTAATTCCTTGATGGATTTAATTTTGTTAGGGTCTACCTTAACACCATCATGGGATACAATATGAACCAAATAGTCCTCTTCCTATACTCCAAATAAAAATTTGGAGGATTTTACTTATAATTGTTTCTCCTCCAATAGTTTGAGCACCCTATTAACATCTTGAATATGATATTTCCAAGACTTGCTATAGATTATTATATCATCAAAAAATATTAACACAAAGTTTCTAAAGAGGAGTTTGAAAGTGGCATTCATCAAACCTTGAAGTGTGGAAGGTGCATTAGTAAGGCCAAAAAGCATGAACAAAAAATCATAATGACCTTTATGAGTTCTTGATGTTGTTTTCAGAATGTATTCTTTCTTCATTCTAATTTGATGATATCCTTAATGAAGATACAACTTTGTGAAGTAAATTTCTCCATGTATTTCATCTAACAATTAATAAATTAAAAAAATGGAAATATTATCTTTAATAGTGAGCTTCATGAGCTCTCTATAATCTAGACACATATGCCATGATCCATCCTTCTTATGCACAAATAATATTGGAGAATAGAAAGAAATTTGGCTAGGTTGAATTATACCTATCTCTAACACATGAAACCATATATTCAATTTCACTCTCTTGGGCATAAGGATATTTGTAAGGTCCGATGTTTGGAGGAACACTTCCTCAAATCAAGTGAACAACATGATCATGATCGTGAATAGGTGGGAGACCTTTGGGACTCAAATACCTTTGAATGATTGTCAGAGACTCTTTTGATATCTAGAGAAATGAATGACTTAGATGTTTGAACATATAATGAACATAATTATTCAATTACCCCCCATTTTTCCTTCAAAAGTTTTTCATGCAATTAGCGATGATTATGTTCTCATATTTCCCTATGATGCTGCTTAATTCAATTTCCTTTCCTTCCTATAAAATTTTCAGTAAAATTTCTTGAAAATTAAAATCTATTTTCCCTAAAGATTATAACCATTGGACTCCTAATACAACATCTGACCACCCATTAGAATGACAAGCATTGGACTGTTTAATACATTTTCTCCCATGGTTAGATTGATATTATGGTACTTCCTTAAGAAATTTATAGTTCTTCCATTTTCAACCATTACTTGACACTCTGGTTCTAGGTATACAAAGAAATTCAAATCCTTGGCCATATTACAATGAATAAAATTATGAGTACTACCTGAATCAATTAGCATTGTTACCATTTTCTTCTTCATATATCCTTATGTCTTGAGAGTTTTAGGGGTGGTAATTTCCATCAATTACAAGATATGGCCAGATTCATTTCTTCTATTTCAGCCCTTGGGGTTGATTCCTAGATTATATCTTCTTCTTTTGATTTTTCTTCTTCCTTTTCTTCCCCTTGTTCATAATCTATGTAAAATAATTTCTTCTCAGAACACTTATGACATTTAGTGTAGTTGTTATCACAATTGTAAAAAACCCCTTTTGCCATTTTTTCCTCCAGTTGTTGTGGTGTCAACATAGTAGGTTATGGGAAATTAAAAGTGGTAATACTTTCATATTTATAGTTTTTAGTGGTATGCCTCGTTGTTGCCATAATTTTGCTTTCAACTTTTTCCACCCTGAATGCATTCTCCAATGACTTGAGTTCCCAAAGACAAACCTCATGTTGGGTGTTATCCTTTAAAGTTGCTATGAAGACAACAACCAAATGTTCCTTTGGAATATCAATTAAATTGATATTCAATCTTTGGAAGTCCTCAATGTGCTTCCAATTGAGCCCCTTCTTTATGATGTATCCTCATAAAGTGTTATCGATTCCTCCATAAATTTTGTCCAAGTGACTAGTGCTTTACAATAACAAAGTCATTAATAACATACAAATTGATTGGGTTATAAATATAAAGATGTAATGTGTACCTTTTGTGTGTGTTGAATATCATGTAGATCAAAGAACTGCTCCATCTGTAGTATCCATGTTATTGGATCCTTGCCATCAATCTTCCTCATGTCAATATTTGGAATTTGATGAGTATTAAACACATCATTGGATTCTATAAAATCATAATTAATATTTTTTTGTCCTCATCGTGACCTTCATGGCATTTCTTGTAGTAACTTTCTCGAACCCTCCTTTGAACCTTCAAGGTCCCTTTTCATTTCTATTTTTAAACCATACCTCAAGTCTTTTATTTTGGCATTAATCATCGCTTCCGCGTCTTCTTTTAAACTGTCCTTCATAACTTCTATGTACCCTTTTATTTATTCTTTTAAACCATCCAATTCATTTTTGGTTTCTCTTTGTAAGAGTGAAAATTGTTGGAATTGATGTCATAGTTTTTATATACAATATTTCATTTATTCCTCTTGGTCATGTGTCATAGTAGATATTTTTGTTGGATTACTAGGTGTATCCATTTTATTGTTGAAAGGCATATTTGAACCAAGTAATTATATCTATGCTTCACTATGCCTTTTAAATCACTTCTAACTAACTTCTCAAACAAAATTTATGAAAATTTAAAAAATACACACTGTTTTTCTTGATTTTTGGAGATTGATACTGAAATTTTTGTATCTCTGTAATTTCATGCTCCCAAGGTCTAAAAGTTTGTCTTGGGGTAGCATTTTGTGTCTTCTTTCCAACCCCACAAGTTACACCAAAAATTGGATTCTCAAGAGAACATTATACCAAATCCCTAATGATGACAAGATTATCAATTGGTTCATTATAAAAAAAATTGTATGAACTTCCATGTTTCATTGTCTTGACCTTCAACCCTGAACCTCATGTCCATGAAACTAGAGTCCATGCATTTTCAGCTACATTTTACAAAATTCAAATTCGATGCTTGAAGGGAAAGTTATGACAATTTCCCCTAGGTCACTGATTTGAGATTGAATTCTAGAGCATGCATAAAGCCTAAATTCCTTGTACCATATCCCCAAATATATAGTGATCCAAGATCTGAAACTTTTACACAAATTTTACCAAGACACCAATTCCACTTTGTAAAATTGTCAATTTCTAAATCGTCATAGAAAAAAAGTTATATCGAAAATACTCATATGTCCTATTCGAAGCAAAAAAACCCTAGAATTCGAAGCTCTAATATCAAATGTTATGTAACCTGATCACAAAAATAGAAGAAAAGATAGATCAATGAATTGAAAATAAGCCTCTTTTAGCGGGAAACCTCCTTTTACATCACATAAATGAATAATTCTTGGATGATTCAAATGACAAGACCTCCTTGGTATATATAGGATTTTAAGGGGTCAAAATATAATTAAGGCCTACATAACAATAATAATGAAAGGGCACAAAAATAACAATATGGGGGCTACACTAGTATTATACAGATCTAACAATGTAAATAAAACCCTCTTTATGACATATAAATCACATGTAACCAAGAAATCATTCATACTATCAAGGTTGTGATAAAATCTTTGGATGCAGATGTTTCCTAAATGGTCAAACGACAAAACCCTAAACCAGTTGTCATCTTCACAAAGAGTTATTGATAGAATGTGCAAAGAAAATGTGCCAAATAAAATAGAGTGTTCTTAAGTGACACTTCAACGTATCTACAAACATAAAATATCAATTAGTAAAAGTGTTCAATAATTTCCGATAAAAATTAAAGAAAATTGTCCCATCGAAACCTTGAAATCTTTTCAACAAAAAAATCCCTATAACTGCCTAAATCCAAATCCAAGAATTATTAGAAGAAATATATAGACAAACCCTCAAAAATTTCTGATAGGGAAATCCTCAAGGAAAACCCTCTTACAAAACAAAGAAATAATGAACGCAACAACCCATTCGACATATAAACTCTAAGGCAAAGACATTTACCCTGTGGAAATGGCAAATACTACGGTAACTTGTTGCATTATGTAAAAGTTCTATATCACCTCGATAATTTTCCCACAAAAAAGTTTTCACTGTAAAGAAATATCAACAATTTGGTAACAAGGATTGGCCTAGAAAAACATGGGAATAATTGGATCCCCGGATTGTTTCACGGGAATGAAATCATCTAAGCACCATTTTGATTGCACGTAAGTGAGAGAGAAAATTGCAATCTCCACATGAGGCTCCAGGGAAATTTATTTTCCTTTGTCATTACTATTATAGGTGGTTTTGAAGAAAGAAAATATGGTATGGTAGAGCATAAACGAGTGATCCAGTGTTTCAATTCGTGAGGGTTTGATGTAAATGACAATGGAGTTTTTTAATACAAAGCACCGCCCACCTCAAAATATCTATAACGAGTGACACACTCTGAAATCTAACGTGGCAGTTGCAAATATTAAATAATATGAGGCCATGTTTTTGTGTGTTCCATGTGTAAGACGAAATACTATTTTTTTCTTAAACTGCCCTCTTATGTAGTAGTGGAAGTTACATTATTTCATGTAATCTACGTAACAAAATCTCCTTACCAAGCCACTTGAAAAAAATAAAGAGAAAGTTGAAATTTAAACTTTAACAAGAATATTTTGTATCATTTTTCATATTAGACATTGTTCCCAAATGAATTGGCCTTTCAAATCCACTTGAACATGGGAAAATAAATAAACAATGAAACAATTTTATGTGCACGTGTGCAATCATGTTGAATGTTATGCTTGGAGAATTCTGTGTGAAAAATGATATTACGGAAAAGAGAAATATTAATAGCAAAGTCATTTCTATGTAAACAAGTGAACAACAAAGGTTCCTCTCTTGAAAAAATCATAACCGATAACGACTTTATCATGGAAATGACTAAAAATGATGCTTTGATTGATGGAGATTGGCACTCGAACAACAATGTAAGAACCAAACATCTCGTGCAACTGTATTTTAAGTAGATGTGGATATGCTATGTAGGCAAGGCTGACTGAAAAAGGAAATCAATATTCTATAGTTGAGGGACCAAAAAACCTAAAACCTTAAGAAACAAGAAGAACCCATTGTTTGGTACTCCTTATTTTTATATTCACATATTGATTCTCTATGTCCCCAACCTTTTAATTTTTTAGAATACTAGCCATAACATCAAAGGGGAATGTTCATCTAAAGTAAATTTTTCGTTAATTCAAGTTTTATCTCTCCCCAAGGCATCATATTTTGTGTGTTGTACCCTTTTTTTAGCCTAGTATTTTATTAATAAAAAAGGCATTACATCATATAATAGAATTTGATATCATAAATGTTCATACTTACATTACAAAATTTAGGATAATAAAGAGGTGTCACAATCTATTTCCTCTTTAAGGAACGTCATCCTCGATGTTCTACTATCTAGGAAACTATTCCACATAAAAATATATATATATGAAACTTTCATATCGACAACATTTTCCCATCCTTAATTGCTACTTAAAGAAATGTCATTCATTTTTCATAATCATTATTTAATAAATTAATAAAATTAACTATTTTTTAGTTAATTTTCTTTTAAACCTATCATAATTTTTAAAATATAAATCATTTATATTTTATCATACTCTTTTCCTATCTCAATTTTGAAAAAATTATATAGTGCATTATATAGTGCATTGCTACCGTATATAAATAAAATGAAATAATATTTAATTATATTTAAGTTTTTAGATCTTGCCTTCTCATATTTATCTTAATTTTTTCTTGCACAAACCAAGAGGAGGAATAATAGAATAGTCATAAAGTGCTTGTCCATTTGTATATATAAATAGAAACAATAATAGAGTAGTCATAAAGTGCTTATCTATTTGTATATATAAAGTGATATGTGGTTTAATCTATATCCATGTATCGAGGTGGTTATTCATAGATATTTTATAAGGATACTATAACATAGTAATTTTTATTATTTTCAATTCATCATATTTTTCCATTCCATATTCATTAATATTAAAGTTCTCTTTTGTAATTAGCTCAAGGAATCTAAACCCGGTTTCCTATTGTAGTGATTCATTTCCTTTCTTTCGAAGTCGTTCATTCATTAGCAACCCTTAAATATGAACTAAGAAACATAACCAACCAACAACATTAAGGAATTTAACTTCACTCCCCTTCATAATCTTTATTATCATTTAAGTTCACATCATGTCAGACACATGCACTAAGTTTTTTCGATCGGTGTAAAAGTCATCTTGAATTCACAAAACTATAAGGACAAAAAATTATTTAATTTTTTTTAAAAGTACTCCATAATTACTAACATTTATGGACATGGATACAAAATTGTGTCCAATAATTTCTTCATTTAAGTAGTTAACCAAGAAAAAGTATTTAACATTAGGTTAATTTACAAACTAAATCTTTTTCATTTCAAAAGTAGGTTAATTTACAAACTAAATCTTTTTCATTTCAAAAGATATATGAAGATATCCATTTGTAATTGTTTTCTTACTGGGTTACCATAGACGGTGTTGGACCCGTCAACATGTTAGGGGATCTTCCTGGTAAGAAGTCTTAATTAGATCTCAGATCATTTGGTGTAGGATTCCTAGCAGTGGGTCATACGATAATGCCTTGATCGCAATTTGGCGCAGAGGCAAGTAAGATAACTCTGTTGGTAGCAAGGGTGTGACAGATTCAGTGAGCCAAGGAAGGTGCATGAGAGGTTCTAACAAACGGGGGTTGAGATGAGTGGGCCCCTTGGAAACCTGTGATAGCACGGAGTTAAGAAGGGAACACACGAGTAAAGATGTTTCACAACATGGAAGGAAAGTTAGCTAGCAATCCAAAGGGAAGGTTAGACCAAGAACACATTTCAGAAAGATTCATACATACATACACATAGGTATACATGCATGCGTAAGAAAATAGATACATATATCATTTAGAGTAAACCAGATAGCATAGAATACAATACATCCATGTCCAACCACTAGTCCCAAAAGTGAAACATTACGGCCACAACTGCCTTCTCCTCCAAAGAGATGTACTAGCTCTACGCAGTGGAGAAGCCAAGGCTCGTTATAATATTGTCCAATCTCTCTCCAGGACAGTCTTATCGGAAGCTTGGCTGAGCAAAAGCCTTTACAATGAGTTATGAGGGACTATTTATAGCAAAGGGTGAGGTGACCCTTGGCATTCCCCTTTGTGACATTTCATCTACCCTCATGAATCTTCATCTACTCTATGACTGTTACATCCAACTATCGACACTTGACTTACACTTGAAAAGACGTTACATTACAATGCACATGTACGCATGTGAGAAAAAATGGCTTGAGCAAGCCATGCTAGACAACACTATGACTTAAACAACCATGGAAGTCGAACTCTTCAACATCCTCCCTATGTTCAAAAATAGCGTAATGATGCCAAGATCGGTAATCTGCAATGGTGTCTATGTGCTCCAAGGTGACATATTTTTGGAACCTGACTCTTGCCTCCATAACATCAGGGTACACTACTCGAGCTCCTCTGTCCAACTCATATGAAAGCATGCACATCGTTGTCTTCAATGCGGTTGGACCAGCAACATACTTGTGCATGATGTCTGCACTGATGGGCAAGTCTAGGCTAGTGACAATGCGCATCAACTTGTTGAAGTATGAGTCAAGCTCTATTCGTACCTGTGCCTTTTTCTTCGCCTAGGTGAGAGTCCCAATAGATGGGATTGCATGTGTGTGCACCACAACATCCATACTCTTGAATACACGTGCATGGGAAGCTTGTATACTAGTGATGAGTTGTGGGAGCTCTTCATAGTTCTGGATCTGACTCTAGATATGTGCCTTCATCTCCACTGCTCTGGCCTTCATCATCTTAGGAAAGTGAAGCGAGGCTCCCTTATATCTCATTATCCATGTTTGCATGTACTCAACAACAACATGCAAGTTCGCCAAGATACATGCTCTTCTAGCACATCGCTGCCGCCATCTGTTGAGATGGACGATTGCCTTATGCACAGTGCCAAACTTGGAGTACAATGCTCACACAATTGTGTCAAAGGATAATACTTCATCTAGTATTGCCTTCTTTAGTTCATCTCAGGGTCAACACTCTCACCAACTCTCTTCCTTGCTTGGATGTCTAAAGTTCCTTAACCATTCGCTCATTCTCAACTATCAGAAAGCAAACACTTGAGCTAGTGGTTTCGTCATACACTCTGGTAGCATTGGCAAACACTGCTGGATGTTTGTGCACCTCAAACATGATCACTCATTCCTCAACTTGCGTAAGAGATGTATGATCATCCGGAGTCGACACTCTACGAGACTGCACAACTCTATGTTGAGACTCATCAGATGAGATGTTGTGCATATCTCCTTCAGGTTTATCTCCAAGGATCTCAATACCTCCTTGGTTGCTTGAGACTTTCTCATCTTCTGGATGTGGTGAAGTGGGTAAGTTGACCTCTTGTTGATGAGGCATGAGGTCAGTGTCTTGTTCCAATTCTTGTTTCTCCATATCCATATCTAACTGTTGAAGTGCTTGCTCTATCTCACAAGCGAAGTCTTGCTCTTGCGATGGTTCACCCTGTTTGCCTCATGTCAGCTGTTCTGATGAGTCTGCTACCTGTACGGGCGTTGTTTCATCCCTCTTCACATATGCGCCCAATGTTGTCCCTATTACTGTTGTGCTTCCCTCTCCTTTTTGCATACCTCTTGTTCCTTTCGGAATTTCTCCTTCAACTCATGCAACTCCTTCTTTGTTTCCTCCATTCTTCTCTTCTCCTTCTTCCTTTGCGCGATTCACTTGTCACAAAGTTTCCTCTTTGCCTGTATATCAATAGCTTCTTTCTCCATAAGTGGATATGCTTGGAACTTGCGGCTTTGCTCTTCCTCCATGCGATCGACAATCTTCCTCTTACCCTTGTTAAGCACTGGTATGCTTACTTATGCTGCTTATGGTGTTGTTTCTCTCCGAGATGTTGCTTCATGTTGCTTCGCTAACCACTCAACAACAAATCCGATAGGTTCATTGAGTCTGGAGGAGTTGTATAAATATCTCCATGTGTCCTCCTCCACCCCATGACATGCCCCGTGGATCCAGTTGAACTGCACTCTCATGCAGTGATCTTTCTCAAGACAATGCAGGTCATATGGGTTGTAACTTCGGAGGTTGAATGGATACTTCTTCATCTATTCTTCTTTGACACCTGCTTTCTTGAAACTCTAGATCTCGTGTAACCCAATCTGCAATGGAAGAGCGGGCCAAGGTGCCTTCTTCTTCCAATGCAGTCTAGCTGTCAATACTGCTGAGATGTGATATACTACTTCCTACATGATGAGTATGTCCAAGGAAATCTTCGATAGAACATGCAGAGTCTTCTCCACGTTGTACATCTATATGAAGGTGCCATACGTGAGGCACACCAATCAGCAATGTTTATCAGTGCCTCCATTTCTTCCTTCGACATGTAGGGTAGATCCTATTCGAATATCATCTTGTAAACTGGGGTGAAAAAATGATCAGACAGTCGTGTGATAAATCCTCTAACTATGCATTTAGACAACAACTTACAATATGTGTTCATAGCAGTCTCCACCGGTGACCATGCCCACCCCAAGCCTGAGAACTCTTGTCGGGCATAGATTGCATCTAATATGTAGGCATACATGTAGACCTCTGCTTGGCAACCGTCAAGCCTTTGTTACTATTCCTTCAGCTAATGAGCCAACATGTTGGACCAGTTACATGGTTTTCCCTCTTTGGCTAGTTGGTCTAGCGCGATCACCCAACTCTGTGGGAAGGTTTCTATGCTTTCTTGGCCATACAGTCGACATGCAAGTATGACCAAGTATTGATATGCCCTTTGCAGTATCTTCGTTTTGTAGATCTGGTTGGGTGTCATCCTGAATCTAGCTGGTTCCTTTACCCAGTTCTTCAAAATGTCTCTGGAGTTGGCATCGTTGTTGGGTAGGTTGAAGGGAGTCTCCATGATAGTCTTGGGCTCCAACATTTGATACATCTCATCATAATCATGTGCCTAGAAGGTTGCAATCTTCACCTCGCTGACACTGCTCAAAGTCATTGTCTCGGGATCAGTGTGCGAGACGATCCAGTGTATCATGTCTTCACATGGTGTTGGGCATGGAATCCCCCCAAGTTATGTTTTGGGGCTTATATCCCAATTTTTGACCAAATAATTTTGTAAAAGCTCTGTGAATTGTGGATGCAGAGCGTGAAATCATAATAGAGTCACAGGGTTGTCCACTCTAGTTTTTGTAATGTAATGTCAGTTGGATACACCTACCATTGGTTTGCGGACCATGGGGTTGTATAAATAGAGCGAGGCTTTAAGTAGGGAAAAGGGGCGGAAAAAGAGAATAATTCTAAGTGATTAATTCGAAGTGTAAAGTGTTTCTTTGGGTCGTAGAGTAGGAGAAGGCTCTGCAGCCGAGTACGCAGAGGCCAAGTAGTCCGCACCTAAGTGCGCGAACCCCTATAGTTGAGTGCGTAGGGCAGGTCGAGTCTGTAACCATTGGAAGAATCAATAAAGAGAAGTTTACCTTATTTTTGTGTATCTTTTCCTGTTTTAATGTATGATTGGGTATAATTTGAAAGTATATTGTTTATTTGTTGCGCGAACTCATATGAATGTTTTGTATAAATAAACATAATGTAATACATCCAAGTACAAAGGTAATTAACTGGTATAGGAAGATAAGTAAGATCTCGAGTAATAGTGTAGAGCGTTGCTCTAGCAGCACAGAAGCTCCACCACCCCTGGTTAGGGTTGCGTGAAGATAGTGTATCGGGGTGTGAGGAACAGGGAGGTGCGCAAAGTGACTTGTGCACAAGGACGAACAGTTGGACATGTCGAACCTCTCAGACATATCAAGGGCACGGAAACCTGGTTCCAGCACCCTCCCATACTACTTCGGGTGAGACCTCAGTTTTCACTCTGTGGACTATTGCCGAAAGGGCCAGTAGTACAAGGATTTGTTTGGCTAATTAACTCTGAACTTGGGTCAAGCCCCAACAACCCAACAAATGGTTCTATTGTCAAGACCGGGATCTTCATAGAGATGTCTGATGTCACATCACTGGAATTCGACAAAGAAAGGAATTGAAGATTGGTTGGATAGGAAGATTCACGAGTTCGCAGTGCAGGAAAATAGGAATCCACGACTATCAAAGGAAGAGTGGTGAGACTACTACTTATATATAGAGATCCACGAAATTTTCTTCACATCCTTCCCCACTGAGTTATACGAATGGATCATGAAGCTAGCAGATAGTCAAGGAAGGTGTAAACTCGACAGACCTATTGTGTGGACTCCAGAAATGGCGCACACTGGAAGTATCAGAAGATACGATCGCAAGCGTTGTCGATCACTGGCTTGATTGAATCATAGGAGGATTTATCACCGAATTCGTGGTAGATACTTTAGTCAGTTATAGGGAGGTAGAACGACACTTCCTCAAATGACCGCGAGGTAAGTACTTTAAATCTTTGAACACTTGGATTAAAATGATACTATGTGAAAAATGGGTTATGCAAATAAATTGATGTTTGCGACTACGTGAAGTCGGAGAATCTACAGAAACAAAGGAAGCACATAACTAGAAACTAGCCCTTGATTTCACTTCCACGAGGAGGCGAAGAAGAGCTCGCAAAGGTCTCGCCAAGAAGTGTGATCAATCTGATAAGGCAGAGAATTCCACGCATACCACCCCCACCCACACCACCACCAATTTCACCGTCTTCACCCATACCACCTCCGCCACTACCATCAAATAGTATGGCAAGCGTGATAAAGCTACCAATGTTCAAGGGAGTAGGGAATGAAGATCTGGACTAGTTTTGCTTCGTGATAAAAGCTATATGGGAAGCACAGGGATTCACTGATGACAATATAAAGAAGGCAACGTTGGTCAATGCTCTACGGGATCGCGCGCTGACTTGATACATTAAGCATTCCAATGAAAATCCAAATAAGGGGATCGCGGATATCAAAGCTGCACTAAACAAAGAATTTAGCAGGCCAAATTTAGAGGCATAGTTGATCATTGAGTTCAAGGAAATCACAATGCTACTAGACGAGACCCCTTAGGAGTTGGATCAAAGACTGAAGTGCACAATTCACGAAAATAACATGACGTTATAGACGGGTAACATCGCGAATGGTTTGTAGCATCGTTAACGCCGCATCTACGGAACGCGCTATCACAACAGAGGCTAACCACACAGGCCAATGCCTTGGAGTTCGCAATGAGATTGCATAAGACCCCGATACAAGATCCCAACCTGGGAGTTCATGAGATTCATGCGTAGTTAAAAAACTTGTGCCTTGAGATGCAGAGTTTGAAACAAGACAGGACAACTCGCCTAGAGATGCGTGGTGAGGTATGGTGCGTAAAATGCAAGGGCCAGGGGCACGACAAGGACCGCTACCCGATGTTCACGAATTACCTTGCGGGAGGAGGGCCAATGCCATTAAGACTAGAGGCAGAAGTAGGACCGAGCGCGGCACCTTCACTATGGTGCGCGATTTGTCAAATAGTAGGAAAGCATGTTACAAATAACTGTTATCTATTACAGAAGTATACATAGAATTCACAGTAGTTGTTCTGTAATTTCTGTAGGTTAGTAGGACATGATGAATGCACATGTAGAAGTTATGAGTTGATGATGGATCTAACTCCTACCTACAGAGTTCAGGCCGAAACATGGCCCCTCGATCAAAACGCAAGAATGGTGCGCACTAGATTTCAGGGGTGCAGATGAGGTTGAGGTGGAGGGGGACCAGGGAGAGGTCACAGACAGCTGATATGTTACAATTGTGGAGGGCCAGGGCATTATGCCCGCGATTGTATGAATCCAATGCGACCATCATACTTGTATTGTACGTTGTTTGATCATGAGAAAGAGGATTGTCCCACACTGATAGAGAGGTTGCGTGATAAAGGAGCACTCTAACCTCCCCCGACTTAGAACCTGCAAATGATGAGGTCTGAGCCACACGAGGAAGACCCTAATGTAAATATCGTGCTCCAGAGTGGAATTACGATGGGGGATGACAAAGGCAAGCAGCCTGAAGAAAGTACCTAGGTTCGCAAGGCTCCAACGAAGGAACCCGAATTCGATTTGGAGCGCGCTAAGGAGACCTTCATGGAATCTAAGAGGAGCTTTGTTGATGCCTCCACTCCAGGAAGTACAGACTGGAGCCAGAAATGGACCCATTTATGCTTACTACGTTCTTGGAGATATGCATGAAGCTGCTGCGCGACAGCAAGGTTGTAAAGGGGCTTCAAGAACTCATAAATAGATGCGATGGGACCGCGCCAGGAGAAATGATCATAGGCTAAAAGCTCAGGAAGCACACTACGAAAATAGAAAGGGAGATGAGATTCACCGCATAGATTGGGGAATATGAGATGGACCAAGTGATTCTGGATCTATGATCAGACACAAAAGTCCTGCTAAAGTAAACATGGGAGCGCGTGGGCAGGTATGCGTTGCAATGGTCTCCTATCCAACTCTGAATGGAAAACCAACAAAATATCCTACTGGTGGGCCCCAATATTGCAGCAATAATGCTACAACTCCTGGGACTCCCTTCTTTAATTTTATCAACCCGGTAGTTCGTAACAAACTTGGAAGCGACGATGTTGTATGCACAAGTACTAGCTCTTGCCGCAGTTATCACTTGATCAACTGGCACAAGTTCACTAGGATCTTAAGCCAACTTCTATGAGTTCTTAGAAGAAGATTTTAACTGTGATGGATGAAGGCTAACTCAAAGTAGGTTAATATACTTGCAGAAAGAAACTAAAAGCCAAAAGGAAATGAAAACCCTAGCAAACCCTAGTTTTACCGACTAACCCTACCGGTCCAAGAAAAGCGATCAAAGCAATGGAAATGGATGCCATTGACTTTTAGAAAGGTAAAATTCATGTGACTAAGCTACTTCTACAATAAAATCTAGAAAAAATATCTTTTGTATTTTTGAGTAAGTTGGCAGAATTATTATGCATGTGCTTTAATGTTTTTGGCTGTGCAGAGGTGGATTAGCGAAAGGAAATGCTTGCAGGAGGTTGGGAAGGTTAGAAGAGGTCCTAAGGGGTCCCTAGCACCCTTCCAGAGAGTTTCACAATGATCGGATCTCAAGAAACCGCTTTCCTGAGATTCTACAGGAAGTCTGCAGGGGTTCTATAGGATGTTCTATAATTTCTACACGGATGTTCTGAAAGGGAGTTTTGGAGGGTTGATGGAGGAAGAAAGGTGAAGAAGTGGGTATGGAGGTGAAATAAGGGTGTGAGGAGGTCCAGGACTTGGTGATTGAGGATGGAGAGTGGCTAAGGGGATTGGGTTGGTTTAAAGATAAGAGAAGCAATGTTGTGCAAAAGTATAGGGACTAGGGCAAAGTGTGAAAAGGTAGCAAATGAGAGGCAAGAATCTAAGTTGGAGGACGAAGCAGGTTGCATTGGTGGGGTAAGGATAGGAGAGGAGGTTTCATAGGTGCTCTGCACGTGATTTTTCAAAACTGACCAACAAAGACTAATAAAACCAAAGATCTAGTTGTTTTAACCTAATCTGACTTAAATAACAACAAAGAAAATGAACAACAGTTTATTTACAACGGAATCATGTGAAATAGTTATGAAAACTAAGCAATCATGAACCTAAGCATGTAACCACAACTGGTATCAACTTCTGTAAATGAGAATCTGACACTAGTAATTGCATGATGAAGCAAAGACAGTGTTTTTTGGTGGCAGCAAGGACACGTTGGTCCCAGCTCATGGTCCCACTGAGGGAGAGGTGAGATCAGAGGTGCTTGATAGCCTTTTTCTAAAGATCTTCTTTGTTATTAACCTATCAAATAAATCTAAACATGAAAATCCTTTTTAATCATCAAAAGCAACCTAAATAACAAAACAAGGTTTAAATCTAAATAGCAGATTTTATTCTAAGAATACAGCAAAAACACATAAAAGTAAACAAAGGAGGTATTGGGCACTTGAGTTGGGCCCAACCGCAAGAGCTACAGCCTCCTGAGAAAGATTAGAGCTGGTGCAACGCTGGATTAATATTTATTGCTCAAGAAATAATAGTTACATCAAAAACTGTCTACAAGAAAAAGCTTGAAAATGCGCTGAAATGCAGAGCTGACCTACTGCCTAAAAATGACTAAAAAATGACTAAAATCGAACTGCCAACTAGCTAACTGAAATGAGGCCTTAAGCCTTCTTATTTATACAAATTGAGGACCCCAACAGTCCTCTAAACTTTAAGGACTCAGTTGCCAAAACTTGCAGTTAACGGCAACTTTACTAGCCCTTGCTCAGCTGCCCTTGTGATAATTGATGTGGTGGCCCTTGAACTCCGAGCTGATGGTGGATAATTCGAGGTAAGGGCCCATAAATGAAGGAAACACCCTCCTACAAATCCTCTCCATGAATTTGGCTGCCAAGTGCTCATTTAAACCTTTGATTTTGTCTCAAAATTGACTAAAAATTTGCTTAAAGCACACATTAGACTTGTTGGCATAATGACTAATCCAATTCACTCTATTAGCATAAATATAATAAAAAACATGCAATAAACTAATGATAATGGTGGATTAAGTCAAATTAGGAGGCTGAATGAGCCCATATAATTACTCATTTTGGGGGCTCATCATCACCCCCCTACTGAAAGTGTTGCTCATCCTCTGAGCAACTAATATATCTCTTCATCTTTGATGGCCTTGGTGGCCTCCTTATCATCCAAAGCTTCTGATGTAGTCTACTCATGTGTGCCATAAAATTCTGCCTTCTTGTCCATGTCCTTCCACTACTTGTGCTCCTCTTCTTCTGTGGTTGTTTTGTTAAAGCCTCAACCTCAGCCTGTAGCTTGTCCTCTCTCTGTTGTTCATTAGATGTTTCCTTGTCTATTGGAGGCCCTTCTTGCTGCTACTGTTATCCAAAAATGGAGGTCCTATCTTCATTATGACTTCCCTGTAGCTGTAACTGCTGTTTCAGAAGCTCATTCTCCTCCTATAGTTTGGTCCTTTGACTGATTTCCACATGCTTTACCATGGTCAATTCCTTTCTTGATTCCTTGAGTTGTTCTTCCAGGTGACCTATGTCTGCCACACCCTTGGACTTGGCAATCCTCACCCAAGTGTGAGTCCTCACCTTTTCTTGTTCTAGTGCAAAGAAGAGTGGTACCGCAAATTTCTGAGGAATTATCTTCCCAGCTTCTTAACATGTTGTAGTATGAGCCTAAGCTTGGCTAAGGGCTGGGTTCCAATATTTCCTCAACCTTTTCTTCTTCCTATGATGGTTTGGCTACCTTTTCCTCCAATTTCTTGGTCTCTTTTAACTTAGCCAGAGTTTCCTGTAGAACTGTCTCAGCTTCCTGTAGAACTATCTCAGCTTCCTGTAGAGTTGTCCTTGAGTCCATTATCTGAATTATCTCTCTCCAAGTGAAGGTTTTTGGCTTCCTTGTTCATAGGTGAAGGTTATCTTTGAAGGAGACTCCTCTTTTTGTTTAGTTGTGGTGTCATTAATGATAATTGGCTCCTTTGACTGCGGTTAGGGTCTGCCCACTTTGATACTTGTGCCTCTCCTTGCTTTAAAGTACATGGAGGTTTGCCTCTTTTTCTTCCTTTTTTTTTGTTTTGGAGGTGTGCTTAAGGCAGCAAGCACAACAGCTTCCTCCCTGGCCAAAATCTCAAGTGATTTCTCCTCTTTCTGTTCTGTTTTCATGCTTCCTGTAGAAACTGTTTTCATTCTTCCTGTAGAAAGCCCGGTGTCAACTGTTTCGGTCAGTTTGGCTGGATGTGTCTTTCCTTTTAATTTCTGTGTGGTTGCCTTGGTTGTGACAACTTTCATTTGGGCTTTCTTGGCCTTTTTCTTCCCAACCTTTTTCCTTTTTCGTCCTCTCTGTTTTTGTTGCTGTCTCCTTTTCTGTCTCATACTTAGCGGTCATGTCAAATTCCTCTTTTTCCTTCTGTTCTTCCTCTTTTTTTCCCTCTGCTTGAATGTCTTGTGCTCTCTCATGAATGTTCTTCTCAATTTCTTCAGTTGGCATGGCGTTGAGTTTGTGTTTCAACAAAAAAAAAATGCTCAAGTGGGAAAAAAACACAGTCAATCATCGAAATAGAGGACAACTGAATTTGGTCTTTTTTGAACCCAAGAAGGAATTTTTCATGTGCTCTTTACAACATCAAATAGTAGTAATTCCCTTGTGTTAAAACTGTTGTCACCTAGAATTGGTCTGTCTGTTTATGAAAGAAATTTTTTACAAATCAGAGCATAAGGACACTGGTTTTTTCAACACATTGATAGATATGTAAATTCGGGTTTTTCCCCACACACAGGTTGGTCTCTACTGTTGCATGTCTTCCTTGCAAGGGAATTTTTTTATTTTTATTTATTTTTTAAACTGATGAGGAGATTACAGATGTAGAAGAAAAAATGGGTAAACTCAGTGAATCATGCAGGCAGACTTCCATTGTTCTCAATGCACAGGCAGGCTTTTTACTCTCATTTTTCAATTTAATGTTGTGTTCAATTCACCATTTTGCACCAACAAATCATGCACAAAGAAGTTTCCCCAATCCTACCTCGTTTTGAGCTTGAAATTCACTGAAAATATCAGGTTTTCTTTCTGCATGGCTGTTTTCTGCATTTCCTGTAGAAGCCTTCCTGTAGAACGAAACTACGCTTCCTGTAGAGCCCGATAGGTGGGAGATTTTTTTAAAAAAGGCAGAAATCTTGAAAAATCAGGTAGGAATCTTGCAGAGGACCACTGGTTAACTGATCTGGAAGTGGTGGACGCGTGCTTCAGTTGTGACCGCAGTTGAACAAAGAGTGGTGAGAGTTTCAGCCAAGCATCATTTAATTTTGACGTGATTTGTGGTAAGGGAGTGAGGTGGCCAAGTGTATGTGTCCACATGCACACTGCAGTGCTATTATGAACTGTATGTTCTCTTCTTGTTAACCACTTGACATCAGTTGCACTGGAGTTCAAACGGCCAACACTACCAGTTTTTTAAATTTCACGTGAGTTGACTGTACATGTATGCTGCATGATTTTTGGCTGAGCACTAGAGAATTGGACAAGGCACTGCGGCTTAATCCCACCATTTCATTCGTTTATGCACTTTCGAATCATATTGATGCAAATAGAGGAACTAGTTTAGACACATACCTATAAGTTGACGTGTTGCTAGGTCCTTTTTGCTGCTGCATGCTCATATTCCATTGCTGCATGCCTGGATCCTTTATGTTATAAGATTTTTGGTTGTCTGATGTGTGGTTATTTTTATTGTGCAGGTATTCTCTGGCCAGATCTAAGCTATAGAAGTCAGTTTCATCCTTCAGATTTGCACCTTCATGTTGTTGATGATGGATTTTTGGAGGACAAAAACTTGTTTTCTGCATTGCTCCCGAACGATGGATCGGATTGAGCTAAAACTTTCTGAACATGCCTCTATCATCGTTATGCACCTCCCATAGCAAAATTGTGGTCAATGGATGTACAGATTTCGAGAAAAACTAAAAATGGCTGAAGATTACAGAGGTCAATTTCTCGAAAACTATGCATCGGAATTGGCTGAAACTACTTGGGTAGGTTACTATCACCTATATGCATCTCCCCACGAAATAGGTTTTGAAATGGATGTACGGATATGGAGAAAATGCAAAAATGGTTGACGGTGATGGAGGCATATTTCTTGGAAACCGTGCACTATAATTGGCTGAAATTGCTCGGGCATGTTGCCATCATCCCTATACAACTCCCCATAGAACAGTTTTGCAAATGGATGCACAGTTATCAAGCTAGGGAAAAAACAAATTTCGGCACTATGTATTTTTTTGCTTCCAAGCATTCTGTAGTTTTTTGCATGGTAAGAAAAATGAGCTTGGGCAGGTAGGGTGTGCGAGACTTGGTTATTTGACTTGCCACTAAAAAAATTCTTGCTGTCAATATGAGGCAAACAGGGTTTCTTGTATGACTGTGCAGGAACACATAACCAGGTGGGTGACGAAGGTGTAAAGAGATGGAACAGGGTGCCATATGGTGGTGGGTGGAATAGAGGGGTGGTTGCAGGCCTAACAAACAGATTCCATGCTTCAGATTCCCTTCCAAAATTGAATTTGGCTTGCCCGAAGGTTCTACAGGATGTTTCCTGTAGAAATACAGAACTTCCTGTAGAAAGCCCAGAACTTCCTGTAGAAGGTGGAATCTTGACCTGAATGTGATCAAATCCTAGGAAAGGCAAGTGGCCATGGAAGGAGTTTCTGTAGGGATGTCCTGTAGCCTGGTACGCACCCCTATCCTCGTATCGCATGACCCTCCTTACTTGCAATGTATTCCTTGCAACCTGCAATTATTCTATAGAGATTAGGCTATTTTTTTTTCTTTTTTTTTCTCTTTTTTTTTTTGAAAAGAACTAGGGTGCCTCCTGGAGGTTTTCACCCTAATTGCTTGCCCTGGGTGCCTCCAAGGGAGTTTTTCACCCAAGGATCTTATTTTTTATTTTTTTTCCAACCCATAGACAACCTCATGGAGGTTCTCAATCAATGAGCCAATCGGAGGCACCTCCGAGGAGCTTTTCACCTTCGATTTTTATTTTTCTCTTTTTTCTTTTTTTCTTTTTTTTTTCTTTTTTTCTACCCTACCCTACTTGAAAAACAAAATCATTTTCAAGTATAAGAATACTTCCAATGGAGCCATGTGCACATCGAGATTAGAGACAAAATGATGTGGAGGCTTGAAATGCATGCTTTGACAGCTATCCGGATTTCAGAGACCAAATGATTTGACTTTGAAGGGATCAAACACAGCTGAGGAAGAGAGTACTGCTGCAACTTAGTGACCATATGAAACCATATCTCAATATAGCTCTGATATCCTTGATCCTTTTGTTGATCTGTATCATTCTCCATATCTTATTCTATCATGACCTTCACATCTTCCTCTTTTTGCTAAGTTTTCTCTTGAATACATGGAGGATTTGATGGTAACCCTAAGGGAACTCTCTCGATCTCTGATTCTGATGTCTTATCTTCATCAAGTGCAGCCCATGGTTCTTTGATCTCCTCTTTTTAACCTTCTTTTGCTGGATGTGGTCCTTCAATGCTTTCAAGATAATCTCTTTTTTGCAATACTCTTCCTCAGCTATGGTGAAGATCATTGAGCTCAAGAGGAGTCATTTGGACATGTTGTGCCTCAGCTTTACAATTGGGTTGAGTTATTTCAATTTGCGGGTTTGAAAATGGTGGTATGGGTAGTTGAGTGGGGGTGTATATTTGAGATGGATGTGGATGGGGTTGTGGTTGGGCAGGTGGTGGAGGCAAAAGAGCGGGAGGAGAGTTGTAATGGGGCCTCCACCCCTGATGAGGTGCATTCCACTGAGGCTGTGGCTAAGCATAGGGGTGAAATGGATGAGTAGCTAGTTGAGCATGATATTGAGATGGATACAACCAAGGAGGGGGTGTGGACGAGGAAGGATGAGCAGGGGGACCCAAAGAAGGCATGGAAGTGGCTTGATAGGGTTATAATGGGTCTGGGATGTCCCTTGCATTCCCTCCTGGTAGGTTCTGGGTCGATGTGACCTCCTTTGGTTCATGAAATAGAGTGGTTCAGTGGCTCCTTTGGCTCTCTGATATGCAGTTTTAAGTCCAGGCAAGGAAGGGCACCGATTCGTAGGATGGTCTCTTTCACAAACAAAACACACTTCCATGGAGTGCAATGGACATTCGTTTCTGGGATGCTTTCTAGTGCACCTGGGACAAAAGATGGCCAAATCCCTCTTGGCTTCCTCTTTTTTCCTTTGGATCTGCAAGGTATCCAGTTGCATGGAAAGAAACTACCTCATCTTGCTCTTGAAATCTTCCATCTGATTTGAAAATTCATTTTTGCACAAGGTACTGCTCCCAAGATTTTTATTTGTGGCCATTTGCTCCAGAGGAATGTTTTCTTGTTCTTCTTCCCTAGAGGTTCTTCAAATATGTCTTGTTGTCCACCTAGGGGTTCTTCTTAATCACAGCCATCGAAGAAGAGAGAAGGTTGGTTGTGTGAAGCAGTGGGGGTGTTGTGCAAACATTTTTCTGACTTATCTCTACTCCTACAAGGCATGAAAGGAAATATTTTTGGTTGATTTTTTCTTTTTTCTATTTCTACCTGCAAAACTGAAATAGATTGAACTGCAACTAACTAAAATCTATCTTGCTGAAATGAAAATGCGGAATTGAAATGAAAGTAGGAAAGGACTAATCTATTCTGCTGAAATGAAATTGCAAGAATGAAATGTTAGGCTACGCTTGCAGAATTGAAATTTCGGAATTGAAATGCTAATCTACGCTTGCAGAAATGAAATGAAAGCAGGAAATGTCGATTCTACTTTTGCGGAAATTGCAGAATGGAAATGAAATAAACTACTTAGCAGAAGGTTGTAGTATAAAATAGAAGAAAAGCAGCAATCACCAATACTCTGACGCTTCCCCGGCAACAGCGCCAAAAAGGTGGTGGAACTAATTCGCGTCTGTCACTTGATCAGCTGGCACAAATTCGCTAGTAGCTTAAGCCAACTTCTATGAGTTCTTAGAAGAAGCTTTTAACTGTGATGGATGAAAGCTAACTCAAAGGAGGCTAATCTACTTGCAGAAAGAAACTAAAAGCCGAAAGGAAATGCAAACCCTAGTTTTACCGACTAACCCTACCAGTGCAAGAAAAGCAATGAAAGCAGTGGAAATGGATGCCATTGACTTTTAGAAAGGTAAAATGCATGTGACTAAGCTACTTCTACAATAAAATCTAGAAAAAACATCTTTTTGTATTTTTGAGTAAATTGGCATAATTATTATGCATGTGCTTTACTGTTTTTGGCTGTGCAGAGGTGGATTGGCAAAAGGAAATGCTTGTAGGAGGCTGGGAAGGTTAGAATAGGTCCTAAGGGGTACCTAGCACCCTTCTAAGGAGTTTCATAGTGATTGGATCTCAAGAAACCACTTTCGTGAGCTTCTACAGGAAGTCTGCAGGGGTTCTATAGGATGTTTTGTAATTTCTACAGGATGTTCTGTAATTTCTACAAGATGTTCCGAAAGGGAGTTTTGGAGGGTTGATGGAGGAAGAGAGGTGAAGAAGTGGGTATGGAGGTGAGATAAGGGTGTGGGAGGTCCAGGACTTGGTGATTGAGGATGGAGAGTGGCTAAGGTGATTGGGTTGGTTCAAAGATAAGAGAAGCAATGTTGTGCAAGAGTATAGGGACTAGGGCAACATGTGAAAACATAGCAAATGAGAGGCAAGAATATAAGTTGGAGGACAAAGTAGGTTGCATTGATGGGGTAAGGGTAGGAGAGGAGGTTTCACAGGCGCTCTGCATGTGATTTTTCAAAACTAACCAACAAAGATTAAGAAAACCAAAGATCTAGTTGTTTTAACCTAATCTGACCTAAATAACAGTAAAGAAAATGAACAACAGTTTATTTGCAACGGAATCATATGAAATAGCTATGAAAACTAAGCAATCATGAACCTGAGCATGTAACCACAACTGATATCAACTTCTACAAATGAGAATCTAACACTAATAATTGCATGATGAAGCAAAGACAGTGTTTTTTGGTGGCAACAAGGACACCTTGGTCCCAGCTCATGGCCCCACTAAGGGAGAGGTGAGATCAGAGGTACTTGATAGCCTTTTTCTGAAGATCTTCTCTATTATTAACCTATCAAATCAATCTAAACATGAAAGGCCTTTTTAATCATCAAAAGCAACCTAAATAACAAAGGAAGATTTAAATCTAAATAGCAGATTTTATTCTAAGAATGAAGCAAAAACACATAAAAGTAAACAAAGGAGGTAATGGGCACTTGGTTTGGGCCCAACCCCAAGAGATATAGCCTCTTGAGAAAGATTAGATCTGGTCCAACGTTGGATTCATCTTTATTGCTCAAGAAATAATAGTTACATAAAAAACTATCTACAAGAAAAAGCTTGAAAATGTGCTGAAATGCAGAGCTACCTACTGCCTAAAAATGACTAAAAAATGACTAAAATTGAACTGCCAACTAGCTAACTGAAATGAGGCCTTAAGCCTTCTTATTTATACAAATTGAGGACCCCAACAGTCCTCCTAAACTTTAGGGACTCGGCAGCCAAAACTTGCAGTTAACAACAACTTTACTAGCCCTTGCTCGGCTGCCCTTGTGATAATTGATGTGGTGGCCCTTTAACTCCAAGCTGATGGTGGAGAATTCGAGGTAAGGGCTCATAAATGAAGGAGACACCTTCCTACAAATCCTCTCCACGAATTTGGCTGCCAAGTGCTCATTTAAACCTTTGATTTTGTCTCAAAATTGACTAAAAACCTGCATAAAGCACACATTAGACTTGTTGGCATAATGACTAACCCAATTCACTCTATTAGCATAAATATAATCAAAAACATGCAATAAACTAATGATAATGGTGGATTAAGTCAAACTAGGAGGTTGAATGAGCCCATATAATTACTCATTTTTGGGGCTCATCACCTACCTATGGGGAGATTGCAGGGAATCACAGTAGATATCGAAGGAGCAAGCGTGCTAGTAGATTTTGGAGTGATAGAGATTGTTGATTATAGCAATCCCTACCCCGCGCTATTGGGAATAGATTGGGTCATTGACATGAATGGAGTGATAAATCTGAAGAAGCGCAAGATGATTTTTGAGAAAAAGTCTCTTCGCATTGTGGTACCTTTAGACCCTGCAGAAGGATTGCACTACACGGAGCCAGTGCGCAACTACGACAATGATGATGATTTGGACTACATCTACAAGATAACCACATGGGAGCAAGACTAGGTAAATACAACTACGGATGGCTGAATCTCATGGGAGCACGAAAGCTCTTGCACATCTGATTTTGATGAGGAGATAGAATGATGGCAGAACCGGTTACACAAGGTAACCACGCTCAACTGTAACATGATGACAAGATCACTCTGCTGTGTAGCAACAGAGGTAAGATATTTGCCTAGATATGACAGGTTAAGGAAGGTGGATGACTTCCTAAACAGATTTGAAAGAGAAGTGCTGAAGCATCGACGTTTCGACGCTCTGAAATGGGTACTGCGAGCTACGCCCGCAAGGTGGTGAGGTACGCACCAAATAAGTTTTGAGGATTGGCATGACTATAGAAGAATGATGCACACACGATGTGGGAAACCTCAAATGCAATTAAAAGATAAGATTGTTGGACAAAATAGTCTGCGCACCCACCTATCAAGGTGGATACAGACATATGGTGCAAAACTTATACGAATGCACACAGTCCTCGCAGTAGGAGACACAATCAGTAAGAAGGTGTGGGGAAGGAAATGGTGCGAATGACCCCTTCGGTTGGGACAATGGAGTATGGAAAGACCAAGTGTGCAGAAGGATATCCACGTAAAAGCCTTTAGCAAAGTATGTGAAGTGTTGAACAAGGTCCACAATGCGAAGTGGACTGACTAGGACCTATGCGTACCAGCGGTTCTATGGGCTTACAGGACCACAAGAAAGAACCTGACCATGCAGGCACTGCCAAGGTTGGAGTATAAAGCGAATGTTGTAAGCCCTATTGTACATGAAAATATTAGGCCACTCATGATAGCACCAGTAGATATGATGGTTCGTGGAACCTTGGAAGAAGAAATCTGACTGGGAAATTTTAGGCTCCAATAACTTGAGAAAGAAAGGGTGCGATTAAGGAAGAAAAGCGCTTTGGTAGATGCGGAACTCAAGAAGCTCAAGGATGAGATAAAGGAAGATTTTCTCAATAAAAGGACCAGGGTGATAAGACAAGATGCACATGATCATGCTGAAAAGTTTGAGGACTATCGCCGCTAATTGATCAGTTTGATGCCTTAGCTTGGACCGCACATTACTAAGTGAATCAACCAGGGTAGTGTGTTGCAGATGATAAAGTGCGCGACGTTGCCCGTAATAATAAAAGGTGGGTATTTTCCAAGAAAAATGATGAATTATAGGATGAAACTCTATAAAGGTGGTGCGACTACCTGACTAGCCGAGGGAAGTACAGTCTTAGCACTCCAGGCAGTTGAAAGGAAGCACAGGACTATAAACTATTCTACTCGGAAGCTGCGCGCAAAAGCAAAGAGTCACAAGGTCCATGACTGCGCATACGGGGTTGCACTACCGTGCATGTTGGCCAGAAAGTGACCATTGAAGTCACTATTCACGATGGGATGCTCGATTTGAGACAAAATGGAGCGTGCGGCAGGCATTTAAGATGTGATTTATGGGCAAGATTTGGGAAAATCTGCTGCCAAAGGAGCATTAATGAACTGGATTTGGGGGGAATGCTCGAATTCAAATTCAAAAAGTGTTATAAATCACAATGGGTTGCCCAGCAAATAACACTTTGTCATTTGCAAATTGAGCTATTGAGCAAGCCCTATTTGTTTTGTGTCGAGCGTTGATTGAGTCCCTGAGTTCACGAGTGATAGATTTCTAGACGGACATGACGGTAGCAACTGAGGAAGTTATGGAAATAACAGAAATGACCACCGAAGAGGCTGCACAGACCCTGACTATGGGGGATACTCCGTAAGGTGCCGGTATTGTGGCAGAAATCCCAAAATCATTGTGCACACCAAGACCAAAGAAGGACAAACAAGTGATGATTCTCGTACGTGTGTCCCGCGGAACCTGTTGCGCACCAAGCTGTCGATGGAGGAGAAGGGGAAATTTGTTACCATAGAAACAGATGAAGAAGAAGAAGACCTGGAGGACCTTATCATCAAAGAAGACAAGGACAAAGGCATGGAGGAGGAAACTGAACCTACGCACCCTCCAAAAAAACTGCCCACTTATGTCCACCCACAGAAAGGGAAGGCTAAAGTGCCCAAGGACCTTAACGAGACCAAGAGCTTGCTCCAAACCCCACTCCTCCCAAACAACATCATTTTAGGGCATGCAACTGGGACAAGTGCCAAGCTTAAAATTTGAATATTAGGACCTCGTTGACCATGAGAAGTTCCCTCACCTTGACACCTCGCACCTCATGAAGCCCAAACAGAACACTGCAGCAGGAGTTATAGAATTAGAGCCGCGAAAGTGGTTGGGCAAAGTGGGAAAGGTTAGGCTACTTAACCTACTCTGGGTGCCGCATTTCCACGGCACCCCAATAACAATTTACATCATTAGGCAGCTGCTCTGCCTGGTGCATGATGGGTGTTTGTGGCTGGAGGAGCCCATCCCCATCACAACAGACTTGATTCACTGCATTACCGGCTTCCATGCAAAGGAGAGGACCTCGCAGACATCTTGGAGGGGAAGAGCAGTGACTTGGCCATCGCGGAGGCCATGAAGAATAAATACAAGTTGGCAAGAAGAAAAAGGGTTATGCCATATCCAGCATCAACGAAAAAGCAGTGAAAGTGGCAAACCAAATACTGGCCGGTAAGGTTATGCGCAAGTGCCACGTGGACGAGGTACCCGCGTCGATGGTAGCACTTACTGAACAGTGCGCAGAGGGGGTCTAGTTTAACTGGTCTGAGTTCCTCTGCAAGGAATTCTTGGAGAATTATCGCGAATCTCAAGAAAAAGGAAAAACGTTCCACTATGCATGGCTTCTGTTGTCCATAGTGCTCATGGCAGGGGAATTGCTGGAAGATAGTCAATTGCCCACAATTTTTAGGGATCTACTGGAGGCCACGAAGTATGCTTCGCTTTGGGTCACAAAGGATGAAAATAGGATCCACGACAGTAAGATATTCTAGGTGTTCATGGAGATGAACCTCAGAATGGGGATCAACCACAAGCTGCGATTGTCATCCACTATCTACAACAGCCTACAAAGTTTTTTGGAATTTAAAGCAGACATCCACAACATATACATTAGAGCGCGCAAGGACCTGGCCAAGAAATGGAGAGAGTTACCCTTTGTAGCCATAGACGATGTAATCTTTAACATATTGGAGACATGGCCACCGAAGTGGCGTGCTCCAGACATCGCGGAGATAGAGAAGTCAAAGGCGCAGAGGAAGAGGGAGGATGCCAAACTACACATGGCGTAGTTGGCAGAAAAGAGAAGGAAGGAGGCAACGATAGCAGAAGTATGTGTGGTGCGGGATGCTACACAGACAGTAATTGAACAGGAAAAGGCCGCAACAACAAAAGTAGCGCAGGAGGAAATCGTGAAGGCATGTGAGGGCCAAACATCACCTTCACATGGGCAGGAAGCAGAGGATGAAGAGGGAGGCACAGACACACAAACCGCGTAAACACAGTTGAATCACCAACACCCGACTGAGCAGACAGGGCTGCACAAGAAGTTCAAGGCATTGAATTTGTCTATTGATCCAATCACCATAACTGAGGGTGATCTGCACGACATCGGTGAGACAATGCACGATGTCACCTCCGAGGCCCTCCAAAATTTTATGCAGGAGAACCAGATTGTGTTGGGGGCCCTCAGAGCACATCTGTAGGAGTTGCAGGTGTGCACTCCTCAAGCTAGTACCCTTTCAACTAGCCTCACAGTTGGAACAATGGCAGTTGAACATATGTTGCGCGCTCGGGTAACGAATACCATAGTGCTGCCAGAAGCGGCACTAGTGACAAAAAATGAGGCCAAAAAGCCTATGGTTAGCGTGTTGAAGGGTCTTGGCATCAACATGGTTGCACTCTCGTGGGAGACCTTATACATTCTACAGGATTGGATAACTGCAGAACTGCGGGCCAGGGAGAGCTGCACACTGCAAGTCCTCAACGAGAAGAAAATCAACATAGAAAAATTGAGTTTGCAATGCGAAGAGGTGGTGTCACAGAATCAACAGCTGGTATAGGTACTAGATGAAGCTTTTCAAAGCGTCCCTGAGCTAGCCATCCATCAGACACACTAGCAGAGGCGTGCATCCACAGGATAACAACAGGCGTGCACAAGGCGCAGGAGGAAATGACAAAGGTTGAACTGGAGCTGAGCCTTCATATCACCGAGCTGCAGTTAAAGACGCAACCGTCCACCCCTCCAGAAGTTAGAGAATAGTGTAGTAGCGCTATTACAGTGGGACTGGATGAGATCGACAGTGCAGTGCGAGACTGCACCAACATGTTGGAAGAGTCATTTGAGGTCCTCACGAATCTGCAGGAGGACCCCAACATCTAGTGTTTAGAGACAGAGGTAGGAGAACTCCAATAGCAGTATGACAACGTCAGAGGAACGACACAGATGGTGGCCCTCACTCAGAGGCTTGCATAGAGGCAACAGTTCAAAGCGTTGGAAGAATAGGTGGATGCAGCATGACACAAGGAAGTAGTCCTGAGCATTCAGCCTTGGATCGATGAGGCCTTTACCATCACATCAGAAATTGAAGGCAAACTCGCACAAATGCAATGGATACAAGCACAGATGTAGAGAAGCAGTTCCGACACCATGGTCTCAAAACAACACATACAACAGATCCAGTAGGCAGCAGTTCAGTGCGCTACTGACCTTGCAGTAGTTCGAGCAGTGTTGGAATGACTCCACGCGAAGATCTTCACGCCGACAAAGTGACTTGAGGACAAGTCACGATGTTTTTGTTGGGGGGCTTTTGGGTATGGAATCCCCCCAAGGCATGTTTTGGGGCTTAAAGCCCGAGTTTTGACCAAATCCTTTTGTAAAATCTTCGTGAATTGAGGGCGCGGAGCGCGAAATCATAATAGAGTCATAGGGTTGTCCACCCTAATTTTTGTAATGTAATGTTGACTGGATAGAGCGAGGCTCTAAGTAGGGAAAGGTGGTAGGGGCGGGGGGAAGAGAATAAGTCTAATTGATTGAGTCAAAGTGTAAAGCATGTCTTTGGGTCTTAGAGTAGGAAAAGGCTCTGCAACTGAGTGCGGAGAGGCCTAGTAGTCTGTAGCTAAGTGCATGGACCCCTGCAGCTGAGTGCGCAGGGCAGATCGATTATGTAACTGTTGGAAGAATCAATAAAGAGAGCTTTACCATATTTCTGTGTATCTTTTCTTTTTTTAATGTATGATTGGGTATAATTTGCAAGTATATTGTTTATTTTCTACGCGAACTCATATGAATGTTTTGTATAAATAAACATAACGTAAGACATCCAAGTATGAAAAGGTAATTAACTGGTATAGGAAGATAAGTAATATCTCGAGTAATAGCGCAGAGCACTGCTCTAGAAGTGTGGAAACTCCACCTCCCTTGGTTAGGGTTACGTGAAGGCAATGTATCAGGGCGTGAGGAACAGGGAAGTGCGTGAAGTGACTTGTGCACAGGGACAAAAAGTTGGACCAGTTGAACCTCTCAAGCATCTCAAGGGTGCAGAAACCTGGTTCCAGCACCCTCCCATACTACTTCGGGTGAGACCTCAGTCCGCGCTCCGTGGATTGTTGCTGAAAGGGCCAGTGGTACAGGGATTTATTTGGCTAATTAACTCCGAACTTGGGTCAAGCCCCAACAAGACAACACATGGGAATGTCGAGTATTTACATGTAATATGGTACAAGCCGGACTTGTGATTGTTCACATACAACTGGCGGTCTTCGAGGTCTTCCAAAAAGGTCCTGCAAATGATTCATTGACCTCTTGTCATTTCAACTTGATGTCATTGTCTAGAAACAACTTGTTATCTTCACAAATCTATAGACTAGAGGACACTTGCTCAACTGCTGCTCCAGTTGCACTTCTGTCACTGTCCTTTGATCATGTTCTCTTGGAGACCATTGATCTTGAACTGCTAAGACGTGGATGAACACCTTAAATATCTAGAGACAAAGCGACATGCATGGAAAGAATTCTGTTAGCGAAAATCAAAGCAAATTCGAGGAATGACATAACACATACCTTGGGAATGATAGGCAGGGATTGTGCAATTTCTTTTGGGAGGTTAGGAGACTGGCTGCCAGGCTTGCACAAAAAGTATTATAGACTATCTGGGGAGGCTGAGTGGTTTTTGGATTTGTGCAATGCACAATCTAGGCTGACTGTTGACTACTGGAATTGCGCAATGCACAATTCCAACTGGCAATGACTAAGGCTCAATGATTGCATTGCACAATTTTTTGGACAGTGGTCACTCTCCCTCAGAAATGCGCAAAGCAGTCCTGGAGGAGATTTCTTGGGTAGAAATGTGCATTTTTGGAGGGGAAGACAAAGCCTTCCTTCTCCAGATTGCACAATGTTGTCTCGGTGAGGCAGAGTCCAAGCCAAGGCTGGCCAGACTTGCCGACGGGAAACTGAAATAAAATGTGAAAGTGAAAGCATGGCGATACTGAGTGTAAGCAGAAGTGATTGATCGTCCATGCAAAAATTGAATGAAAGGTTTAGAAAACAGAACAATGTGCATGTGGGTGAAGCGAGTCGCCAAATCGATGACTGTTTGTACAAAACAGTTTCAAGCATGCGACAACAGTGAGATAGCAACGAAAACTGAAACGGTGCTAGCACAAGCTAGTATGCATTTAAACAACAACAAGCATTCAAAGAAATCAAGCAAACAACACTCACACAAGTGAAAACACAAAAAGTGACAGAAATGATGAAAGAAATGTTGAGAAAGACAAGTTGTGACCATTTACTCGTGAATAGATGAGTAGGATGTGTCTAAGAGTCCTGGATGTGCTGTGGGATGTCAGAGCTCCAAGATTGATGTGAAAGAATGAGATCTAATGCATCGAATAAATAAGTTTTTGCTCCTGATGCGCATGCCACAAATCTAGGAAAAAGCAACACTTGGAGGAAAGGTTCTAAAACAATCTTTTCTTGTAACCTCCAACTGCTAAAAATAGCTCCCTGAATCGTGGGATGCCTTTGCATGTTGCATTTTGCTATTTCGAGAAAAATAAAGCCATACATGCAAGCCAAGTTTCGTTGGTTCCAGGTGGAACTAGTCAACCCAACTGCACAAGCAAGATGCTGCTCAACTACTGGGAGAAAATGTGCATTTCTAGATGTGAGATGGGCTAGATGCCTAGGAGATTTGTGCAATTTCTAGGCAGAGCAGCTGACTGCTGCCCAGGATTGCGCAATTCCTAGGCTTAGCAGCCCTACTGGGAATAATTGCGCAATTTTTTGGATGAAGCCTAACTGGTATAATTGAGCAATTCTTGAGCCCAGCAAGTTGCTAGACAGAAATGTGCAATTTTTGGAGCGAAGGTTGGTTTCCCTCCAAAATTGCACAATTTCTTGAGGGAGTTGCTCAGCTTGCAGTTGGACCACGTCCAAAGGAACAACCTGTGAGGGGAATGCATTAAGCTTTGACAGGCAGACTATCTTTCTGCAAGAAAAACACTGAATCTTGTGTACTTGACAAAGCAAGATAAGGTGCTATGAAAGGTTGGTAGGGGGGCTCTAAATCGAAGCTAACAAAAAAATTTGGAGGGTGGTTGTAGCTGCTATAATAGGTACTTACATTGTGTCACGGGAAGTTGACACAACGGATATGATGCTCTTTTGTTATCGTAGAGTATTTGATATTTCTGCTACTGGAAATTACTGAATATGGAGAGATGACCTAAGTTACTATGGATGGGTAACATTGCAAGGTAGATGTGTCACTGTCAACAACCAATATCCAATTCTTCGTGGACAGATTGTAATTTTCTCCCTAGAAATCAAATTTTATAGTGGAAAAGCTTAGATTTGAGTAACCCTATTTGTTAAAGCAGAGATCCAGGTTAACTCTTGAGATATTTACCTATGGGAGATTAACCGAAGGTGTCAACGCTTCCTTCACATCATTATAAACACTCCATGGTAGAAAACTGTAAGTTTTTCCAATGTTTTTCCAATGTGAATGATAAGTCCACCAGCGCCATCAAGTTGAAGATAAAAAATGCGAGCAAGAATATTCAATGATTGACCACAAATGTTGATTATCTCCAATGATAGATAATAGAATGATGGATTTGTGCTACTTTGAATAAAAAGGTCAAACTGACCATCTTGAAATTCAAAGATATGCATGTGTTTATAATATATATACATTCATAAAATATAAACACATTACACTAAATTTAATAACATTTAAGGTGATTAGGAAAAATCACTAATTAATTATATATATAATAACTCTAGAAAATTTAAAATAGAAAAACCACAATTTTTTTTGTTAACTTATTCAATATCCCTATTTGATGAATTATTTAAATAAAATATCCTATTCCATCATATTTGAATATAGATTACAATAATATAATTTATTAAATTTTTTTAATAAATTAGTATCCTATTTTTTACATTTCTTCTTTTAAAATACATTTTTACTTTTAAATATATAATTCATACATTTAAATTCATATGTTTATCATAGTATTTTAATTCCTTTGTTCAATTTTACAAAAAGTTTATAATCCATTACTACGAGAAGTTGACATCTAAAATAAATTATATATATTCTTGAACCTTCCCTTGTATTTATGTTAATGATTACCTTTTCTTCTTTCCCAACGAAGAGGAGCAATAATAAGGTAGTCTTGAAGTACTTTTTGAACTCTCTAAAGTCAGGTATAAAATGCTATATGTAAAATATATTTTATTAGGATAATAAAGTTAAAGTAGTTGAGTTTAATTTGTTTAATTCTTAGAAATTTGAGTTTAAGTTGTTTACTGAGTAGAATTTAAGTGTTTCAAAGGGATTTTTCAAAATATTAAATTTATTTACGCATTCCAAAATGTATTTTAAACAACAAAAATGCACATTTTTTCTTAAAAATATTTTACTAAAATCCAGTAAATTTTTTTGTCTCATTTATATGTTAAACTAAACCATAAATAAATAATATTTTTTTATTATTTATTTATTTAATTTTTATGTAAAAATGGTTTATTAGCAAAATATTAAATAATATTAAAAATCTTACAAATATTTCTTTACTAAATAAACTCATTTTAATCTATAAAGAAAGGATATTCTTTTGCCGAAAGGAAAACTTATCTTAACATGAAATATATATAAAGGGATCCATGTGCAACTGCGTTTGGTTCCCTACATGATGTCACAAACCGTTGACGCACAGGATAGGACGTTGTGTTCGTTGTCATAAAATATTTGACAATTTTGCTACTGGAAATTACCGATTATTGGGGATGGGTAGCATTTCAAGGTAGATGATGTCAATGTCAATAACCAATAAGTAATTCTCCATGGGAAAACTGTAACATGCTCCCTTTAAATGGAATGCCATAGAAAGAAAACTTGGATTTTAGCTATTGGCTTATGGGCATTAATCAATGAACTCAACCCTTTCTCGATAGTGCTATAAACAATTTGGCGTCATAATACATAAGTTTTTTTATTAACCAAGATTCGAGTACGATGGAAAAAGCTAACTATTAAGAAACAAGGTTTATATATTCCTCTACTTATTTTTATTCAATTGAGGGAATCCCTCTCTATGGATTATTTGTTGGATCTCTTTTCTACCAAGTATGGAAATGATTGTGTATTTATGGTCTTAGATAGATTCTCTAAGATGGCTATATCAACAACTTGCACGAACAATATCATAGCAAAGGACACTACCAAACTCTTCATTGAAATAGTGTGTGTACATTATGAGATTTCATAGTGCACATAATACACATGTACAACTCCAAGCATCGACAAAACTTGGATGAGCGCATTCTTATGTATAGCACAGTGATAAAAAATCTCTCCATAGCTTGACTGGCCATAGTCCCTTTCATGTGGGTCTGGAATTTCAACCATTGTGTCCAATTGATGCTACAATGCCTCATGTGATTACACATAAAAAATATACACATGCATATTCCGAGGCTAATAAAGCAATCAATTTTATTGAACGCATCCAAGACATCTGCTAGCAGGTGCACAACATCCTGGAAAATTCCAATTCCAAGTACAAGCAACAACATGATCAACATCGAGTGCCACATAAGTTTCAGGGGGGCGAAAAAATTTGCTTGCATTTGTAAAAATAACGTTTTGTTGAATCCCATCGAAAAATCCGACCACTCTGATACAAGGCTTATACCATCACCAAGGTTGTGGGAGATAAAGCTTTTGAGCTCAACCTTCCCCCATTACTCAGCCTGCTTCCAATGTTCAATGTGCACTGCCTTCAACCATACTCTCCACCACTGTTTGTTGAAATGTGGCAGCAAGAATATTCCAATTTAATTTGTCCTTGAATTAAATTGTGAATTAAAATCGAATTTAGTCGAAACAGCGACTTGGAAATAATTAATTAGTTCATTTTGAATTAATTAGTTGGAGAAATTCAAGTTAGAAGTATTTATGAAGTCATGCAAGAGTTATCCCTTAAAATAAGGAGATAAGATTGAGTTATATTTGAGTTGTAATTAGTTAACTCAGTTTACTTAGTTAAGTCCAGTTAAATTAGTTCCAAATTGTTTGAGGAACTAATGGTGAGTTAACAGTCAGTTGATGCATGCATGCACTAAACTATTGCTACTCCAGTTAACTGAATATTCCCTCATCAGAAACTCATGCATGTCTATTCTGAGAAAGACCCAGTTGAGATTAAAGACAAAGATAATGTACTATCTGTTGCATATGTTTTCTTATAAAGAAAACTCATGCATGCAGTCAAGGAATCATTCATTGAGGATTGTGCAGTTCTGACAATGTGTGAGATCAGTGTTCCACTTGGTTAAAGGAGAATCATCCCAAAGGAACAACGCAAGGAAATAGGAGCTTGGAGGGTAGAGAGGAAGGTTGGAGAGCAGCCAAGATTGCCTATCAGCATCTGTGAGGATCGTACTAAGAGTTGGCTAGCTGTGAGAGCTAAGGATTTGTATAATTCCTATGTATTTCCACCTTGTATGATAATAGAGATAGTGGGGTTTTTAGCTGAGGCTTTCCCCAAAGTATTTTCATGTGTATTGTGCATTGATTCTTCTTCTTCTAGTTATATTGTTTAGCTCAATCTTTAAGCTTCCTCCAATTGATAGTAAAAGTAGGTTATAATATTCTGCTTTGATTTATATTGCATTATCGGGTTAACCTACCATTAGATTTTCTACATGGTATCAGAGCCAGGTTTGTAGAATTTTTCTATAGGATATCGGAGCTGTGAATAGTATACTAAGAAGAGAATTCAAATTTTGAAGTTCGGGGTTGCAGGTGAAAATCGAATTCATATCATACTTCTAGATTGGTCAATGGTGTTCTATGGCTTGAGACTCGAGTATGCCTTGGAAGGTAGCTCGAATTACATAGCATGGAAAGATAGAATGAAGGTTGTATTAGAAGACAATGGCTTGAAAGAATTCATTGATCAAGAAATCCCAAAGCCATCTTCAACTAATGCACAAGATTTGGCTGAGTGGAAGAAGTGTCGCGAAGGCAAGATAGATCATCTTTGAGGGAGTTAGAGACCATATTGTCTCGAGTCTCCATGGGAAGGATACTCCAATTTCAATGTGGAAGACATTGAAGGACCTCCACTAGAACAGTAGCGACCAGAGGAAATTGGCACTCAAGGACAAGCTTCGAAGAATCAAGATGGAGAAGGGTGACACTATTTCCACATATCTGAACAAGCTCACCACCTGTAGAGATGAGCTTAGCAGTTTGGGAATAACTACTGCCGATGATGATATGGTGAGGCTCGCTCTCCTTGGCCTTCCAAAGAGTTGGAATAGCTACCAGGACTCTGTGAATTGAAGGGAGAAACTGCCGTATTGGGGACGACTATGGTCGGATCTTATGCAGGAGGATATCAGAAGGAGCACATGAGATGGTTCTTCATCCAAGATTGATGATGAAGAAAATCTAGCCTTAGCAAGTAAGGCAAGGAAAGGAAAGGGGAAGGCTTCCCATTCCAAATCGAATTCTTCTCATGGAGGGAAGAAGTGTGACATGTCTAAAGTAAGATGCTTTAATTTTCACAAGATAGGGCATTATGCAACTAATTTCCCATCGAAGAAGTCCAAGAAGGGATCCTTGGAAGGATCGGAAGGTGAGGCATTAGCCTCTTGTCAGGCGGAAAGAGTCGATTGTGCGGACACAACCAACCTCCCTAGGATCCTAAGACTCTCTAGTGACAAACAAGACAAACAAGAGCAATCCTTCTCTAAACATGCATTTACTATATAAGAAATCAAGTGTTTAGATCCTACCTATAATCCAACGCTGTTGTAGCAGTCCAGCTCCGCTGATCCGGATGAGCTCCTCCTTCACTTTGAAACCTGCATACACTAACAATCAAACGATTAAATAGCACTTGATAATCTCATAGAATAAAACATATTTAACACATAGACCAAGGAGTACATGAAACAACTCATAAATAACAAGTTATTGAGAAGAATGGACTCATTTGCATTAATAGGTAACAAAAGGAACAAATACAACCTGAGCCTTGGTGTTGTGCAAGTCCCTCCCAGGGTCCATCAAGAGTTCTCCTTTACTTTGACAAAGCTCACCCACTTCCAAATAGAACAAGCAAAGATGGCAATCTCTCCTCACAAGCTTCTAAATGGGAGTCCTAATTCCTGTAGCATTTACCCTTAGAAATGTATAGCTTCCAACCTCTTCTCCTTCTGGCCCAATGCCTGTATTTATAGTGCTCATGAGGAAGTTAATCAGGTCCACCATCAATGGGATAATCCCCTCTTTGGAGGGGATAGCTCCCTTATTGATGGGATAAGTTCCTCTTTGGTAGGGGTACATGAACCATCTGGAGGCGCTCAATACACGTCGAACAACCTTCTAGAATGCTCTACAAATGACCACAAGTAACTTTTTAAAGATGAAACTTGCGCATTTTGACCTTTACAGGGGGACGCACCTGCCCCTTTACATACAGAGCGTCCAAAGACGCAGCTTTTGTGAACATTAGGTGCGTACCCGCAGGTAAGGTTGAGAGAACCTGCGTACCCAGAGATAAATACATTTATAAAGACTTTCTCTCTTTTTGGAGTTTGACATGGAGAGCAGAGGCATAAGACTTGCCTAAGAGGATAGCATGACTGTTGATAGAGCCATACTAACTGTAAATAGCCATGGTGACATTTTTTAGTGTAACAGATTGCCCCTAAAGTGCGAAGCTTGTAATAGATTAGGGTTTTGTATTATCTAGGAAGGGTGAAGCGCTTTATCATTTCAAGGATTATCTCGTGGAGAGCCTGGTCAGAACCTGCAATTTTCAACACAAAATACATGTATAAGATTATATCATCACTGAGGTAGGCATTCCCATACTCAAATCAAAACTTTAACTAACAGACTAACTACTCTGATACAGGAATGATCTTGCAGTACATCATAATCATAGACTTTTGTAGACACAGTATGGGCGCAACCATCTGTTTATGATTAGTCTACTTAGACAATGAATACAAAACTCCTCGCAGCCTGGATGGTGGAAACTAGATCCAGGGTCTTCATTTCTACTTCCCGAATTGGTACGATTCTAGCCATGTGAATAAACGAGTTGATGTCAAACATGGTAGAAACCACTTGATTACCAGTCGATGATGTAAACTGTTAACAAGTGTGAGAGATACCACCAGTAATGTCAATGGTTCTCAAAGTACCCGGTACAATCCATGAGATGTGAATGAATGAGTTGATGTCGAACATTTCACGGAATCCTTCGATCGAAAGTCAATGATGTAAACTGACGTCAAAGGCGAGAAACCTGCCATTGATGCATGCAGACTTCAAGGTACTGACGATTTCTAAGTCATCTCTCTAGATAATGTGTTGATGTTGATAGAAAGCGACCCGTTGCAGGCAAGCCCACAACACGAAATCATTGTTTAAGTTGAAGAAATGTTGCTGTAAGGACTGATTCAGGGATGGTCAAATGGATGACAAGTATTTTGCAGATGAAAGTTTTGCTTGCAGACCTCTTGAACACATAACGACACAACAGATGGCTTGGTGATGAATGACTCAAAGTTAATCCCCGGAACCCGGCTGAAGTCTTTCAAAGTGGTTTGATCAACTGTGAGGTAAAGGATTTCCCAACCCAGGTGAATGAAAAGTGTCGTGTCCAAGAGTGGTAATAAAGTTTCTTCTGAGACAAAAGATAACAAATAGGCTCATTCTTCTCTCTTTTCCCCCACCATTTCTGGCAAGTACCTCTTTATTTTTAACAAGCTTGAGGAGGATAACATATGCTTGATTATAAGCTCATCCTTCGGATGAGTCCAACCTAGTTTTGATTCGAACCCTAGGAAGGAGTGGTTCGTTCCTGTTTGTAATTGAACAGGTCCTTTACTGTGAAATTTTAACGAGCCCAGTATAGGAGAAACTCGGCGTTTTTCAATTTTAGAGAGTCTGAAAAACTTAAGAAGACTCCAAGTTGAACTTTTTCGTAGATTTGTGTCTCCCAAGCCCGAAAAAGTATAAAATAATACTTGAGAGAACCGCTTGATCTTTTACGACCAATGAGTACTTTCATGATTAGTGCCTCTGACCTGAAAAGTAAAAAGCGATCAAGGACACATCGTTTTATTTCCGTATCGAGTTTGAAACGACAAAAACCTGGCAATCTTTTCCTGTTTTTACGGTCAGAAAAGAGCTATAAGGGGACCGTCTTTTAATTCCGTTTTAACGAGTGTAAAAGAAACGCTCGGCAATATTTTCATGTTTTAGGAGTCAGAAAAGGGCTTAAAAGATGACTCTGAGGTTTCACTTTTTTGTAAGTTTTAATGAGTTCGAAAAAATGATAAAAATGTACTCATGGTTTTCATTTTTTCGTAATTTTTAATGAGTTCGGAAAAATGATAAAAATGTACTCATAGCCGACTTTCAATTTAATTTACGAGTAGGAAAAGACGGAAAGAACTCGGCATTTTCATTTGTTTTACGAGAATGAAAGATAGCAAAACGATCTCGGGATTTTCATGAGTTTAACGAGTCTTGAAAATAACTAAAATTGACTCGAGATAGGTTTCATTTTTACAAAAGCTTGAAACAGAGAAAAACTATGCTTCAAAGTAGTTTCATTTTTTCACAAGCTTGAAACAGAGAGAAAACTGTGCTTGGTGCCCCCTAAGCGTAACTGCTAGAGCGCATGCCCCCCCCAGCTTCATTTCATTCAACTACGGTGGATGAAATGAAGGTTCAAGTACGAGATCATTTGAAAGACCCGACCTAAAACTGTAAGAAAATTATGCAAAAAACTGAAATAACTAACCTAAATACTTAACATTTACGAGATCTAGTCAATCTCTCGACTCAAGTAGAGGAGGATTTGTTTCATTTTTTAATGAGCTTGACACAGGAAAAGAACTATGCTCGGATTCGGTTTCATGTTTACGCAAGCTTGAAACGAAAAACTATGCTTGTTATACATTCACATGCCCCCAGCATAATGACGCAAAACGAGGTACATGCCCCCCAAGCTTCATTGCATTCAATAAGGTGGATGGAATGAAGCTTTACTTTCAAGATCTTGGAAAGACTTGTGGGACTTGTTTCATTTTTTAGTGAGGTTGACACAGGAAAAGAACTATCCTCAAAACCCTTGTTTCGTTTTTTAAACGAGCTTGACACAAGATAAGGAACTATGCTCATCGCTACGCTACAATCTACCTAACAAAAACTTTAGTCTAAAAACCTTGATTCATTTTTTAACGAGCTTGACACAAGACAGGGAACTATGCTCTAAAAACCTTGATTCATTTTTTAATGAGCTTGACACAAGACAAGGAACTATGCTCATGACTACTCTCTACAATCTACCTACTTAACCTACCCTTGTTTCCTTTTTTCACGAGCTTGACACAAGACAAGGAACTATGCTCATGACTCCTTGTTTCATTTTTTAACGAGCTTGACACAAGACAAGGAACTATGCTCATGAAGTTCGCATGCCCCCAGCATAATGACGCAAAACGAGGTACATGCCCCCCAGCCTTCATTGCATTCAACCAGATGGATGGAATGAAGGTTTACTTTCAATATTTAACTTGAAAAGGGAGTTGTTTCATTTTTAAGGAGGTTGACACAAGAAAAGAACTGTCCTCATACCTGATTCATTTTTTAACGAGTTTGACTCAATAACAGGAACTATCCTCATATCTGATTCATTTTTTAACGAGGTTGACTCAGTAACAGGAACTATCCTCAAAAACGCTACTTTCTACAATCTACTACATATCCTAAAATCTACCTGATTCATTTTTTAATGAGGTTGACTCAGTAAAAGAACTATCCTCATGCTAGCCTATTTCATTTTTTAACGAGGTTGATACAGGAAAAAACTATCCTCGTACTCACTGATTCATTTTTTAACGAGGTTGACACAGTAAAAGGAACTTTCCTCACAGACACCTGTTTCATTTTTTAACGAGGTTGGCACAGGAAAATGAACTATCCTCGCTCTCCTTGTTTCATTTTTTAACGAGGTTGATACAAGAAAAAACTATCCTCGCACACACTGATTCATTTTTTAACGAGGTTGACACAGTAAAAGGAACTTTCCTCACCATCCAATTTCATTTTTTAATGAGGTTGAGAGAGGAACAAACTATCCTCGCCCCTGATTCATTTTTTAATGAGGTTGACTCAGTAAAAAGAACTATCCTCTGACCAACTGATTCATTTTTTAACGAGGTTGACACAGTAAAAGGAACTTTGCTCGTACACACTGATTCATTTTTTAACGAGGTTGACTCAGTAAAAGGAACTTTCCTCACACACACTGATTCATTGTTTAATGAGGTTGACACAGTAAAAGGAACTTTCCTCACAACTCCTTGTTTCATTTTTTAATGAGCTTGACACAAGACAAGGAACTATGCTCATAACTTCCATTTTCATTTTTTAATGAGGTTGAGACTAGAAGAAACTATCCTCACACACACTGATCATGGCTTCCAACTTGAAGAAAGACATGTCAATGGACACACCTGGATCATGGCTTCCAAAAGGTCTTCATCAGAAGGAAGAACACTTCTCTGGAAGGAACACATGTCAATGGACTCAAAAGGGATAAGAACATCGTGTTCAAATAATCCCATAGAGTTTTCCATGTCAATTACCGGATCTAAATCAACAGTGAGAGGCTCACTTACATCGGTAACTGAAAACATGGGACCAGTTGCCACATAATTAACCCGTGGCAGGGTAGATACCACTTTAGAATCAGGAACATTTAGGGGTGTCAAATTATTGGTAGTTGAAACAAGACTAGGGAACGAAAGCTGGTCTACAGTCACAATACTGCCATTGTGAGGGAAAGACATCACGCGAAAGAGTGTCGATACGACAGCTTTCATTGCATAAACATAGTCTCGCCCAAGGAGTAAATTGAAATCCAAGGGACCTCGAACTACCATAAGATCAATACAGACAGTTTTACCTTCCAAGGTAATAGAAAACTTAGGAAGGATCCCTAAAGGTTCACTAATGGTTTTGTTAAAAGCTTTCAGATTCTGCGTAATAGGCGCAAGCTGAGGGGAACCCAAAGCTTTCCAAACAGTTGAGGATAAAATACTAACAGAAGCACCTTCATCTACCTGAGTACGATGTATGTCCCTACCACCAGCCTTGACAATGATTTGGAAAGGGATGGAGGAAGGAAGACGAGGTTCTGTCAGTCTATTCCAATCAAAGGAAAAGACCTCAGTACTGGGAGGGGGTTCTGTAGAAACAGGTGAAATGCCCCCCGGCATAGAAGAATCTGATGTAATAAGAAGAACCTGAGCGGTATGAAGTTCACTCTCTAAAGGGAAAGTGGGGTCGACCGAATGTGAAAATGAATCGACCACTTGATCAACTAATGGATCAACAACCTGAGTGACATGAGTTTCACTCTCCAATGGAAGAGTGTGATCGACTGTACTTGAATTTAGATCAATCACTCCGTCAGTTGACGGTAGGTTGGGAGAAAGTTTACGGTAACCAGTTGGAAATTCTTGCTGTGGAACAGTAAGTTTTTCCAACAATGTTGAGGCTTCATCCATGTGAGGGCAAATGTGAGTTTGATGACTCCCTTTGCATAACTTACAAGGAAACCTAACTTTACCCTTTTTCCCAGAAACCTGACTATCACTGGTTGATGGATCAATGGAAAGTTGATGAGATTTTTCTGACCATACTTCCAAGACCTTTGGAATACCAGGACAATTGACAAGGAAGTGGTCACCCTTACAAAGCCTGCAAGGGTATTTGGGTTTACGGTGCATGTCGGAATTTTCCTCAACACAACTAACACTTACAACCATGGTTGGTTGGTTGACTTCTTTCTTATCTTGCTTCTTCTTCTTCTTCTTCTTCTTCCCTTTCTTCTTCTTCTTAGCCTCCTGGTTACTAGCATCAAGGCTTTTACCAGGCGAAGAGGAAGAAATGGAGGAAGAAAAATTAGGCGAAGAAGGTAAAGGGTCAACAGAAGGTTGGTGATGTTGAGATGGTGAACTCTGTTAGCATCCGGTTGAGATGGAGCAATTGGAGTATTTTGGGCCAACGAAGTTGAAAATAACCATATTGGTAAACCTATTGTAAATCCAGGTAATGACAAAGTAGCCATATAAGGAGGACCAACATTTCCAAAGTAAGGAAAAGTACTAGGATTCTCGTTAGGAGGGGTTCCTAGGTTGGTAAATTCCGGAACATTTGCCATTATATTCAACTTCAGTGAATTTTATTAACAATTTATAACTAAAACTAACAATTCACAATTCACACCTAACAATTAAAATTCAGAATTCACACCTATGGTCTCTAAAAGTAAAAACAAACAAATTAACACGCGCTATCAAATCTAGGAGTCAAACCATACACAAACAGTAACCTTCCGGACCGAAAACACTAGTTGGGGATGAAATCCAACATCGCAGAATTCAGTACAGAAGTGGTGGGTGGAACAGTTACCCCGGCAACCTGCTTAATGAATAGACTGGACCAAGTTCCTCCACTTTAACCGTCTCGAGTGAAGTGAACCCCCCAGAAAATCCAAGTGAGTCTAGCCGACGTCTGCTCCAGGTACAGTGGGATCTTCCCTCCACCGTCACCTCGGGTAGAATCCTAAAGATAATGGTCACTAAGGTTACCAACAGCAACAAATATACCTGGGGGAACAGTCTACACTCCGACAGCACGCAAGGGTAGAGTATCAAGCTCAATCCCCTTGCCGGCTCCTTGACAATAATCCAAGGTTTACCGACAAGTGACCCCTGGCTCCTCGACAATGGTTAATCCGAGGTTTACCGTTTATAATACGTGTGTCTGGCGTCGTTCCCAACGAGGGAGGATTGATCCCCTCACTGGTTCGGACACGAGCTCGTGCTTCTCCTTTAAGAGGAGCTTTCCCAGAGTATAAATGTAACAGTTGGATTTATCCTACCACAAGATGAGCTACTTGTTTGGTTTTGCTGTCTTGGAGAGTTAATTACTCTCCTACTCCAAGACACTAGCCTAAGCTATGTTGGTGTATCAGAGCCCTAGAAATGTAAAAATTACTAGATGAATTTTAATTAAGCGCTGTGTTATTAAGGTTGTTATTACTCAAATGGGTAAATGGATATGAAACCAATGGTGTTATGACCCGACTCAACTGAATGCAATCGAATATGATAATGTAATCTTTTCAATTCGATGAATCCTAACTTAAAGTAAGGAGAGAGTTTCCATTCACTTCCAACAATGCAAAAAATTGATCACTAAGAGAAAATATAACAAATTCTCTAATGCACTAATTTTATCAAGAAAAACTAATGCAAATCAATTCCAAACCATTTTTTTATTTTTATTTTTGTGTAAATTCAAATCAAAGAAAACTGATCTAAATCTACGATTGATTTTCAGAATGTAAACTATGCAATTGTAATCTATGCACAATTCACTTGAAAAGTATGCAAATGTAATCTATGCACATTTTTCATTCATATTCTGAAAATGAGAACTCTAATTATGCAAATGTGATCTATGCAAAAGAATTCTCAAACACAAGATGATCCTAATGTAATCTAAGAACCAATCAAGTGCAAGTCGAGAAAATTGGGTGAGAGTTCCAAAGATCAAAACATAAAAACACTCAAAGGCGATTAACACTCATACACAATTTAGCCCCCCCCCCCCCCCCGGCGAATGAGGGGGAATTTTTTTTGCAAAAACAAAAGCAAAAAGATGCAAAATTGTGAAAAGACTGAGAGAAACCGCCAAGTAATGACCAAAGGAAATCAAATCAAGAATTTCTCAAGAAAGAGACTCAAAACACCCAATTGATGAAAGCTTAGAGCCAAAATGCCAATGAAACAAGCCTAGGTGAAGATTTTTGACAGGAGACTAATGGATCTGGGCAGTAAAAACTAAGAAAGAGCAAAATCTAAGAGAAAAAATGCAAAAAATGGAATTTTCTCAAATTTTAGCAGGGGACGCAGGCAACCCGTTAAGACAGGTGCGGGCCCGCTCTGTGCACACAGTGACACTGCGTCCAGGGACGCACTGTGCAATACTCAGAGGGTGCGTCCTACTGGAAAATTCAAGAAAAACTAAAATGAAACTAACCCTAAGCTAACCCACCCAAAAACAAAGTCACAGAGCCAAAAACCAGAAAAATAAACCAATTTTCTCAGAGCAAAGTTCATACAAAGGAAAAGACTTTCACATCAATGGATTCCCCAGTGGAGTCGCCAATTTGTCAGGCAGAAAGAGTCGATTGTGCGGACACAACCAACCTCCCTAGGAGCCTAAGACTCTCTAGTGACAAACAAGACAAACAAGAGCAATCCTTCTCTAAACATGCATTTACTATATAAGAAATCAAGTGTTTAGATCCTACCTATAATCCAACGCTGTTGTAGCAGTCCAGCTCCGCTGATCCGGATGAGCTCCTCCTTCACTTTGAAACCTGCATACACTAACAATCAAACGATTAAATAGCACTTGATAATCTCATAGAATAAAACATATTTAACACATAGACCAAGGAGTACATGAAACAACTCATAAATAACAAGTTATTGAGAAGAATGGACTCATTTGCATTAATAGGTAACAAAAGGAACAAATACAACCTGAGCCTTGGTGTTGTGCAAGTCCCTCCCAGGGTCCATCAAGAGTTCTCCTTTACTTTGACAAAGCTCACCCACTTCCAAATAGAACAAGCAAAGATGGCAATCTCTCCTCACAAGCTTCTAAATGGGAGTCCTAATTCCTGCAGAATTTACCCTTAGAAATGTATAGCTTCCAACCTCTTCTCCTTCTGGCCCAATGCCTGTATTTATAGTGCTCAAGAGGAAGTTAATCAGGTCCACCATCAATGGGATAATCCCCTCTTTGGAGGGGATAGCTCCCTTATTGATGGGATAAGTTCCTCTTTGGTAGGGGTACATGAACCATCTGGAGGCGCTCAATACACGTCGAACAACCTTCTAGAATGCTCTACAAATGACCACAAGTAACTTTTTAAAGATGAAACTTGCGCATTTTGACCTTTACAGGGGGACGCACCTGCCCCTTTACATACAGAGCGTCCAAAGACGCAGCTTTTGTGAACATTAGGTGCGTACCCGCAGGTAAGGTTGAGAGAACCTGCGTACCCAGAGATAAATACATTTATAAAGACTTTCTCTCTTTTTGGAGTTTGACATGGAGAGCAGAGGCATAAGACTTGCCTAAGAGGATAGCATGACTGTTGATAGAGCCATACTAACTGTAAATAGCCATGGTGACATTTTTTAGTGTAACACCTCTTACTTTGAAATGGATTTTATCCTCATCGCATGCATGGTGTCATCGATGATGGGTTGTGTTTGGTATCTTGATAGTGGAGCCTCATTCCACATGACCGGTGATAAAAGTTTATTGAGTGCCTTGGAGGAGAAAGACCTCAAGATGTGCATAGAGATGGGTGACGACAGAAGGTATAGTGTTTTAGGAGTGGGCACGGTTGCTTTTTAGAGGGAGCATGGCGCTCCTCTCACCTTGACAGATGTGAAGTACGTGCCTAGACTGAAGAAGAACTTGGTATCGGTCATGTTGTTGGAGGACAAAGCCTAAGATGTTGTCTTCAGTAAAGAAAAGGTGTTCCTAAGACACATAGCCACGGGCCAGACCAAGAGGATAGGGATTCGGGTGAAGAATCTCTATAAACTAGAGGTAGATGATTGTGCAACTGTCTAGTCAATTTAATGTCTTAAATTGCTCTACATAAATTATCAATCCGGGTATCGTAAACTGATGAAGTGTGGTGCATTATATGTGCTTAGTTAACCTTTCTCTTACTTCGTTGTTTTATAGTTTATGTTGTTTTTGGGGTTTTGTTCTTGTTGGTTTTCCAAAGTGTTTAATGCAAATGGAAATCCTATTCTAAGGACTTAAGAATACTTTTAAAGGACAAGTATGGATAAAGATTTCAAGACAAGGCCTATGTCCCTAATGGTAACTTCCAAAACTTAGCACTTCAAAAGAACTTAAAACATGTTATTGATGGAGTTAGTATTTAAACAAAAGTGTAAATATACAACTAGTTCAATCAAAATAAAATGCAATAACCAAACAATGAGCTAATGACTATGAGACCCAGTATCCTTGCTGCTTCAGCAAAAGGACAAGATGATTCTATCATGTCATTAGTTCAATCAAAATAAAATGCAATAACCAAACAATGAGCTAGTGACTATGAGACCCAGTGTCCTTGCTGCTTCAGCAAAAGGACAAGATGATTCTATCATGTCATTAGTCATTAAAAGGCTATGTGCATCACTAATCTACAATCAACTTGAAAGCAATTTATGTACAACTAATATACATAAGCACAACAAAATTAAATGCAAAATTAAATGACAACTATACAAGGCAGGGGCCCTCTGCCACCTATGAAATCAAAGCAAAATTGAACACACTTGCATGAATTAAAATTGCATGAATGAAAAATCTAATCTATCAAACTTGAAAGCAATCAAATCAAATCAAAGCAATATTTACAAAATTAAATCTACTCTACCTTACATTCTACAAAGCAATATTTACAAATTGAAATCTACTCTACCTTACATCCTAATATGCTCCATGACATCTACTTCACATCTCCTTCCATGTTGAGAACATCAAAGCTTTATTCGATTTCTTCAAAAGTACAAAGTACAAAAAAGTCCTCCAAAGCTTTCAAAAGCCATCAAGGAAGAACTACAAACTTAAGAACTAGGGACTAACAAGCTAAAAAGGACTAACAAATGAAGGAGAGAGATCTCCTATTTATACAAAAAGATGAGAACCATCTCATTAATGATATTCCATGAATCTCTCCCTCTACCTCTAGAGTCTTAATCAAAATAGGAATTGATAAAACACATGTCTTCTTAGAGTTACAATACAATTAGGAGATGTGACACATATCCTCATGATCCCATGATTCTTCCCAACCAAATTCGAATTTGGCCTTAGAGTGCCACATAAGGGTCTTCTAGAAGTATCCTTTCAACCTACACATGTCAACAACCTCAACCCATTTGTTAGGTATAAGCATATGCACATTATTTTCTAATTTTTAACCACAAATTCACTTAAAAGACTTAGAATTAATAAAGATTGGAAAAACATAAATGTGGCCCAATGATAATGAAAGTGGGATGAATGTGGTGACATAGTAGTGAAGTGGAGGTGATATAATGGACATAATAGTGAAAGTGTAATGGAAATGAATGACATTTTCAAGGCTCAACATACCCCCCAACTGAAGCTATTGCATGTCCTCATGCAATATATATTACATTAACTCTTTTGATCCTTGAGCTTTGGCTTAACTTTGCATGATATCATTTGATAACTTCATATTTCTGCAAAGTGTTTTACTTGAATTGCAACATGGTTGGTTCTTGTGTTACAACCATTTTTTTTTTCTTTGTTGTTTCCTTCTACTTTGATCTTTGAACTTTGCATAATGATATTTTGATTATTGTTGCAAAGTATATCTTTATTGGATTGCATGATGGTTGGTTCTTGTGTGACAACCATGATTTTGTTTGTATCCAATTTATCCTTTAAGCACTTTTTCAAAAGCCATTGTATGCTCATAATAGCAATGTAATAATTAATATATGTTGGAAGTATGTGAGCTCCTGAATATGATATGGACATGGCAAGATATGAATATGAATGTATCCCCCCCCAACTGATGGTATTGACAATTTTATGAAATGAGGAAGAGAAATGTTTTTCCAACAATTATCATTCTAGCTTTTTATGGAATTCTATGGTCAAAAGTTAGAAAATGACGTACCTTCACTTACCCTTTGGAATGGATGAGTTGTATGTGTGGTGGCTGAAAAATTCTGATCATATTCTTCTTCAAGTGGCTGAACAAGAGGAGTCATGGATAGAGAGATAAGATGACTTTTTATTGCTTCTACTAAAACTTGTTGAATCTGCTCCAAAATGCTGAAAATAATAGTCTCCACGTCCTCAAAACTCATTGGCACAATTCCTACTATGTGAAAAGATGTTCTGATGTCGAACATAGTAGGAAATTGTTCGCTTAGTGGCCATTAATGGATGCCACTAGTCAACACAAGAACTCTCACCATTGATGACAATGAGAGTCAAGATGCCCAAACACAGCTTACTAGGTACGAATGAATTTGTTGATGTCAAGTCACCTAGAAGATCTAACGAACAAGGGACTAATGTATTCCCGTTGTTTGTCAGCATGAGGACTTGCCATTAAGGCATGCAAGCCTCAAGGTGTTTTTACAAAGAACTTAGACTCAAAGGACTATGGACTCAATAATTTGCATTGAAGTAGGGCTTATTTGCAGAATGAAAATGGAAAAAAATGGAAGATGGCAATGGAGAGTAGAAATGGCAATGGCCAATAAGCATATTAATGAGCCTCTTGCTTTTATTTGTGGGTTATGAATGGACAAAAAGAGATGGAAAGTGTATGTGAATGTAAATGGAAAGTATGGAGTGAAATGAGGTGAATCGTTTATTATGAAGTATGGATGTGACAGATGAATGTGATGGAGACAATAGTATCTGAAAGTTTTTCAAGTGTTTGGATCTGATTTTGCATCAGCATATTTCCTCTTTGTTGTTGATCATCCTCTTATGAAACAAATTGGTCTCTTAGAGAGACACCATTCTCTTGTAGTCATTTGTCCTTCCTCTTGGAACCTACAAAAAAACTAATACTTCTTCTACAATGGAATGTAAGATTATCAAAGGAGAGAGATGACCAATCCCTCTAGTTATGATATTTACACACAAAACTAAGAATTTGTATTAATGAAACAAGTCTTCAAAGGAAAAATCAAAAGAATTTATACCTGCTTTGGAATTGGTGCCCAAGTTGAATGTTGCTTCTTTTCAGCAATTTATTTCATTATTTTCCATTTCAAACTCTAATGATAGATTTCTCATTGTATAGATCTTGTTGAGATCTTTCCAATGATAGTTAAATAATCAAAATCTGATTTTGTATGAGAAAGATAAGTTGATTTGAACAATGAGGTTTTTCTGGCTGCGGAATTAGACTTTAGCTGCGGAATGTGCACGGTTCTGTAGCTACAATCTTGGATAAAAAGTTAGCCATTCATCTTTCATCATCAGTCCAAAATTAATCAATACCTTCAGAAAAGTGAGCAAATAACTTATTCATTTCATTGATTCAAAATTATTATTTTTTTCTTGACATGCAGTGACTCAGGATGGCAACTCAGTGTGGCGACTTAGTGATAACACACAATTTGACTTCCCTTTGACCGGGGTCTTTTTCATCAAATTTGATCGAATGAATAGGACACCATCCATGTACCAACATTCCCCCAGCTACCCATGTGACTTGTTTTGCTTGATGACACCTGCAACCTAGAGTTTAACAAAACAACTGCGGAAAGTTGGGCTAGCTGCGGAAAATGGCTAAAACAGTCGATCATCAATTTTGAAAAAAAAAATCATTGTCTGTATGTAGGAACACTGTGAATGGAGCAAAATGGTTTTATTGATGAATTTATAGTTGATGAACAGCCTATAACCATGATCATGACTATTTGGCCCTTTCATAGACTTAGGCCCTTCCGGTTCTGCCCTTAACAACCGACCCATCCTTTACTCTGTTTAAAATTTGTCTGCCTGTGAGGGTTTAACAGAGGTAAGACAGCTGGGTTACGGGGTTTACGAAAAAGACAATAGTGACTGAAAATGTAAACTGGACAATAGGTAGCGGGGGTGAACAAGATTCAAATATTGTCAGTGGAAAACAGAAGACAGGCAGCCGTGGTGGATTCACGAAATGGGAACGAGACTAATATGGACAAAGTGGAGATGCAACCGTGCTTCAATAGAACAGTGGAGATATGGAATGAACCCAACAGAACTTTAAACTAAACTGCTGCGGAGGAGGTGTAGACATGTTTATAAAATGGTTGCAGAAATTATGTGGTGGAGAGGAGCCGTAATGAAACCGGTCACTTATCATGACTACATGTGGAGTGTAAAAGTGCAGTCAAATATGAGTTAAACCTGACGATTAATCACGAGGCTGTTATTCATCAAGATTGAATGCTATAAAGGTTCATGCCACGTCTATTAATCAGCTGTGAAGAGCCATATCCAACCAATTCATGTAATGGAGAGCCGTCTTGGATTGAAACTGCTGTTTAACGGGTTTTAATGAATTGCAACGGGTGGCATATGGGCAGAGGACGTGGTGGCAAAGGGTTGAAGACGTGGTAGAGGTGGAGTAGGTGCCAGCACATAACCAAATTGGAATTTTCCTTCTTCAGGCACGCGGAATACATCAAACTGTCAGTTAATTAACTCAAATTCCGTTTTTCTTCACGCGGTGGCAAAAAAGGGGCTCCAAAGAACCGAAGATTTCTCCCATACCGCCACAAATTACTTCAAACGGTTTCTGGGTAATCTAATTGACCCACCTGGAAAAAAAACCCATGTTTTAGTTTTTCTAAATTCGTCTTTGTTTGGTCAAATCGAACATTTTAAATTTGACGTTTTTCAGGTTTTGCATTTTTCTGAGTTAACATTTTTTTACTGTTCTAAATTATTACGACTTGTTGCATTCGGCCTTCTGGTGGTTTTCTTTGCTGAACCTCTTGGAACCTTACATTCCATGCAGCAGCCTCTGAACAAACCCTTACTACCCTTTACTTCAATCCGCATTAAGCACGAATAAGTCCGTATTCAGTTCGTAGTCAGTGAGCAGGCCCCATTCAGTTCGCCATAGCAAGTGAGTTTTTTCTAGATATGAATTCGGACCATGACCCTTTCAGTTTGCTTTACCCCATTATTGAAGCGGGAGTGAACAGTCCACAAATTAATCATGCATGAATGCACAGAACAGTACACACATCTTGTTGCGTATTGATAAATGACATGGCATGGGCAGGAAGGACAAACAGGATTGATTGGCTTAATTGATAGGATTACAGGGCTAGTGGAAACAGAAACAATAGTCTCCCATCTAACCAGCTACCCCTCCCTCGAAGAGTTTGAGTTTTTATTTTTTTTTATTTTTTTTTCAATGGATTACTTTGGATGTTGATGTACCTCGCCTACAGATTTGATTATGGATTAGAAATGGCACTTTGAGGTGCGCGCTGAAGAGAGACAGGGCATGGAACTTAGCTTTAGAGGAAGTGACACACTTGGAGCGTTATCTCCAAAAATTCATGATTTCGTCCTCAAACAAGGAGCTCAATCCACCTTAACAATAATAAATTTCAGCCTCTAAAGAGAAATGCCGAGGCCCCTTGTCTTTGTTTGTCTATTAGCCCTTACTCAATTTCTCCCTATTAATGTCTGTAGATGCTCCATGTACATGTCTTCATAGCATATGCTTAGTCATACCTTCATTTTCATTTTATTGCACTAACATCTTGACTGTAAATTTGAATAACAGAGTGGTGGCTGCGGAAACTGATTACCGCTGCGGAAACTGATTTCAGCTGCGGAAACTTGGCACAGCAACCACTTAGCTAAATAGAGATAGCTAGGCAATCTTAATGGTAATGATCATGGGGGGGGGAAATATTTTATTGATGAAATGGATGGCATGGAGTGAAAATGGAAATGAAATGAAGTTTATTTTATTTTATTTTTTTCTTCTTTTTTTTTTTTCTTGAATCAATTGAAGTGATGAAGTTTATTTTGTCTCCTATTTTTTCTTAACAATTCTTTTTCTGATCCTCCAGATCATACAAAGTGCAGGAGGAGAGCATACTCAAGAATTATTATTTTTTCTTTTTTTACTTAACAATCTTTTTTCTGATCCTCTAGATCACACAAAGTGCAGGAGGAGAGCATACTCAAGAATTATTAATTTTTTTTTTTAGATGTAAGAAATAAGGTCTCCTAATTACACTTCCCCGGCAACGGCGCCAAAATGTCTAGTCAATTTAATGTCTTAAATTGCTCTACATAAATTATTAATCTGGGTATCGTAAACTGATGAAGTGTGGTGCACTATATGTGCTTAGTTAACCTTTCTCTTACTTCGTTGTTTTATAGTTTATGTTGTTTTTGGGATTTTGTTCTTGTTGGTTTTCTAAAGTGTTTAATGCAAATGGAAATCATATTCTAAGGTCTTGAGAATACTTTTAAATGCCAAGTATGGATAAAGATTTCAAGACAAGGCCTATGTCCCTAATGGTAACTTCCAAAACATAGCACTTCAAAAGAACTTAAAACATGTTATTGATGGAGTTAGTATTTAAACAAAAGTGTAAATATACAACTAGTTCAATCAAAATAAAATGCAATAACCAAACAATGAGCTAATGACTATGAGACCCAGTATCCTTGTTGCTTCAGCAAAAGGACAAGATGATTCTATCATGTCATTAGTTCAATCAAAATAAAATTCAATAACCAAACAATGAGCTAGTGACTATGAGACCCAGTATCCTTGCTGCTTCAGCGAAAGGAAAAGATGATTCTATCATGTCATTAGTCATTAAAAGGCTATGTGCATCACTAATCTACAATCAAATTGAAAGCAATTTATGTACAGCTAATATACATAAGCACAACAAAATTAAATGCAAAATTAAATGACAACTATACAAGGCAGGGGCCCTCTGCCACCTATGAAATCAAAGCAAAATTGAACACACTTGCATGAATTAAAATTGCATGAATAAAAAATCTAATCTATCAAACTTGAAAGCAATCAAATCAAATCAAAGCAATATTTACAAAATGAAATCTACTCTACCTTACATTCTACAAAGCAATATTTACAAATTGAAATCTACTCTACCTTACATCCTAATATGCTCCATGACATCTACTTCACATCTCCTTCCATGTTGAGAACATCAAAGCTTTATTCAATTTCTTCAAAAGTACAAAGTACAACAAAGTCCTCCAAAGCTTTCAAAAGCCATCAAGGAAGAACTACAAACTTAAGAACTAGGGACTAACAAGCTAAAAAGGACTAACAAATGAAGGAGAGAGATCTCCTATTTATACAAAAAGATGAGAACCATCTCATTAATGATATTCCATGAATCTCTCCCTCTACCTCTAGAGTCCTAATCAAAATAGGAATTGATAAAACACATGTCTTCTTAGAGTTACAATACAATTAGGAGATGTGACACATATCCTCATGATCCCATGATTCTTCCCAACCAAATTCGAATTTGGCCTTAGAGTGCCACATAAGGGTCTTCTAGAAGTATCCTTTCAACCTACACATTTCAACAACCTCAACCCATTTGTTAGGTATAAGCATATGCACATTATTTTCTAATTTTTAACCACAAATTCACTTAAAAGACTTAGAATTAATAAAGATTGGAAAAACATAAATGTGGCCCAATGATAATGAAAGTGGGACGAATGTGGTGACATAGTAGTGAAGTGGAGGTGATATAATGGACATAATAGTGAAAGTGTAATGGAAATGAATGACATTTTCAAGGCTCAACAACAACCTTGATTACAAAAGCAAAATTGGTGCAAGGCCAAGGCATTAGTGATTTGTGGCACAGGCGGTTGGGCCATTTGTATCATGGGGCTTTGAAGATAATGCAACAAATATCTACAAGACTTCCCAAAGGTAAACTTGAGCAAGTTGACACATGCAAAGGTTGTACCTTGGGAAATTACACCAAGTCTTCCTTTCATGATCGAGACAGTCGAGAAAAGGCTATCTTAGAGCAAGTTCATATTGATGTGTGTGGACCATTATCGATGGCTTCCATAGCAAAGCAAATGTATTATGTGATTTTCATTGATGACTATTCTCGTAAATGCTGGATTTATTTCATGCAGATGAAGGACCAAACTTTCACAAAGTTTTGTGAGTTCAAAGCTTTGGTCGAGAAAGAGTCGGGGAAGAAGATCAAGGCCTTGAGAAGCGACAACGGTTGAGAATATGTCTCTCAAGGGTTTAAGGACTTCTTTGCAGTGGAAGGAATTAAATGAGAGTTGATGGCACCTCATAACCCACAACAAAATGGGGTGGTCGAGATGAGGAACATAACTATTGTAGGGGCACTATGGGCAATGCCACAAGAGCAAGGCTTACCACTTCACTAGTGAGCTGAGGCATGTAACACAACAGTCTATTTGAAAAATAGAAGCCCACATCGCATAATTGGGATGAAGACACCAGAGGAAGTTTTCTCTGGTAAGAGACCATATGTGGGTCATTTCAGGGTCTTTGGCTCATTGGTATATTGTCATGGGACAAAGGGTGCACGGAAGAATCTTGAGTCAACAGTAGAGTTGGGGATATTTGTGGGGTACACTGATACACCTCACAACTATCGGGTGTACTTTCCTACCAGTCAGAGGACATTGGTTTGCAAAGATCTCAAGTTTGATGAGCAGAAGGCCATGTGAGTTTCCCTTGAGAGGGAGCTCCAACTATAGGTTGTGGAGGAATTGTTGGCTCCTAAGGAGGAGGAACCTCAAACTAATGCGGAGAAGCCGCATACAAAGGTTCCAGGAGTGGAGACATCCACTCAAGCGGAGTCTTCCAGAGATGGACGGAAACAAACAAGAACAGCTGAAAGATTGTTGGAGGATGCGAGAGAGAATGTGGGAGCACCATCTTCTCAACGTAGATAGAGGAGGTCACTTGAGAGGTACACTGGATACATGGCCCTTGCTAGGGAATGTGTTGAGACCGAGCCATCTTCCTCTGACGAAGCAAAGCAACAGTCGATATGGGTTGATGCTATGGTGGAGGAGTATGACTCCATAGTTTGTAACAGTGTTTGGGACGTGGTTCGGAGACCGGAGAACAAGTCAGTTGTGAGTTCTCGTTGGCTTTATAAGGTAAAGCAAGCTGCTGATAATGGGAAGATCATGTTGCTGCAGTATATTTCGACAAAGGAGCAAGATGTTGACATTTTGACAAAAGCATTGTCAAAGTGTAAATTTGAGTTCCATAGAGACAGGATCGGGGTGGCAAATAATCCCTTGTTGAGAGGGAGTGTTGAAATGTGGCAACAAGAATATTCCAATTTAATTTGTCCTTGAATTAAATTGTGAATTAAAATCGAATTTAGTCATAACGGCTACTTGGAAATAATTAATTAATTCATTTTGAATTAATTAGTTGGATAAATTCAAGTTAGAAGTCTTTATGAAGTCATGCAAGAGTTATCCCTTAAATTAAGGAGATAAGATTGAGTTCTATTTGAGTTGTAATTAATGAAGTCACTTCACTTAGTTAAGTCCAGTTAAATTAGTTCCAAACTGTTTGAGGAACTAATGGTGAGTTAACAGTCAGTTGATGCATGCATGCACTCAACTAGTGCTACTCCAGTTAACTGAAGAAACTCATGCATGTATATTCTGAGAAAGACCCAGTTGAGATTAAAGACAACGTCAGTGTACTATTAGTTGTATGTGTTTTCTTATAAAGAAAACTGATGCATGCAGTCAAGGAATCATTCCTTGAGGACTGTACAGTTCTAACAGTGTGTGAGATCAGTGTTCCACTTGGTTGAAGGAGAATCATCCTAGAGGAATAGCGCAAGGAAATAGGAGGTTGGATGGCAGAGAAGAAGGCTAGAGAGCAGCCAAGATTGCCTGTGAGCATCTGTGAGGATTGTACTGAGAGCTGGCTAGCTGTGAGAGCTAAGGCTTTGTAAAATTCCTATGTATTTCCACCTTGTATGATAATAGAGATAGTGGGGTTTTTAGCTGAGGCTTTCCCCAAAGTATTTTCAAGTGTATTGTGCACTGATTTTTCTTCTTCTGGTTATATTGTTTAGCTCGATCTTTAAGCTTCCGCAAATTGATAGTAGAAGTAGGTTATAGTATTTTGCTTTGATTTATATTGCATTATCATGTTAACCTAAAAGCAGATTTTCTACATTGTTGGACACATCAGATATTGCATAACAGCTAACATCAACATAGCTCAACCCAGATGGAAAATAATAGGCCACAACTGATCAGATCATTGACAAACATATCAAGGACACTAGCCAACAGAAGATCCAACTGTTGACACTCTTGTCGTTTTGTTATTTAATTTCCATGGTTATTTCCTAGAGTCAAGATTCCTTTCGTTGTTACAATTAAAATTTTGTGAGTAGTGCATTTTGAAGTTTCTTGTAGATACTTAATAATATGATGCTTTATAGTTATTGATTTGTTATGAAGAGTTGCATGTGCTAAAAGTAGTTTCCTTTATTATTTTCTATCTTTCTTTCTTTAGCTTGTGTTACTTAGTTTAATTCTAGGAGTTTTTTATAGAGCTATAAGTCTTCCTATATAATTATATAGCTTCCTAAAGGGAAAGTTTGATAGCTCTAGTTTTACAATATTTCTCATTATTTATGTTTTTCATATAAAAGATACATTAAATAATCACCTTAAACAAGATCCAACAATGAGGGGAAGATGAGAAGAAACTATCATTACAACATTATATATTGTCTTATTATTATTTTTTGTGTGCTTTCATATCGTTATCTACAAAAGTGCAGTGGGTTTTATCTCTTTACAAATGCAATATAGTTTTTCTTAATTAGAAAACAACTTAGTTCCTCATTTCGAACAAATTTACTTTCCTGTACTTCATTTCTTATAACTTTAAATCTTATACTTCATTTACCTTATAAATCTTATACTTCATTTACCGCAACCTTAATTATGGTACATTATTTCATACAACTTTAATTCTTATATTCTTACAACTTCAGGGAAAAACTTTAAACCTTGTACTTCATTTACCGGAACCTTAATTCTTGTACATTATTTCATACAACTTTAATTTTTATATTCTTACAACTTTAAGGGAAGACCATAGTTGTTTAGACATTATAAAGAATTTAGTATTAAAAATTAGTATAATTGTTTTAAAAAAATGTGCATGAATATTAAAAATATGCATGTGTTTATAATATCACAAAATACAAACAAATTATAATATTTTTTAAAAACTTGATATAATTTTAAAAAATCACTAATTCAATTATTGTAAATAATAGTTATAAAAAATTTAAGATTAAAAAACCATAAAAAGATATTATCTATATCTTATCAATATCCTTGTTTAATAGATTATTTAAATAAAATATACTATTTCATCATAAATATTTAATTATAGATTTACAATAATCTCAATTGTTTAATAAATTATTTTTTTAATCATTTTCCTTGAGATATATTGTAATTTCTAAATATATATAATTCATATTTCTATGATAATCTTTTATTACCTTTCTAAATTTAAGAAATATAATATGATCCATTACTACAAGTTGATATCTAAGTTAAATTATTTACATGTGCGCTCTCTTGAACCTCCCCTTGTTAATATATTAATGTTGATGCTTACTTTTTTAGTCCCTGCCATCTGGCAATGGCCAGGGACTCTAGTAATCGGTTTGCGATGTTACTACATTAATTTACTTGTTTGCTATTAGTCGTTGTCACTTATAAACCAAAGTTTTCAGAGGCATATGGTTTTACTATTTTATGTAAAACAAAGTTTCCAGAGGCATGTAGTTTTTCCATCTTATTTGGCCTCTTCCCGAGGCGGAGAGGCCAAAACCATATGTCATGTGTACATATTTGTGAAATTTGAAACTAATGAAAATATAATGCTAACTAATGCTAGCATTACTTACTTTCATAGTTTAACATATATTAAATCCTAACCAAGTTCCCATGTTCTAATTGCTCTTGTGCATTGAACTTGCCAGGTGGTGCAACGGCTGCCAGCTTTTGCGCTGCTAGCTTTGACAATTCAACAACAAGACCAGTTATGCATGCAGGGGAAATTCGACAATTCAATAACAAGACCGCTTCACACATGCTGGAAGTTGATGGTTGGCCTCTTCCGCCATGCCTGGAAGTGGAAGTTGATTTTCTGTCTATTTTCCTTTCACTGCATCTGCCATGCCTGGAACTATTTCTTCTTTCTGAAATCCTGAAGTAGCTTGTTTCTAGGATTGCCATACTTGGAACTATTTCTTATTTCTAAAATCCTGAAGTAGCTTGTTTCTGAAATCCTAGAGGAGTGTCCCGTTCAGAACTATTGAACGACACAACACTATAGGTTGAACAGACCTGCATCACAATATGCTAGCTTTACAAATAATAAGCCTCTATTTCAAATGATATTCTTTGTTTCAGAAGCTGATTTATATATGAAAAAAATCTAATTATGACTTCATAATACGATTTACAGAAATATCGTTACTATTACTTACAATTTTTGTAGACTATGCAAGGAAAAACTAGATGCCTCTCGCCAGAAAGTGGAGATTGCAGGGTCCACATGACTCGCAGGCCCAAGGGATGAGGGAAAAACCTGATTTCTGTTGTGCCCATCTGAGAATCGATTATGTTAAGGTTTTGGGTCTTACACCATCCAAGACACACAGAGAGCACAACAGATTAATGATTGAAGCTACGCCGTACTAGCTCACTCCCTTGCTAAGGTAGAATCTCAACCTGTTTGGTTTTCTATGGAAATTTGTTACAATAATTTTTTGATAATCCAAAGTAACCTAAATCCTATTGAAAACCATACAGAGACATGCTCACAACATAACACAGTACCTACCGAAGCTTTATAAAGAGAATATGCAGGGAGATAGAAACATGGAGGGCGCCTTGAATAACTCATCTATTTCGGCAGGTACATAGAAATGCTTTTTCGTTGCTAAAGCTTAGATAAAACTGATTCTCCGGAAAGCAAGCTTAACTCGCTTAAAAAGAGAGAGGAAAGAAATTACCTACCGAAGCTTTATCAGGAGGATCTGCAGAGTGATAGAAACATGGAGGATGAAACTTGCGATGCCCCTGTTCTTCTCTGTTCATTTGCTTCTGGTGGGGATTATGGGACTGCATTTATGCACTTGCTAAATGAGAGTTTGGTGTAGCCCTGTTATGCTGCCAGATATGGATTGGCGGTACTTTATAGGATGTCCAATGGAAATCTTGTTGTGCTAAAAATGCAATCAGAAATCAAAGTATTTATTGTGGTTAATTGCAGACAAACAGTTTCCTATTTATACAGCGTTGTAGAGTCTAGACTCTAGTATTTATTCTGAACTAATCTAGTATCTCTTCTGAAACTAAGTCATAAATATCATAAAAAAGGAAAACATTAACAGACTCTGCTTTTTAGCTGAACGTTATAGAGAATCATGATCTAGGCTTACCTTAATTAATGTAGTATTTATTCTGAACTAATCTAATATCTCTTCTGAAACTAAATCATAAATATCATAAAAAAGGAAAACATTAACAGACTCTGCTTTTTAGCTGAACGTTATAGAGAACCATGATCTAGGCTTACCTTTATTAATGTCTTGGTGAGCATTATCCTTAGATTCAGTAGAATTTGCATTATCCTTAGCTTCAGTAGAATTCACATTATCCTTCGCTTCAGTAGAATTCACATTATCCTTGGATTCGGTAGAATTTGCTTTGCTCATTTCTGTCGAATAAGAATTGGCAGTGGAGCTGAACAGAGGTATTAAGAAAAATACACAATCAGATACCAAAGTAAATTTTATTTATATTAAGACATCTCACAGCTGACTCATTTGCTACGGTGGGCTATAATTACAAGGGAATGTGCCCTTCATAATAATGTCAATAAAAGGATTTCTATTTGCATAACTAGATGCATATACAGTCCTAAGGACAGCTCAGTTGGTTCAACCATTTCTGCTAAAATGCAATGCTAAGGGAGGCCCCACCAAGTCCTTCAGGATTACCAGCCATTAGTACAGCTGGTGGTTAATGTTGGAGAGGTAAATCCCCTTTGTGGACAGAGGTGATCCCACTAGCCCAAAATGGGTCTAGCAACAATCAATCAACTCTACCATGCAAGTTCCTAGTTGCAAATTGAAAGTAGATTATGAGAACCAACCTGAAGTCCAACGCTAGTGTCGTGGAAGAGTTGATACTCCCATTCCCTTGCTCCAGCAGGTCACGATCCTCACGATCTCCGCGAATGGATACTTGCACATGCAAAGAACGAAGCGGATACAAGCATAAAATCTACTAAATACAACCATATATCGGTCAGAAAAGATATAGATCAAACATTATCATAATGAACAATAAGATCGGAACCATAATGATAGTCGTTTATTAATGGTAATCAACAGAGAAAAGTACAACCAAGGTTCTGACATTGAATCCCTCCTCTGGCTGGGCGAACAGCTACATATGTCTTGCAACAAGCCTTTCTCTCTCTTTGATTATGAATGCAAAGTTCAGACTTCTGACAGTATAATCTCCCTATGCTCCAAAACTGTTACTATCACTCAAAAACTAGCACTATCACTAGCTTGTCAAATGCATGAGGACAGGCTTTTATAGATGGAGGAGGGGAAGAAGATACAATGAATCAAGAAACCCATTATGGATTGGAATTATCCCCAAAAAGCCATTGTGGATAGATGTAAGGGATAGATGATGAATCTCGACATCTAAGAGATTAGCATTATCCTCAAAAACTTCATGATTTGAAGGGAAAAAACATCTGGGCGCGCGTTTGTGAACAAACTTTTCCAAACTTGGTTGGCGCGGGTAATACTCTGAGACAGAGCGCCAATAAGCGCGCCCTCTTTTGAGGATTTTCCCCATTGGCGCGAGTAGTACATTGTGGACCCGCGCTAATGGAAAAAGGGCACTTTTCAGGGATATTTTGCAGGAGATGTCTTCAAGGCATATGAAGTCCATAATTAGGGGAAAATAATGCAAGTGTTTTTAAGTTATGTCACTGGTCACAGGTCCCGGAATGAGTCCTCCAAAGTGCGGGAAAGGAGTAACAGGGACGGTGACCAATGGTGACAAATTACTGTGTAACAGATGCCCCCTAAAGCATGAGGCCCGAGAGAGAGAGAGAGGGGTGAAATGCTTTACAAGAACACATGCAACTGCCGCTGGAGAATCTACATAGAGAGATACAACTGATAGCTCAAGTACATGATATATGTGGTATGGTCGCAGCCATCCATAACTGTACATAATAATCTAGATCCATGGTATGGGCACAACCATCCGGTTAGGATCGATGAATAGACTCAGGTATGGTCACAGCCATCCAGTGAATGAGTCATGTAACAAGAATCCACAAAATCACAGCCTGGATTCCAACAGACAAAATCCAGGGTCTTGCGCTCCATCTCGACCCGAACAAAAGTACAAGTTCAAGCATGTGAATACGTGAGCTAAATTCGAACATGCATGAACATCGTCTGATTACTAGTCAATAATGAAAACTGTTAACAGACGCGAAAGGTACCACCAATAATGACAATGGCCCTCAAGGTACTATAGGTACAATCTACGGCGTGCGAATTAGTGAGCTGGCGTCGAACACCCGTAGAATCATTCGATCGGAGGCCAATGATGAAAACCTCACGTCGAACACGAAGAACCTGCCATTAAGGCATGCAGGCTCCAAGGCACCAGAAGGGAGTCTCTAGATCAGCTTCCTGGATAATGAGTTGAAGTCAACAGGAAGTGACCTTGATCGAAGGTGGGCCATAGTGTTTCCCACATCATCGACACGAGACAGAGAAAGAATATTGTGGTGGATCAAAATTGTGTGAGCTATCAGAAGGAGGTTGTTATTCTGCAGAGGTCAACTTCTCTTGAACATATCGGCGGCACGACAGTGGAATTGGCAGTATTTGACATCAATGGATCAAAGGTCATGGTGACGAGGCAATGAGCAGATAAGAGGTCAAACAGGATTACCCAAATCCATGGAGGCAAGTGAAAAATGAGATGAGATATCCCCATCTAGACACGAAAGCAGACAAGTGCCATGTTCAAGAGCGACATACTGTCGATACGACAATAATTATGGTTCCATTTTCCCCCACCATTTCTGGCAAGTACCCCAATTATTTTTATTTACAAGCTTGATGGGGATAGCATATGCTTGTAACGTCATCTTGACGGACTCCAATGTCATTAAGTTTTAACGAGTCTGACAAAGGAAAAGCTCGGCGTCTTTTCATGTCTAGAGAGTTTGAAAAGACTGCGGAAAAGAAAACTCCAAGGGTGTCCTTTTTCATAAAGTTGTGTCTCTCGAGCCCGAAAAAGTATAAAACAATGCTCGAAAGAACCGTCCGACCATTACGATCGAGGAGTAATTTTCATGAGTAGTGATTTCGACCTGAAAAAGTAAAAAAGCGATCGAAATCACGTCGTTTCGAAACCGTTAACGAGCCTAAAACGACAAGGGCCCGACGATCTTTTCATATTTACATGGTCGGAAAAGAGTTTAAATACGACTGCCTCTTATTCACGTTTAGCGAGTCAAGAGGGGTAACTCGGCGATCTTTTCATCTTTAAACGGTCGAAAAAGAGCTGAAAGCAGACCTGCATTTTTATTCTCTTTAACGAGTCAAAAAGGGAAAAGTACTCGGCAATATTTTCATCTTTTACGAGTCTGAAAAGAGCTTAAAGGAGACTCGTCCTAGAGGAACGAGTGGTATAAAGGGTAGCAACTGGTTCCGACAATGGTGGAACTACTCAAAACATGTAATGGTTAAGAGGCTGGCTAATAAAACCACTCATCGCTGCAGTTCCTCAAGAAAGGATAAACAACCAAGTGAAAGCATATGATCAGCTAAAGAGATGGTAACGATGGAATGAAACAACCAAGGCTCATCTAACAGAATTTAGCGAAATAACGATAATCACGAGATGTAAAATGGGTATGGATTCATTTTTACACAAGCTTGAACCATGGAGAACTTTGCTTGGATTCGGTTTCATGTTTACACAAGCTTGAAACGAGAAACTATGCTTGTTATGAGTTCGCATGCCCCCAGGCATAATGACGCAAATCGAGGTACATGCCCCCCAAGCTTCATTGTATTCAACAAAGTGGATGGAATGAAGGTTCACTCTCGAGATCTGTGAAAGACTCGACTTGTATTTTACGAGATCTTAATCAAAAGACTCGATTTGAAAAGGGAGTTGTTTCATTTTTTAATGAGGTTGACGCAGTAAAAGAACTATCCTCATAACCCTTATTTCATTTTTTAACGAGGTCGCCACAAATCAAAGCTATCCTCGGACAGACCTAGTTTCCTTTTTTAAGGAGCTTGACATAGGAAAACGAACTATGCTCCGCCAGACCTAGTTTCATTTTTTAAGGAGCTTGACATAGGAAAACGAACTATGCTCCGTCAAACCTAGTTTCATTTTTTAAGGAGCTTGACATAGGAAAACGAACTATGCTCCGTTCGAACTTCATTAGAATGAACAGGAAGTTGGGGCTTCCAAGAGTGCCACTCCGGGTGGAAGGGTAACATCTCGGAAGTTAGGACCCAATGCCCCCAGGACACTATGAAAGATGGCGGCATCACTGGATCCAAGCACGGGATAAGTGGCCACGTAGTTGATCTGTGGTGGGGCAGATGCAACTGGTGGATGAAAACCAGGAGGGGATGACGACTGCGCAGGAGGGACCCTTGGACGAACGAATGATAATTGATCTATAGTCACTATTCTTCCATCGTGTGGAAAGCAAACCACACGGAAAAGTGAAGAGACCAAGGCCCCCATGGCATAAACATAGTCACGGCCAAGGAGAAGACTGAAATCTAAAACACCTTGGGTAACCGATACGTCTATATAGACGGTTTTGCCTCCAAAAGTAATAGGAAACTTTGGAAGGATCCCTAATGGTTGAGCAGTTCCTCCGTCAAAAGCCATCAGATTCGGTGTGACTGGCTGAAGTTTTGGAGAACCCAAAGCTTGCCAAGTAGTGGCAGGCATAAGACTGACAGATGCACCCTCATCCAAAATAGTGCCAGGTATCACCTTATTATAGGCATGTACCGTGATCCAAAAAGGCACATGGGATGGAAGGCGGGGGTTAGTCAAACGACTCCAGTTGAAGGAAACGACTGAACTACTTGGTGGGGGAATCGTATGATTGCCCCCCTGCTCTAAAGGGACCGAAGCAGGACTCTCGGGAACAGCTGGGATAGGAGAGTCATTTCCGGACCGAGGAGAATCTGAGGAGACGAGAAGAACATGGGAATGATGCTCTTCCGAAACAGAGTGGTCGATGGGTGGTGAACTCGAGTCGACACTCTTTCCGACCAATGGTTGGTCTGGAACAGGCTTGGCAGAGTCAGGTTCAGGAAGAGGAGACTGGACACGAGAAGAATTTGAATCAATCTCTTGGTCAACAGGGGGACGATCTGCGGCTGCAGAAAGATGTTGATAGCCAACGGTAAGTTGGGGTGAGGGAGCTGTAAGACTTTCCAAGACATCAGATGCTTTATCCATGAGCGGACAAGGGTGAAGGGGATGATTGCCTTCACAATGTCTACAGGGGATTCAAATCTTCCCTTTTCCCTTACCATTTCCAGCTGATAGGGTGGCATCGTCGTGAACTTCAGAAGACGATGAGGGGCGGGCCGGATCACGAGACCATGCTTCTAAGACCTTGGGAATGCCAGGACAATTGCGAAGAAGATGGTCCTCCTTGCATAATCTACAAGGAAATTTGACCTTCCGTGGAGGAGCAGAAGGTGGCTCGACTTGAGTTGTACTTTTATCCTCTCGCTTAGGAGTCTTCTTCTTCTTCGTATTCTTCTTCTTCTTCTTAGCCACCTGGTTACTTGAATCCAGACTTTCGCCAGGCGAAGTAGAAGATGAGGACGCAGAAACAGGCGAAGAAGGGGAGAGATCCACCTTGGAATCAACATGATGTTGTTCGGGTGGAGGAGACGGTGGAACAGGAGTCATCACACTCGGGACCACCGAGGTTGAAAACAACCATACAGGAAAACCGATGGTTAACCCAGGCAAAGACAAAGTTGCCATATACGGAGCACCGGCATTTCCAAAAGAAGGAAATGGACTAGGGTTTCCATCCGGGGGAACACCTTGGCCGGTAGACTCGAGGAAGGTTGCCATCGAAAAAGAAGCCTACTCAAGATAACGCAAACAAGATCTAACTGGGTAAATGTGAATCGTGGCCGAATAAATTTTAAGACGCGAGGACATAACTTGACCTTTTCATTTGTTAAGAGTCGAGAAAAGGACAAAAAGATGACTGTAGTCGCCTTCGAATGTTTAATGAACCTGAACTAACAAGTGCTCAGGTGAACCTTTTCTTTTAGGGAGTCCGAAAAGGGTCAAAAGTGACTACTTTGGAGAACTAGGCAAAAGGTTTACCAAACAATCCGTAAAACTGCTTATACACCTTGGCAATCAGATGAAAACCAAGGACTTCCCGTACGGCAGTCAATCTTCCCGAATGCTGTGTTCAGTGCATTACGGCTTGTAAGGCGGCAGACACGGCTTCCTGTGGATAAAGGATGATAACCTAGTGGGGTCTCCACATATACTCGACGGTACGTGGGAGCACAAATCCGTGCTAGACCATTATCGAGTCACAAAAGGAGGAATCACCCAACCATAATGTGAAACAACAGTGACTAGGTTTAACGATGCCGGAACACGTCTCTAGCCTAGAACTCTAGAATGTATGCGTTAAGTTCCAATGCGTTTTTAGATTCATTCAGTTCATTTTACAGTTGATCTTTGATTAGGTTTCAGTTTTCAGGTCCTACCATATGTGATCTCTCTCAATTTCCTAAATGCAAGCTATATGCCAAAATATATCATTCCATTCAATGAATGCTAGCTACAGAAGAGTTGAGATCTTCCAAACAAACAAAATGATCATCAAACAATCAACAAAGATTCTAATGCAGCTAATAGCAATAAATGAAACTTTTTCTTTTCTTTTCTTTTTTAAAGTGACTAATTGCTAATAACAGTGAAGAATGCTAACTAATGCAATGCAAAAAGATCGTTTGTTTTTTTTAATGGCATAATGCACTAAAACAAATTTTGAGAGATGATAACAAAGAGTAAACAGACAAATTTGACTCAATGAAAATAGAATCAAGTCTGAAACACCAAGACAATCTGTCAAGCCAAGAAGAATCACAAAGACCTCAATGAGCTATGTGATCTAAGCCCAAACGAAGCCAAGTGAAATTCAAACAAACAAGAGGTGGATTGCTCGAAGCAAACAATAAAAAGTTCTGACAACCACTAGACAAGTGCAAAAAACAGCCAAGAAGTCAACTGGACAATCAAAGAACCAAAAACTCCCACGGAAGGCTCAATGCACAAAGCCACTAGATGCTCTAGGGCTGGGATATGAGATCGATGGAAAGAGGCAAACACCCGAAGGATGAAGGTCAAAAACTAGTCAAACAGAGCTCTGACACACTCCAATAGCTTAAAAAGATGTGGAAAGACAGAAATCCGAGTTCAGAAGGCTTCCAAACAAGCAAACTGGCAAAGTTCACAAGACTAGCGCGACTGTCAGTCTGTAACTCGCGCTATTAAGGGATTAGCGCGAGTTTCTTTCGTGCAACCTGCGCCCACTGGCGCGACTGTCAGGTAAAAAATCACGCTAATAGAGTTTTGCTGGCTTAAAAATAAATCAAGCAGTCCAGGGTCTGATCGACAGTATCCAGACAGACCAAGCAGCAAGAAACAACTTAAAATTCCAACCCAGAAAGCTTATCTAAGCAAGAAAACAAGAGAAAACCAAAGTGCAAGACAAACTCCAAGTTGTTCGGTTCATAAACCAAACCGGAGATTGACTGAAGTGGCGTTGATCTACTTCGCTAATGCAGAGCAATAGCGTTTCGAAGGCTACCTGGCCGTACTTCAGGCTCCGTCCAAATTTTACGAATCAAACAACAAGTAGTGTCCCCAGTTGAGTAGCCAAATTGTTGGAGAGGTAAATCCCCTCTGTGGACAGAGGCGATCCCACTAGCCCAAAATGGGTCTAGCAACAATCAATCAACGCTACCATGCAAGTTCCTAGTTGCAAATTGAAAGTAGATTATGAGAACCAACCTGAAGTCCAACGCTAGTGTCGTGGAAGAGTTGATACTCCAATTCCCTTGCTCCAGAAGGTCACGATCTCCGCGAATGGATACCTGCACATGCAAAGAATGAAGCGGATACAAGCATAAAATCTACTAAATACAACCATATATCGGTCAGAAAAATTATAGATCAAACATTATCATAATGAACAATAAGATCGGAACCATAATGATAGTCGTTTATTAATGGTAATCAACAGAGAAAAGTACAACCAAGGTTCTGACGTTGAATCCCTCCTCTGGCTGGGCGAACAGCTACATATGTCTTGCAACCAGCCTTTCTCTCTCTTTGATTATGAATGCAAAGTTCATACTTATGACAATATAATCTCCCTATGCTCCAAAACTCTTACTATCACTCAAAAACTAGCACTATCACTAGCTTGTCAAATGCATGAGGACAGGCTTTTATAGATGGAGGAGGGGAAGAAGATACAATGAATCAAGACACCCATTATGGATTGGCATTATCCCCAAAAAGCCATTGTGGATAGATGTAAGGGATAGATGATGAATCTCGACATCTAAGAGATTAGCATTATCCTCAAAAACTTCATGATTTGAAGGGAAAAAACATCCGGGCGCGCGTTTGTGAACAAACTTTTCCAAACTTGGTTGGCGTGGGTAATACTCTGAGACAGAGCGCCAATAAGCGCGCCCTCTTTTGAGGATTTCCCCCATTGGCGCGAGTAGTACATTGTGGATCCGCGCTAATGGAAAAATGGCACTTTTCAGGGATATTTTGCAGGAGATGTCTTCAAGGCATATGAAGTCCATACTTAGGGGAACATAATGCAAGTGTTTTTAAGTTATGTCACTGCTCACAGGTCCCAGAATGAGTCCCCCAAAGTGCAGGAAAGGGGTAACAGGGACGGTGACTGTTGTGGGGAAAAATGCCTATGCAGGACGATCCTATCCACCTAAGGTGTGACAGTGCCTTAGCAACAAACAGAGACAACTATTCTAGTATTTTTCCTTTATGAATTAAGAATGAAGAGAGATGGATGGACTAACCAGTGTCTTCCGTTTGTCCCTCGATCCAGTTTCCCTTCTCTTGGAGAGTTCGCAGCTATTTGCCTTCTCGCTCGCCCAGCTTCAAGAGGTTTCTGCAAGATCACAAGAAGAGAACACTACACAAGACATGGATTCATATTCATAACTAGTTTAGGATTAGAAATAAACTAAACATACTAATGCAATCATACATCAAAAATACATCAGTATATAGGAGAAACCAAGATAGCTTTATTGATGAATAACAAGGTTCAGGAAGAGATACAACCCAGAGGGCTCCAATCCAGCATCTCCTTCCCAGCAAATGGAATTCCTATCTTCACCCCCTTCAAAGCATTAAGCACCCAATGATTCCAATCTCAAACTAACAACAATTCTTTACAATAACAAAATTCCAGCCTCTAGATCTCATGGAGGAGAGATCCATATATAGATGTTTGGAGAGAGGATGAGTCAGCTTGAGATCTGACTAGTGTCCTCTCCCTCTGTCAGTTCTTGATTCCACTTGGAGGTTCTTGCTTCCACTTGGAGATTTGGAACCTCTTACTCATCACCAGTCGAATTCCCTGAGGCAAGTGTCATTTTGGAAGCTTCCTGGGTTCTGACACCTTGAGAAATGAACTTGCCACATGTCCACTCTCGCTCAGTGCAGGTAGCCAGTGTTGCCTTTGACATTCAGCGCAGGTAGCCAGTACTGGCTTTGACATTCAGCGCAAACAGCTAGTGGAGCCACTGAAATGATCCTGAATTGACTTGCTTTTGAGCAGTTTCTGGTGGAGAACTTCTGTGAATTGCTGTGGTTTGTTAGCCTTGTTCCTCTAGGGGTAGGAACAACATGTTTAGGGACTTTGGATCCCTTAGATTATGGACATTTCATGCTCAATGCTGTAAGGCACAAAAATGTCTATAACAGCTGCCCCCTAAAGTATGAGGCCGTTTATCGGGTGAAATGATTTATCAGGGGGATCCGAAGTTCATCCAATGTTGGGAGGAGACCTGTAATAAGATACAATACAATACATTATTTTTCATACTGCTTTCATGATCTAGCTGAGGCGGGCATTCCCATGCTCAGCTTTATAAATTCATTTTTCTGTACATAGAACAGACAATTGTCTGATGGTAGACTGATAATTTTGATGAAATTATCATCCTTTGAGTAGGATGATTATCTGCTGCAATGATGTACATGTCAATGTCTTTATCTTTCCTGAATATATATCGTAGCCCGGATGGATGAAACTAGATCTGGGGTCTTCAAACTCGTTCGATCTTCACTCTAAGTACAAGTTGATCCATGTGAGAAATGTTCTGAAGTCAAACATGGAAAGACATCGCTTGATTACCGGTCAATGAGGTAAACCGTTAACAAGCACGAGAGGAATCACCGATAATGATAATGATCCTCAAGGTACTGCAGTACAATTCACGTGGTGTGAATAAAGGACTTGGCATCGAACACCACGCAAAATCTTTCGGTCGAAGGTCATTGATGTATACCTGTCGCCGGAAGTGAGAAACTTGCCATTGAGGCATGCAAGCTTCAAAGTACTGAAGGGGTTGTTCCTAGATCAACTTCTTGGATAATGAGCTGATGTCGACAAGAAGCGATCCATCAAAGGAGGGCCTTAATGAATCCCACATCAGTGACACGGAACGGAGCTAATGATTTTGATGGAGGTGAAAACGATCTGTGACATATGATTCAGGGTGGCGGTCATGAAAGGATGAAGGATAATGTGCGGTAGTGGATGGGACACGGTTGACTTTTCTGAACGACTTCTCTTGAACATATGGTGACACTGATGCGATGGATCGGTAGCATTACCCCAAATATGGATGGTATGGCGAGACCATGGATGTGACCGGTGAATGAAACAACGCAACCCGATTGTGGTACGGAGGAAAAGTGTCATGTTCAAGAGTGACTTGCTACCATCAAAGTTTTCTTGAGTTTCTCCCATTTTTTCCCCAGTCATTGCTGACCAGTACCTCTTTATTTTTGTCAAGCTTGAGGAGGATAACATATGCTTGTTCTATAACTTGCGCTTCGGGCAAGCCCATCGCTATGTTTTAACGAGCCTAGCGATAGTGAAACTCGTTCTCGTCTAAAGACAAGTTTGTCGCTATTTAATGATTTTAACGAGTCTAACGACAAGGATAACTCGGTCCTTTTCGTTTTTAGAGAGTCTGAAAAGGTACGTAAAGTTAACTCCAAAAGTCCTTTTTCGTCATCTAATCCCTTAAGTCAGAAAAAGTGTAAAACAATACAGAAGGGATGAGTTTTCGATAGTTTTAACAAGCCGAACAAAACAAGCGCTCGATCTTTTTGTGGAATAATCCCTCAGGTCCAAAAAGATTAAAATCTAGAGGAGGGATAGCACTTCCTGTCCCTTTAACGAGCTGGAAGGCCAAGGACTCGGCAATCTTTTCATATTTTACGAGTCAGTTGAAAAGAGCTTAAAGAAGACTCGTCTTTTGAGGAACGAGTGATTAAATGGGTTAGCAGCTGATTCCAGGTACAGGTTGGAATTTTCCAATCACGACAGTGTCACAAGGATGGCTAGTGAAATCACTCTTCGTAGCTGTTCCTCAAAATGGGTAAACAAACATATGGAGGTGAACGATCGGCCAATGGAAAAGTGGAGGTGATGGGCAAACACGACCAAGGATTTAATGGCTGATAAGGTTACATTCACAGTGGTTATTTACCGGGTAGGTTCATTTTTTAACGAGCTTAAACGCGGGTGGAAACATTTGCTCGATCTTATGTTTATTTTTTAACGAGCATGAACTATGCGCTAAAACTGCTCGGATCTTGCGTTTATTTTTTAACGAGCATGAACTGTGTGCTAAAACTGCTTGATATTATATGGTCAAATTTTTTATTTTTTTTACCATAACTAGCTTTGCCCTTTTCAAAGATAGTACTGTATCCTCAATTGCTGCATCAAACTAGTTAGAAATGAATAACATTTGCTTGAAAATGAGATTAGAACCCTAATATAAAGCAATTAAAAGGTGTTTTTACCTCTCATTTTACCATTTCATTTGAACTTGGTTTGTTGGAGCTTTGGAGGTGCCTCTTCCCCCTTGATTTTCATCAGCTGATTCTGGGAGATTCTGTGGACGATTTTCGGCGCCGTCTGGACCAGGTAGGAGCTAAACCCTAGCTCTTTCTTTTCATGGTTCCCTTTTTCCATTCTGTGCCTGTTTTCATGTTCCCCTGAGCCCCTGGGGTTTTGTTAGGGCGCTCTGCCATCAGCGCAGGCAGTTCACTCAAAACCTGCGTTGAATGTCAAGCTGCATGAAGGAAGTTTGACCTTCAACGCAGGTGGAACACTAGCCAGTTGCGTTGGGCATAGAAAAACAGTTCTGTTGCACAGTTTTTGATGAAAATTTTGCCAGTTTCTCATCAAATCCAGGATCTTACTCTTTCTCTTGTTTGTTTTGCAGGGAATTTTGAGCAAAATGACCCTTACATGGCGAGAACGAGAACATGAAGAAGAGGACATGATTGCCCTCCATGACCCTGTCACGGTGAACGCGCTGCGGAACTGTGGCCTGCTGAAGTTCTTCCGTATCTCTAGTATGAGAGCACATATCTCCTTACTGTAGTATATGCTTGATGCTTGGGATCCTATCAACCAAGTATTTCAGATCAGGAGCAAATCCATCCCTTTGACCGTGGTAGACATTTACTTCTTGACTGGTTTGTCGAGGCGGGGTGCCCCCATTTCTTTGTCAGGTTCGGCCCGAGGGAATGACTCCGTGAGAGATTATGTCCGCCAGTATTGCAGGGAAGGATCCCAGCCGAGTAGAGACGGCAAGGTTGTTATCCGTGAGATTACTAACAGGTCTCTCAGGTCCATTTTGTATACTATTGGTAGGATGGCCGGTAGCGCATCTCTTCATGTTGCCAACAGATCCTATGTGCAGCACGCCTTGGAGTGCCTCCAACCGAAAATATTCAACTGGTGTGATGCAGTACTTCTTCAGATGAAAAGTCAGTTGAATAAGGTAAAGGACGGGAAGCTGAAGAACTTTGGATTTGGTTCTATTATGACAGCCTTTCCCTTGGAGAAAATACCACTGATGCAGCCTCAGTATATCGCACTCGACTTGCCTTCTCCTACTGAGCCACGCATGTAGAGATGGGCTGATCACATGTCTAGGCACGCTGTTCAATCTCAGATTTCTTTCACTGATACCTTCTTCAGGTGGTTCGAGCGTCAGGAGATGGTCTATTCCGAGTATCCATATGTTGGTATGGATTTCCGAGGTGATCCGGACTTGGCACTGCCGGATGGCGAACAGTGGGGCGCTATTGGTAAAATCTTCGACCATATCACTGTTTACTGTCCTTATTTATAATGTCCTTGTGCTTTATTCTATCAAGACTTTAATCGAACTCATGTGTGCATGCAGATGTTGGTCCTGTTCGTCCAGCAGTTCGCCCGAGAGCGCCAGTTGCTGCCCCAGCAGGGGAGACTGCTGGGAGGGTTATTCTTCACGACCTTGATGTGGTCGAGACCCTTACAGCTGTGCAGGAGCAGGTTGAGAGCCTTACTCTCGGCATTCCCGATGTGAGGATTGATGAGTTACCTTTACAGTTGCAGCGGCATACTACTGGTGTGCCTAGACAATGGACTCGTCTCTTACGCATGATTGCACAGGCCGTGATGTGCTATCATGAGCATCACTAGACTAGGGTGCCCCCTAGCATTTTGAGTTTTTGGGTCGTGCGACCGATTTTTGTCTTGGTTACAGAACATTATGTATAAACGATAAACAGCTTATATATTTTGATTTTCGGGGTTTATTCTGGTTGAGTTATATGATCCACATGTACAACATTGATGATGTGTCTCTTTTTATAAATGTCGCAAATGTCTATCTAACACATAGTTTGCTAATGAGTCGGTTAATGTGTTTAAGTTTCTGGAAATATGCTGGTATTGAATTAAATCAAATTGTCTTTCCAAAATCTTAACCCTTAGGAACATGCGATAAATAGCTGGGCTGCGGACGGAATATATACCATTGAGTTGTAGTATTACGAGTTGTGAGTCTAGCCTGACGATTAGTCGGCGTATACCATGGGTGATGGCATCGGAGAGTAGTTCTATCAACGCGCTATACTCAACGATGTTATTCGTTGATTGCCCGATACATACACCTCTGAAACTTACTAACTCGCCGCTTGGGTCAAAAATGGCCCAGGCTGCGGAGGACAGGTTCCGCGAACTACAACTCGCTCCGTCGACATATCCAACACATGTCTCTAGAAGGTTTGACATCTACAATAAATGTAAAAAGGTGGATTACTCGACCAAAATAAACACTTTAGCGAAAACAAAATACAACAAAAGCATACAGGTTACTATTTAAACATAGTAACGCTTGAGGTACAACCCATTACAGGGTTGCGCCAGTGGAATTCCGTCATAATCCATTAACTCGTAGGCTCCTTTTGCTAACACTCGTTTAACAATATAGGGGCCCATCCATAAAGAATTAAATTTACCTGCTCCCAATTTATCGGATTCTTGGTCATAAAGCAAGACCAAGTCACCTTCTGAGAAGACACGGGGTTTGACATTTTTGTCGAACTGCGCCTTGACTCGTTTCTTATGGGCTTCGTTAGCCAAGGCGGCATCACAACGGGTTTCATCCAATTGGATTAACTCCAAGAAACGAGCCTCTTCTTCTGAAGTTTCGGGGAGGAGATCAATTGCGAGCTTAAGAGACGAAATTTCACACTGGATTAGTAAGACTGCTTCCAGGCCATACACCAGTTGGAAAGGTGTGAACCCGGTCGCATTCCTTACCGATGTTCGGTAAGACCACAAGGCTAAGTACAGGATTAGGTGCCACCTTCTTTTGTGAACTCCGATCATCCTTTGCAACATACGCTTCAGGACCTTGTTGATTGCTTCAACTTGTCCGTTGGCTTGCGGATAATACGGGGTAGAGCTGTCGTGAGATAGCCCTAGCTTGGCAGCTAATTCAACCATCATGTGATTGCGAAAATGCGACCCATGATCTGTAACTATGGCCTGTGGTACGCCGAACCTGGCGACTACATGATTGAAAAAGAAAAGGGCAGTTGTTTCACCAGTGTTATCTAATGTAGGCATCGCCTCGGCCCATTTGGTAAAATAGTCAACAGCGACTATAATATACCCATGCCCCCCGGTCGAGGTGGGGTTACATGTCATGAAATCGATGCCCCATTTGGCGAAAGGCCCAACAGCAACTATTGGCTGTAAAGGTGCGGGTGGTCTTCTGGTTTTGCTATCAAAAATTTGACAAGCATGGCAACTTCTAACTGCGGTTATGCAATCTTTGAACATTGTTGGCCAGAAGTATCCTGCTCGTAAGATTTTTTGTGCTATAGCATATCCAGATTGATGCCCCCCACACGTGCCTGAATGACACTCATTCAGGGCTTTTTCGGCCTCCTCATGGGTAAGGCACCTTCTCATAACTGTATCGATACCACGACGGTAAAGCGTATCCCCGACGATCATGTAGTCTTTTGCTTGGTATCGTATACGTTTCTGTTCTGAGTGAGAGGTGTTAGGCCTGAATTTTTGGGTTTGGAGATAAATTATTATATCTCCATACCACTCATTGCTTGTAGATATCAGAAACAAATGCTCGTCCACGATTGATTCTTCGGATGTTTCATCGTTGGACGACGATGGGAGATCGCACAATAATTCTGCGAAGACTAAAGCTTTCTTTGATTTGGATTTTACAAATTCCAGATCAAACTCTTGAAGGATCGCTATCCATTTTGAATATTTTCCCCCCAGCAACTGTCGCGACAATATATAAGTCATGGGGTTGCAATCTGATAGAATGGTAGTTTTCCGAAAGAGGACGTAATGTCGAAATCTTTGTATCGCTTGAACAGCAGCGAGTGCTAGCTTTTCAACATAAGAATATTTGCTTTCTGTATCATTCAAGGTTTTGCTTAAATAATATATAGGATGTTCAATTCCATCGACTTCTTGAACTAAAACCATCGCAATGGTCGTATCCGCTACAGCCAGATACAGATTAAAATCTCTTTGATAGTCTGGGGCATACATTAATGATGCTTTACTAGAGAATCTTTCAGAGCATCAAAAGAAGCTTGCGCCACCTGATCCCAGACAAAAGGTACATCCTTTTTCAAAAGACGAGTATAACCTTTAGCAAGTTCTGCGTAATTTGGAATGAACCTCCTCAGAAAGTTTGCTTTCCCTTGGAGTTTCTGAATCTGAAGCAAATTTGAAGGTGGAGGCAAATTGATGATTGCCTGAACCTTGCAAGGGTCGAGACGAATCCCATCCTTAGAGACTACAAAGCCAAGTAAACGAACAGAACCGACGCAAAACACACATTTGTGTGGATTGAGTCTTATCTTGTAGTGTCGGCAACATAGAAATATCACTCTTAAATGCTGCGGATGATCAGTCCGCTTTCGCGAATGAGCCGGAAGGTCGTCGAGATATGGTTGAACGATGTTCTTGATGTCATGGAAGGCATAATTCATTGCCCTCTGAAACGTCGCCCCTGCGTTCTTTAAACCAAAGGGTAATTTTCGATAAGCGAATGTGCCCCACCAAGGATAATTTTAGGGGCGAATGTTCGCCCTTTGGCGAAATTAAGGGGTTTTAAATTTTTAGTGGGCGAATATTTTGTATCATAGTACATTTTTACAAATCACCTCAAATAGCCCACCTTATTTTAAGGAGAGGGTAAAAAAGGTAAATTTAGCCCTTGAAATTAGGACTTACAACCTTCCATTCGCCCATTTTCAAGAATAGGTTTTATTTAAGTGAATCCATTCGCCCATTTTCAAGAATAAGTTTTATTTAAGTGAATCCTATGGGCCAAATACCATATTTATAAAAGAGGTATGGTAAATTAATAAAAATATAAATAAATGAGAGGTAACCTTATATACATGTAACGGTGTAAACAAATAAAAATATAAGTAAAGTGGAGGTATGGTAAATAAATAAAATGTATTTTTATACTTACTCAAACGGTATGGTAAATAAATAAAAATATAAATAAACTAGACGTATCGTAAATAAATAAAACCTCTTTTTATATTTAGTCCATAACCGTCGTTCTCTTTATGAAGGCTCAAGAAAGAGGTTTTATTTAAGTGAATCCTATGGGCCAAATACCATATTTGTAAAAGAGGTATGGTAAATTAATAAAAATATAAATAAATGAGAGGTATGGTAAATAAATAAAACATTTTTTTATATTTACTCCATAAGTCACCTTATATTTACGAACACTCAAAAAATGGGTTATATTTAGGTGAAACCTATGGCCAAAATACTATGGGACAAATACCATGGACTAGATTGTTATTAATACCATGCAAAAAACCATCATTAACCCTAATATTAGAATTAATAAAAATAAAAATGGCACATGGTATTGACCCATGGTATTCACCAAAATGGCACATGGTATTGACCCATGGTATTCACCTGGAATGTAGCCTATTTAAATGGGGGAATTAAACCAGCATGTAGCCTATGCTAAGATTCACTAGGACTTTACAAAGTTTTATTATTTAGTGAAAGACTCGCGAAGATCTTACAAGGTTTTATAATTGAGTAAAATATTCGCCATGCCTGGTGAGAGATTCGCCAAAAAATTATATATACATATTATATTATTGATAAAATCGCTTTCCATTTTTCCTATATACCATGGACATTCGCCCATTTATTATATTTATAAATTTAGGGGGGCTTCTTAAAATTTTCCCTGTGCCCCACGGACAGATGAATGCAGTCTTTGACTGGTCCTGTGGGTGGATATTTATTTGATTATACCCAGAAAATCCATCCATGAATGAAAAGATTTCACATCCGGCGCATTCATCAATTATCTGGTCGATGAAGGGTGTAGGGTAGTTGTCCTTCGAACAAGCTTGGTTTACATCCCTATAATCGACACACACTCTAATTGTCCCTTGTTTCTTCATAACAGGGACAATATTCGATACCCAATCGGTTAGAGGAACCGGGTAGATGAAACCAACATGGAGGAGCTTTTCAACTTCTGCTTTAATGGCAGCGGCTTTCTTGGGGTGCACCTGCCGAAGTCGTTGTCTTACTGGTTTGACATCAGGATACATCTTAATTTCATGTTCAACGATACTCGAGTCAATGCCTGGCATTTCATCATATGACCAAGCAAAGACATCTCTGAATTCGCGAAAAAGAGCGTTATATATTTCCATTTCTGAAGGAGAACAACCTTTGCCGACATAAATATTCTCTACAACATTTGTCTTAGTCGAGATATTTATGGCTATAGTCTCTTCAATATTGGATAAGTTTCGCTCGGAATCCACCGTATTTACCGTATTTGATAGGAATTCAAAAACTGAAGGGTGATAAAGGTCATGCTGAGTATCTTCTTCATATTCTGGAAGAAGGGAACGATGGTGGAAATCATTCCATGGTGCCCCCTCAATCAACATTGATTGTAGGATTCCTTCGTCAGTCCCATGTACTTTCGACCAAGGATCTAATGGGGTACCATATTCTCTAGACCTATCTACCCTAACGCTTGATGAGCGTTGATTTGGGTTTGCCTCCCATGCCCGAAACATTGATTGCTACAATATTTCTATAGGGCTTGGGGGCAACACCATTTCATGATCCATGTCGATATCGTCTTCTGAGATCTTCGTGGAAGATATCATGTTGCAGGCTCCTACCAATGCTACTTCTCCTATATAGATTGGAGGTGGAAGTGCGAAAGTTCCCATTAATGTGGGGTCTTTCAATAGGCCTACTCCGATATCTTGAAGCGAATGGTTGCTTCCATGGATCATGGGAATGCTTCCTGTAACTTGTGAACCATTAGGGAGGAAGTCTTGTTGGTCGACGATCGTAATCCCTCCTTGAAAAGGGAATGCGATCTTCCTAAAATAAGTCGACACTACAGCTGCCATGGCATATATCCACGGTCTTCCCAGTAGGATGTTGTAGTCAAGATTCCCATCGATGACTTCAACATCTATTTCTACTGTTTTAGCCCCCAGTTCAACCTTCAAGTTATTAAGGATACTGCACGGGGTATAGGTCCTTCCGTCGAACGCTTTCAATGTCGTCAAAGATTGCGACAAGGTCGGAGACCCTAAAGTTTTCCAGCAACTCATCGACATAATACATGTAGATGCCCCCTCATCAATAATTGTTCGGTGAACAGTTTTGTTGAGGGCTTTCACTTGAATAAGGAAAGCTAGTTGAGCTGGTAACTGAGGATCGTATCCTTTGGTCGAAGGATACAAGATTGGAATCCTTAGGATCAACCCCACCAATAGCCGATAACAAAGCCTGCCTTTGGGATGGACAATTTTGTAGTACTTCAAGAGTCAACATAGCGAACGACGATTGGGCCAAATCTTCCACTATGTTATAATGCTGCACCGCTCTGGCGCGAGGATTAAATGTCAACTTGTGTACTACTCCCTTTGGCGGTTTTATTGTTAATTCAGGAATGATGGGTGGTACAACTTCTGTCGAAGTTGTTGTCGAACTGCTTGGTTGATCTTTATCATTCCCATTCGACAGCTGCAGATTCCCGTAATCTTTGTTCCTTGTCGAAATCAAAGCATCATTCTGCTGTTTTGAAACCGACAACATAAGCACTTGTGACGGGGAAGCATTTCCACTTTCAACCAGATTTTGACCTGGATTTGGAAACGGATCAGTTAACACAGCTGAGGTTTGCGAACTCTTGAAGAACCTTTTAAGCTCAACTTTGTATGGACATTCTCCTGTCCAATGATCCTCATCACATATTTGACATGGATATTTCAGTTTCCTATTTCCAGGAGGGTTTGAAGAAGTTTTTTCAGGAGATGACTCACCCTGTTTCTTCTTCTTCCCTTTGTTTTGCTTCTTCTTGCTCCCTGGTTGTTTGTTTTCTTTGCCCTTATCTGCTGATATGGCATTTACTTCCGAAGCAAGAATTTCTTCTTTTGCATTTTGATCTGAAGTCTTATGGGCTTTCTTAGACGAAGCCCTTGTCAATTTCGCGTTTGTCGTGCCAATCACGCCATCGTCGGCATGAGAGTCATTGTTTGATTTAGGAGGAGGAGGAATTGAGAATTCCGGTCTAGGGGCGTCAGGGATTTTGTCATAGAGCGTGTCAGACTGAGTGTAAACTAAGTCTAGATATTGTGCACGAGCAATAACTTGCTCCTCTGTTACGACTCCTCCCTTTGCCACATCTTCCGTTATAGCAGGAAGTAACGACTTGATAAACCATTCAGCTAATAGCTGATCGAGAACGTACGTTTTCACCATCCTACGACGATGACGCCCCTCATGTATATGATCAGATATGTGAGTGGCTGTTGTCTGTTTGAAGTTGGTTAAGATTTCTGTTCCCGTTTCATACCTTATCGGTAATTGAAAATGGGTTAAGAAAGTCGTGGCTAGGGAGCTGAAATTGTCGAACGAGGCTCTAGGTAATTCAATATACCATTTTGCCACTGGACCCGTTAACGTCCTCTGGAAAAGGCGAAGCCTTATCGAATCATCGTTTAGGGTGTTTGATGAACACCACAGATGAAAAGTCATCACGTGATTCGATGGGTCTTCACCTGGATTTCCATTAAATTTAGGAATGTCTGAAGGAAGCTTGTGAGGAATCGCTGGCCACCAAGGGGCGTAAGCAATCGGATCGTTTGTTAACCGGTGTAAATCGGGTAACTCTAAAGTTGCCACGAAGGGTAACTGTTGATTCAGGTTAGGTGAAGCATACCCAGGGTATGATGGAATCGCCTGAGCAGTGGGCCTTTGCATACCAGCATAATGTAATTGATGTTGGTATGACTGATACGGTTGGTGGACTTGACCACTGTAAAGCGGTTGGTTTTGACCGTTTTGAATATACAGTTGTCCACTGTTCGCAAAGATCTGCTGCTCAGAACCTTGGTACACTTGCTGGAATTGTGGTTGTTGGTATTGCACCAACCACGGTTGTGAAGCCATGTTCTGTTGCACTATACTAATCGTTGGACCAAGGTGTGGGGTGATTGTACCCGTTTGGACCTGTGTCGCCCCACCAGTTGGCGATTGTGGTTGTGTCACAGGGTCAAGGGGCTGTTGCATTACAACCTGAGAACTCTGAGGTTGACATACAACAGGCAACGTTTGAACTTGCAACACTGTCACAATAGCCGGTGTGGTCGGGATGTTCGACATAGGTACACACTGTTGCATAGAATATACAACCCTTGGTTGTTGAGTTAGCATAGGTACCCAACCACTTTATGTAACTCCAGTATAACCTGAATACTGTTGTGCACTCCCGTATGGATACCCTCCCAGAGGGGGTAATGAAAGGGCATACTGCCCCCCATACGGTAGCAATCCGGAACTCAAGGTGATTGTTTGTCCTTGGGGACTGGATTGCCCAAATTGACCTCCAAATGGATCAATCTGGCGAGTTTCAACATAAGAGTTGTCGGATATTATTCCGGACGAACAAACCGGAACAGACCACACTGTCGAAATAGTCCCTGGGTGGACTCCTTCTAGCGGTTGTGAGCTAGTTGGGACAGATGGTACGCCGACAAACATTGTCGGAGTGACGGCAGGGAGTTCTGTTGTCGCTGTGTCGTTCGACACAGTCCTAGATTTTGATGGTTGTTTAGACATTTTGAGTCTATCCAATAGATTGCCTAGCGATTCTACAAGAACTTCCACTGGTGATGGACTAACTTCTGATGTAGAAGGAAATAGAGTGACCCCTACTCCAAAATGTGTTGGAGTACTTGCTTGCGGATCCTCTTCAATTTGCTCTATCGCAGTCAAACCAGGTGGAAGAGGAAGACCGTCAGGTCCGTAAAATATTTCTGGTGCCGAAGAAGGGGTTGAATCGACAGCGACAGTTGTTTGGGGAGCAAGACTCTCTAAACCGGTTACAGATGGAACTGGTTCAGTAACGCAAGTACTTGCTCCCAGACTAGGATCAGTGTTACTGTCCCTCTGTGGCTGTTGAACTTCTTCTATAGAGGCAGGGTTTCCATAAATGTTTGGAGTAACCGGAATCTCAGATGTCGTTGGAACACTTGTTCTAACTTTGATAGGAGATTTCGAACTGGTTAAACGAGTTCGCTTTGTCTGTACTGTTTTCGATTCCGGAGACAAAGACGGTTGACTCGTAAGCCTCCGCGAATGACGGGATTTCAATTGACTTTCTTCCACGATTGCGGATTACTCGATCAACCAAAATACAAAAGGGGAAAGTGTGTTTCTGAATTAAATGAATTTTTTAGACCCTTTTAGACACAACTTGCTTTTTCACTTTTAAAGAGTCGAGAAAAAGCTAAAGATGACTCTAGTCTCCTTCGATGTTTTAACGAGCCCGAAGTGACAAATGCTCGGATGGACATTTTCCGTTATAGAGTCTGAAAAAGGCCAAAAGGAACTGCTCTGGAGTTCTAAGCAGAGGGTGTGCCAAACTTTTCGCAAAACAGCAGAATACTTTTTAGGGTACGGGCGGTCGATCTTCCTGAATGCTGTGTTCAGTGTATTGCGATCAGTAGGGCGGACGACACGGCTTCCTAAGGATAAAGGTTTTATGCCTATAGGGGTCTCCCAATATATACGCGACGGTACGTGGGAGCACAATCCGTACTGGCGCTATCGTCCTTCAGGAGGAATCACCCACCATCAACGAGATCGACAGTCACCAGGCTTTACGACGCTGGAACACGTCTCTAGCCTAGACCTCTATGTTCTGCGTTATGTTGCAAAGCGTTGTTAAGTTCATTCAATTTATTTTAGGTTGATCTTTTTAGAAGTTTGCCTTTTGAGGTTCACCACGAGATGTATGATACAATTCCTAAATGCAGTCTAAAGATGATAAGCAAGCTTTATATCTTTTCAACTTTGAAAATCCTAGCTACTAAGGGAAAAGAAAGACACCATCTTTTCTCAAAGAGCAATCAGCACACTCTAATGCACTTTTCCTAAATCAAACATGCAAACTATCAAAAATTCAAATGCACAATGCAGGTGTTTGTTTTCCGCTTTCTTAGTATTGATGCCTACAAAGAAAGCTTTTTGTACAACTTTGAATTTGCTTTTAAATGACAAATACAAACAAGTTTACTTTTTCGAAATCAGAGAGGGTAGAAGAGATTACAACACTTAACGATTTTCGAAATGAATACTTGTTTCGACACTTAAAAAAGGCAAACTCAAACCAATAAGCAAGAGCAAATGTATAATCAACTGTAAACAGCCAATGAACTCTCTCCTAAGATCACAATCAACAGATTTGAATCAAGGGCTACAGGATGATTATTTCACTCATGCAAAGGAAAACTGCAAATGATGCCACAAACACATAAAAACACTCACAGTCTTTTTGTACAAAAGGAGGCGGAATCTAAGCAGAGAAAAGGAGTTATCAGACTGGTACCTATGCTGGTTACAGGCTGCAAAAATGAGAGATCAAAACTAGGCAAAACAGAGCAGAGAACCCCAGCTGCACAAGGGCAAACTGGTTCAGCGCAACCTCAACACAGGGGTTTTGACATTCAACGCAAGTAGCCTTCACGGGACCTGCGTTGAAATGCATAATCCCTTCACTGGGTCTGCGCTGAAGGAGAAACTCTCGTTTCTCACTGGGTTCTGGGTCACAGATTGCTATTTAATCTACTGTTTCAGGCCAAATCAAAGCAACAAGCAAGGTGCAATCAAAGGGATGCTTTGAGGGGGTACTAAGATCTATCACAAAGGATCATCAAATCATTTGTGAGTCCATTGTTCAGATCATAGACAAGTCCAGTGATTGGATCAAAGCAACGATTGTCTACTTTGCATCTGGGAATAGCAGATGCAGTTCAGTTGTTGTTGTCGAGTCTATGAAACAAACAATGATAGAAACACAAATAAAATGACTAAACAAATCTCCCCAGTGGAGTCGCCAATTTGTTGTGGGGAAAAATGCCTATGCAGGACGATCCTGTCCACCTAAGGTGTGACAGTGCCTTAGCAACAAACAGAGACAGCTATTCTAGTATTTTTCCTTTATGAATTAAGAATGAAGAGAGATGGATGGACTAACCGGTGTCTTCCCTTTGTCCCTCGATCTAGTTTCCCTTCTCTTGGAGAGTTCCCAGCTACTTTCCTTCTCGCTCGCCCAGCTTCAAGAGGTTTCTGCAAGGTCACAAGAAGAGAACACTACACAAGACATGGATTCATATTCATAACTAGTTCAGGATTAGAAATAAACTAAACATACTAATGCAATCATATATAAAAAATACATCAGTATATAGGAGAAACCAAGATAGCTTTATTGATGAATAACAAGGTTCAGGAAGAGATACAACCCAGAGGGCTCCAATCCAGCATCTCCTTCCCAACAAATGGAATTCCTATCTTCACCCCCTTCAAAGCATTAAGCACCCAATGATTCCAATCTCAAACCAACAACAATTCTTTGCAATAACAAAATTCCAGCCTCTAGATCTCATGGAGGAGAGATCCATATATAGATGTTTGGAGAGAGGATGAGTCAGCTTGAGATCTGACTAGTGTCCTCTCCCTCTGTTAGTTCTTGATTCCACTTGGAGGTTCTTGCTTCCACTTGGAGATTTGGAACCTCTTACTCATCACCAGTCGAATTCCCTGAGGCAAGTGTCATTTTGGAAGCTTCCTGGGTTCTGACACCTTGAGAAATGAACTTGCCACATGTCCACTCTCGCTCAGCGCAGGTAGCCAGTGTTGCCTTTGACATTCAACGCAGGTAGCCAGTACTGGCTTTGACATTCAGCGCAAACAGCTAGTGGAGCCACTGAAATGATCCTGAATTGACTTCTTTTTGAGCAGTTTCTGGTGGAGAACTTCTGTGAATTGCTGTGGTTTGTTAGCCTTGTTCCTCTAGGGGTAGGAACAACATGTTTAGGGACTTTGGATCCCTTAGATTATGGACATTTCATGCTCAATGCTGTAAGGCACAAAAATTTCTATAACAGTGACCAATGGTGACAAATTACTGTGTAACAGTTAATACTGCCCTTCATCCAGAAAACCAAGAAGAGGGGGGGAATCCATAGGGCACTGGCAAGATACCAGCTTCCTCACTTGGATGCGTAATATGCAGGCAAGTGAGGAGAACTTCTATCTCCAGAAAAAAATTAATGTATAGAAATATGTGATGATAAATAGTAGTTATTTTGAAAGTTGTAAACCTGGGAACTGTGCATCCATTCTCCTTGGAATATTCAGGTGGTAAGCTAGCAGCAACCAACTGTACAAAATATAAATGTAAGAACCTTTGAACAAATAATTGAAAGTAAATTACTTAGCAGATAGAAACTGATGGAGAATCTGAGAGAGATCATACCTGTTCAGCCTGCATAGCTTCTTGGAAGCTACACAGTGCTTCAAAGGCAAAAGATCGTCTTGGTTTTATCTTTGGCACAAACGCTGCATTGGAAAAAAACAAATTAATCACGTCACAGATCTCAATTCCTGGCTTCAATCAGAAAGAGACAAAATAAGCATGTCACCTATTACATTTCTTGGCCTCAATCAGAGAAAGAAAAATAAGTCGTGTCATAGATCACGTTTTTTGGCTTCAATCATTCATCTATCTATACCCTTGAGGATGTATTTCATAGTACTTTCTAATCACGTCAAAGACCTCAATTCCTGGCTTCAATCAGAAAGAGACAAAATAAGCATGTCACCGATTACATTTCTTGGCCTCAATCAGAGAAAGAAAAATGAGTCATATCATAGATCACGTTTTTTGGCTTCAATCATTCATCTATCTATGTCCCTTGAGGATGTATTTCATAGTACTTTCTAAAAGGCGAGGAATCATGACAATGCTAAGTCCTGAATTGAGGCCCCTGTTCCCATCCAGCATTCAATTCCCAGATCTAACAGATATTGGCTATAAAGGATTCATCTGGTTTACCAGTGAACTAGATCGTCCTTCCCAGGCTAAGGCGATGGAAGCAAGACTGAGTCCATGTGGAGAAGGCACATTTTGCTTTGATATGAAGGAGTTCATTAGCTGGTTGGTAGGCTGCTTCTTGACCTGCCTGCTTATACCCCCTCCGTGCCTTCTGTTCGATCTAAAGCAACCAACCACCTGGCCCGCCCCTCTGGGCGCTTCTAACAAAAGGATCTAGTCTTGTAACACGAGCTGTTGTTAATTCCACTCCTGTAGTCAACATGGCTGCTGTCGGCGCTAGTGCTGGTGTTGTTGGTATGTCCTTGCATGGAGAGCCCCTTTATAAAACCCAAGATGCTTCTGGTTTCATTGCTTCAAAATGGTCCTGCATCTTAGAGCTATTCTGAGTGCTTTCTCAGAATAACACTTGACATTGCATGTCCACCATATCCCAGAGGCGCTCCTCTGCTCCCTTCCCACCTAGCTGTACTTCCCTCCAGCATTTGATGGAACTGTGGTGGTGTAGCAGAGGTATGGTACCTTTGAGATTGTTTCTGTAAATGACGGAGTTAAAGTGAATTTGACACGTTACCCTAGCCGTACATGTAGCCATACACGTTACCCCTGTGTGCCCGTAATTTTCAGGCTGGAATGTTTATGCAAAGCTCTGGCCTGGAAATTCGCATTCGAATCGCTTTGTGTATCAAAAATGCCGCCGACATCGTATTCCCCGGCAAGATAAGAGGCGCCCAGATGGCAGATCCGCGCTCTGTAACCAGGCTCCGTCATGAGAATGCTGCTGGACTTTATGTAATTATGGACGTAATTTATGTTGCCGTCGTGGTGCATGTATTCGGGCCCCTGCGCCACGTCTACGACGATCTGCATCCGAGAAATTCAGGAACCGAGGATCGTGAATCCGGGCACCTTGCTGCCCCTTAGGCAGTCAGCAAGGCTCGATCCCTTGACGTATTCGTAGGCGAGATATACGATCTGTCCCTCGCAGCAGCCTCCCAAGAGCTTGACTATGCTAGCGTGGTGGGCATTGTAAATTTGTCTGAGCCCTATCCGGATATCTCCGATTTTTCCCTTTTGCTTTCTCATAGTGACCACCATCGTCTTCCCCCTGTAAATGCACTTCCAGACGGACGATTTCCCTATTCTTCCATAGGCGAATTGTGTGGTGGCATCTGCGCTTTCTTTGTGTGTGTAGAGAATGGGGTTTTCGGGGAGGAAGTCCCTGAGACTAGCGAGCGAATTGGCAATGCTGGTGGAGAACACGCTGGAGCCACCGCTGCCGTTCGTGCTCGTCCTGGGGCCCTTTATTTGTGATGATCTCAAGTGCTTCGACTGTTCGACCATGTGGAGTTTGAGCTTGCACATGCTTTCTGACTTCCCATAACACAGAAACTCAAATTCTCATATTTCTAAAACCAGGGAAGCTTTTCAAATCGCCATGAGTGAAATGTTGTCCCAGAGAAAACTCAATCTGCAAAACTCAGATGTAGTCCTTGCTTCAACGAGATTTGAATAGAATATCGAAAGTTTTCTAGTCATTCCAGTCAATGGTTGGGCCACATTAAAGTACAAAATTGAACAAAGTGAAGTGAATTGAGGTTCGATCTGGACGAAACGAAACGAAAGCAGCCCAAAATACCTTCGCTGCTTGACACCTGCAATGCAGAAGACACCTGCCATTCATGCAGAAGCGCAAGTGGCTGGCCCTTTCTTCCTAAATCAAGATAAATAGAGTTTTGTTAAAGTTTTGTTTTAACCGCCGACAGGGACTTGCTGCTTCGCAACGGTTCTTGTTTTATGTTGATTCTTACACAAACCAAGAGGATAGAAGAGTGCCAAAGTACTTATTATCCTTGGTGCTGCAAGGTAAAACATATTGGATATGTCTTTGACCATGCATTAATCCAGGGTTGGAAAAAAAATTAACAACCATTTACAAAGCTCACGTTATGAACTATTTAATTTATTTTTTAATTGGTTATAGTTTTTGTAGTATTATTCGGTAATGATGACAATATATCATCCTCTGTTTATTAGGTAATGATGACAATGTATAATCCTCTCTTAATAACTGACAACCTGATATCAATCACATTAAATTTCAAATTTCTGGGGTTTACATGATTTAAAATAGCGTTTCCGTGAAGTACAAAATTCTTAAATGTCACCCATCCCCATGGTCCTCCAAATCTCACGCCGTTGCTAACCCATGTACAAACAAAGGGTCACACTAAACAAGAGAATATCCAAATTTCTAAAACATAATTTAAATGATTAATAATATATTTGATGACTTAACTTATTTATAATATATTAAATAAATTTAAGTTTTTAAATAATTAATAATATATTTGATAATTTAACTTATTTATAATATATTAAATAAATTTAAGTTTTTAATGGTTTTCTGGTAAGATAAAATTACATTTTAATAATTTATCAATATATTTAAAATTTCATTATTTAGATTATTTTAAAATAGGTGAAAAATTTTGAATCAAAATTCTAGTCATTATAATTTGTCGAAAAATAAATTTATAAAGAAAAATTAAGTTTATTTACTTATTTACTATTTCTAAAATGAAAGTTAGATTTCAAAATTTCATTTATTAATAAAAGAATTACTCATAAATAACTATAAGGGTTAAAAACTTAATTTCTCTCTGTAATTAAATGTATTACAATTCGGCGTAACTTGTTATAACAATGAAATATTTTATTAATAGATATAAATATTTATTCAAAAATAAATGAAAGAATTCAACAAGGTATGCATTTTTATTTATTTGTACAGTAATATAGTAGTATTAATAATAATAAGTTGATTTGAAGGTTATAGCCAAACCTACACCAAATTGGCTTACCATACTTTCTTATGTGCGAGACAAGGGACCTACCTCTGTGTAAAGATATGTCTACTAAATCTAGGGAGGTGTACATCTCTAATTGCTTTACTAAATTTAGCGAGGTGTACATCTCTAATTGCTCTAAATTTGAACTTGCACCTCTTATGGGGAAAGCACATGCTCTTAACCATTAGTCACACAAAGATATGTCACTTGGAGAATCAAATGTAAAATAATTTTGTATGGATACGGATCCCTAATCAAAAGTTTAGATAATGACATTAAAAAATAAAAGAAAAAAACTTGCATTCTTTTGTTGGACAATACATTGTTGTCATGATACATACAGTGGATACATTTCTTAGAGAATCAAACACATAAACTTTTTCTAATTGAAGTGAGTCCTAAACCAAAAAATTAAACTCGCGTTCAAATGTAAAAATTGGTTCATATCTTTCAATGTTCAATAATTAAACCAAGAAACTCTCTTCAAATGTAAAAATTGGTTCATACCTTTCAATGTTCAAATGTTCAATAATTAAACCAAGTAGCAGGGAACACTAGCTATGCGGTCTTATTCATCTCTCTCAAGTGATATGTGTAAAAAGTCACATGAAAAAGATACTTTGTTAAGATAATAAAGTAATAATTTTTATTATTGTCAATTTATTAGGATTTTCTGGTTGGAAAATGTAATTTCTACTTGTCTCAGTTGTGACTTTCTATGTAAAAGAGTCTATTCCTATTCTATAGGAGTGTTTTCCCTAGTTTGGTGTGTGGTTGAGATATTCTCTCAACCAACTGATGTGTGTCCAATATAATTTCCCTATCTTGAGACAACTCTTCTTGACTGGAGCTCAACCCACACGCCCCCGATAGAAATAAAATGTTTTGTTTTGTTTTGGTTTGTCCATTTATTTTGTCCATTTATTTAGGCCCGCTGGAGGAGCGATCAGATCCGGGCAGAGGGAGTTCTACACACAACCTTCGGGTTGATCAGTCAGGCAGAGGGAGTTCTGCACGCAGGTGCTTTCATGGCTGCAATGAGATAACAGTCGATTTATCCTCTCTCACGATGAGCGGTGGAGCGCAGTGGAAGCATGGTGGCGGTGCCTTCGTGTGGGAGGTTGAGTCTTAGTGAACTTGATTTCCGGTGTGGTCGCACCAATTTCCTTCAGCGGTGGATGCGTGAAAGCGTGAAATCCCATCTCATCGGAGGAGGCAGTCATTGACAGGGAACACTCTACCTTTGCAAATTAACAGCGTGCCATGAGCGCGAAGTGGCGCTGGATGTGATGGTAGTTCTGAAAGCACCGATTTCAGCCCTCATAACATTTCACTCCGATGACAGCTTGGTTTGCAAATGTGTTCTGGTCGCATTGTGATCATGCTTTTTTTTCCTCTGTCGTGGTATGAGAAGAAACTTAGTGGAGCAACAACCTTAAGGCATCTGCATTGAGAAGAGGCATCAAAACTGAGGATTTGTGTGTTTTTCTGCCGATCGGTGCAGTGGAGGTTGAGGTCTGGACTTCCCAGCAGATCGTGGCAGCAGAGGTCAAGCTGTCAGATCGACTGCACAATTTGTGGTGTGTCTGCCAGTCGAAGAGCAAGGTCTGTTGTAGTTATGAGCTAGAAGAGCTAGGGAGTTAGGGAGTGGTGTTTTGTCCGCATCTTACCCTAGCTAAAAATTTGTGGTGATGCTGGATGCAGTTGAGGATCAATTGGTGGATTCTGGAACTGAAGTCGTCAGTGTAGTTCGGTGCAGAGCCTGAAACCTTCAAAACCGAGATCACAGAAGGCCGAGAAATTGCTTGAATGTGTTCTGTGGTGGATCCATGCAGGTGGATGAGATCGCGTGAGCTACAGGATCCGAGAGGATCGCTGTTGAGATCGTTGGCTATGTTGGAAGCCTGTGGTCATGTTTAGAATCTAGATGCATTGAGGTGCCTGTATTTCTTTCAAAACCAACAACTAATTCGATATAACGGTGAGGATAACTCTTAGGAACACTTAACGTCTCTTCCTGAAGATATGGATGTTGCTACCTGCGTGATAGGATGGCGTGATCAGTAAATGGTGTGGCCAGTTGACCTGCGGTCACGGAGTCGGCCTGTGTGGGCGCGGTTCAATTGTAGAACGTGCTGCTTTTGGGTCAACAATATTCAAAGAAGTATTGTGTGGGATTCAACATTCATTTTTGCCTCAATTGGTGGGGCACATGGATCCTATTAAGATTGTTGCCTAGGTGTGGATTCGAGTAGTGATCGCAGAGCCGTTGATCGCAGAGTTCCTTTGATGTGCAAGATCCCTCCAATCCTTTGAGGCATGAGGATCCCTGGTGTGGTGGCTCGACCTGTCGACCCGTAGCGGAAGTGTGGCTGCGAGGAAGGCCTGGTGAAGAAGGCCGGAAGTCATTGCATTGTCGAGAGAGAGGGAGGATGAGAATTGAGCAATTGGTGCAGGCTACAAGTCTTTATTCTTCTGAGATCGTTTCTGTGTTGTGAGTTTATTAGCCCAGACCTTGGAATCCAACACTTACTACTTTCTGCGGTGGAAGAAATGCCTTGAGTACCATCGGAGGTGCTTGTAGGTACGAGAACATGTAAAGCGAGGGATATGGAGTCCAATATGTAGCATTGAGTATAGCTCAAATATTTCAACGAGTGTTGAGAATTCAAATACATCATTTGATGCAGTTCACCACAAGAACTAAATAAAATGTTGATCAAGATATGTAATCTCCCGTGTGAGGAATGCACAGTTGCAAAAATTGTCTGTGTCATCGTTGTTTTTAGTGATTCAAGTCGTTAAAATTGTCATACCATATTAAAATTGTCATTAATGTAAATTTGGTTTAAAGAATCTAGTGAGATTTAGTTTGGCCAACTATTGTCACCACTATGTTGGAATTGGCCATTTCAACAATAGACAAATTTATTTGTAGAAATGATTAACAACCAGATATGATGAAGACATGAAAATGAAGATGGCATCAGAGGATGGTTGGAGCTGCATCAAAGATTAAAGGATGATGGACAACCACTTAAAGTTTGTGGAATAGACTCATGATCGTGGTGCATTATGAGTCACATATTGTAACTAGAGAAAATCTACATGTCATATATTGTTTTATAATGGTTAGTTGTGGTCATTGAAATGTTTTATGTACCTTTCGTAAGACCCAGAGAGGCATGCATACCCTTTGTTATGTTTTCCCTCTATTAGAGAGTTTTAACACCCTAGAAGAGTGTGTCATGCAGGATGGATACACTTGGGTGGCCCGTATTGGTTTTAGATTCTATGAGGGAAATTTTATATTTAGGGGGAGTTCATCGAGAGGTTGGATGAACCATGTATGTGAAGGACTTCCTAGTAAACTAGCGGTTGCTGTGATTGAAGCCCCTGTTTTCAGTAAATGGTTGTTCTTTTATATGGGCATCGACAATTACATGAACAAGGTACAAGGTGTAATTAGAAGACTAGACCAGATATAGATCTTGCATATTGATATCAAGACAAGTGGTCATTAAGGAGGAGTGTTGGAAAATGTAATTTTTACTTGTCTCAGTTGTGACTTTCTATGTAAAAGAATATGTTTCTATTCTATAAGAGTGGTTTCCCTAATTTTATGTGTGATTAGAATATTCTCTTAACCAACTAATTGTGTGTCCAAAATAGTTTCCCTAAAACAATTCTTTTTATATATATGTTATACTTTTTATATATATATAATATTATAATTAATCAATAGTAAAAATAATTTACATTATCAAATTTTATCTTTTTTATTTCATATCAATTAATATTAAAATTTACTTTTATAATTATTATATATCTTCTAACTCCTTTTTCTTCAAGTTATAATAAAGATTCATTTCCTTCTTTTTCAAGTCTTTCATAACCATTGCAACCAACCAACAACATTCATGAATTCAGCTCCACTCCCTTCATTATTTTTATGATTATTTAATCAATTAACTATATAAAAAAACTCAAGTCTCCGTACTTGTTCCTATCATATCAAAAACTCATCTTAAATTAACAAAAAAATAAAGGAAAGAACACACCGAACCAACAAACTTAAGGAATTAAGCTCCACTCCTCTTCATAAATAAATAATAATAATAATTATTTATTTATTATATTTTTACACAGACTAAATCTGTTACATTTTGGTTCGTCTCCGAACATAAAAGATAAAATTTGGCGATCTAGTTGAATTTAGGGGATGATTTTTTTGCCGAAAGCAAAACTTATTGTAATATGAAATATACATGGTGCAACTGCGGTTGGCTACCTACAGGATGTCACAAACCGTGGGCGCAAACGAGAGGACGTTGCGTTCGTTGTCATAGAATATCTGATAATTCTGCTGCTGGAAATTACCGAATATCGAAAGACCGCCTAGGTCACTGGTGATGGGTAGCATTGCAAGGCAGATGACGTCACTGTCAACAGCCAATAAGTAATTCTCCGGGGCCAAATTGTAATCTGCTCCCTTGAAATGGAATGTCATAGTAGGAAAACTTGGATTTGAGGAGCCCTGTTTGTTAAAGCAGAAATCCAGGCTAACGCTTGAGGCATTGGCCCGTGGGAGATTAACCGATGCCCTCAACGCTTCCTTGACAGCGTTATAAGCAGTCTGTGGCAGAAAGCTGTAGGTGCTTCCAGTGTCAATGATAAGTCCACCAGAGCCATCAGGTTGAAGATCAAAGATACCAGCAGGGATACTCAATGATTGGCCACCAACGCTGATTCCCTCCAATGATAGATAATAGAATGATGGATTTGCGCTGCTTTGAATAATAGGAGTGGAACTGACTGTCATGGCATTCAAGCTAGCAGTGCGACCTAAAAACAGAGTGCTGGTTTTGGAGGGAGAATCAGTTACAGAAACCAAACAGTAAGAAAACCTATTTCCCAACGACGGGCCGAGCTGTGAGACCAAGGAGAGAGGTCCTCGTCCGAAGCCTACTACCCCACTTCCTTGCAAGCCAAGTCCTCCATTGTCGTTGCCGCAACCAAACGCAATACGAGGAAGTGATTGAGAAGAAAATGCAAAGGTCTCGAATGAAAGAATCCCGCGGGTGAAGGACTGGTCAACATAGGTATAGTTATATTTACAGGCTCCATTATTGTTGCAAAGAAAGGCCGGAAGAGCCACGCACAAGGAGTTTGTGCAGGGGACTGTAATGAAAGTGGATGACCGGGAAGGATCATAGACTGGAGTTGGTTGTTGATAGCAATTAATACAGGGCTTGCACTGGGCCCATATTAGGTCACTCCCGGTGTCAAAAATTGCAGAAAACGACAATGGCAGCATACCAATTCCCATGTTGATAAGAAATTCTTCATTTCCTGCGCTTACTGGAGCCTGGATATCTGTCGCTTGAGCATCACCCTGAAATTTATTTCCAGACATGAGCTGCAGCTTTTGAAGTCTCTCGTGACTGCGATGGACTGCTCGTTTCCAGCGCTCTGTGAATGTGACATTCGCTGAGGTAAATGAATCTGCACGCACAATATCTATTCTCAATCCATTCAGCGGTTGCACCGAATTTAACGCATGCAAGCAATCCATTAAATCAAAAAATACAGACAGCAATAACAAAGGAAAAAGGAAAAGAAGGTGGCGTTTGCGGGTAACAGGAGATGCGGATACTGTATTTCTAGCCATAGCGATCGAGAAATAATATTTCGTAACGTAAACAGGAAGAGGATGAAGGAAGGACATGTTCTATTTCAATCGACAGCGTTGCATTGATATAGATTTGAGGTATCAACTTATGAAGTCAGTATCATCATCATGCCAGCCTGGAAGTTGTAACAATATGGATCATAAATTTATATCTTCCATCCCAGGAATGATTGTAATTTGTAATATAATCCACCCTAATGACGGTTCCATCAAATTTAGCCACTCAATTTGTTCTACAGAATAGATCTCATAAATTGGGTCCCGCCTTTCTCACATAAACAAGGAACCTAATGCGAAATATTGCGGTATTTAACTAGTTGGCTTGGGTTGGAAATCTTGGATGGTTGCGATAAGGGCGAGATAAAGCGAACATTCTCTTTCAATCGGATTGTCCATACAATATCAAGTTGATCATCTTTTATAATACACTAGTTGTTTGTTTTGTAAGCTAAATTTCAATGCATTTTGTTTCACCTATTATATAATTGTATATAAACCCTAACGTATAAGTTACGTTAAATGATGTTGTTCAATATTTAAATGATGTATTTTCAATAAAGTTATATATTCTTTCCCACTTTAATTATTTTTTTTGAAGTTAGTGTCAATCATGTCTTAATATATACTTGAATTAAGCCGACTCAAGTACCCAATGCCATGTCTTAATATATACTTGAATTAAGCCGACTCAAGTACCCAATGGACTTCGATATGGATCTCACCCAATCGTTATGGGTCTCACCCAATAGATCTCGTAAAGAAGAAGCCTTTCATTCATCCTCTTATTGGTGAGGGAATTGACCTAGCATATGGCACTATAGGGTGAAAATTGTAAGACACAATGGAATAAGAATGACTTTTCAATTCATGGACCACCCTATTATAGTTGTGTGGAACAATGTATAAAATATCTATCAAATATGATCACGTTATTTATGCTCGTGGTTCAACAATATGAATGAGGGTGTGATTTTTTTTGGGTTAAGAGTGAAATGTAATAGTTGGCGATAATTTTTTTTTCAAGAAAATAAAAAATATATATCATAGGTTATGGTAAGGGGAATCCTAAAAAGTTCCCAAAGATGACTCAAAAACATGCTTAGAGAATTTTAAGTTGCAAGTGTAGGGAATAAACACTACCATCTTTAAAAAGTGTCATATAATGAATTTAAAGATGGCATATGTAAGTGGGTTGTTATAGAGATAACATTAACAAAATATATGTGTATATATTTTTAGGTATAGTAGGAATAGGCAAAAGTTATCATAGAAAAATATTTTAATTGACAAGATTGGATGTACCACAATTGAAGAAAATGGTTTGTTTATTCATGATGGGAAAATAACAATATCACAAGTGATACAAGGTTTCGGTAAAGTAAAATCCATATATAGAAGCATGGGTCTCTTTAATAATAAGATGTTTGGGTTCAAGAGGAGGTACATACAATTGATTATATAAGAAATTGTTTTGAAGGTAAAAATCTAAAATGCACTTTTGGCCTACCTTTATCAAGAATGCAAGGCTTACTTAGCATGGCCAAAATATGTATAAGAAGTTTATTGTTTTTTACTCCACTCATAAGGACCAATACAAATGTTGAGAATGGCGAGTGGAAAAATAGGAGGATTATATATATGGAAAACATTTCTTTCCCAACTCTTCCATTGACCAAACATAGTTCTCCATCTTGATAGTTTCTAGTCATAGTTTTTTAGGTTCTAAATTATTGAAGTAATGCTTATTCCTTAAACAACGTTTTTTGTCCATTTGTGGCGCTAGGGTTACCACAAGCCCAACAAAAATTATACTTCTCATTTAGATATTTCCAATGAGCTACTATGCACGACAAAAAGTAGACCATATAAAAAGTTCCACCCCAAGGAAGTTGATGTATAAATTAACTACCATGGGGCCTAGAATCCTCATAGCACCTTATCTTCTAGGGATATGTTATTTTCCTCTTAGGGTTACTTTTCAATGTTACAAGGACATTTTGGCCTCCTGTAATGGAATCTTGCAAATGCGCATAGTCAAGTCCTTAAAATTTATAAATTAGCTACCACCATCCTAACTAGTTTATATTTCTCTATAACATACAATCATTTCTTATTTATTTCAATAACAAAATATATGTTTCACTATCTTACTACGTTTCTACAATATTTCTCTATTCATATTTCTAGTCACATTCCCACCTTACATTTGGTTCTTTATTAAATCTATATCAATGGTATTGGTGGATTCGTAATTATAATTAGAATAGGGGGTAGGGGGATGGGTGGGGGGGGGGGGGGGGGGGGGGGGGGGGGGGGGGGGTGTGGTGTTGAATGGCGTTATCATTGATGCCAATGTTGTTCTTTGAACGCTCTTAATATATTGTTGTCGCTGCGAAAACGACCCTCCAATATTTTTTCCTAACTCAATTTTGGAGCCTATGTGAACTGTCATTTCAAGATATTTAGTGTCATCGTGTTGTTTGATTAAATATCCCAGTGTTTTCCCTAACTGTTATTTCCTCCTCAGTGAATATTTTCTAAGTGTCATCACCTTGACTTGTGTTATCTTATCCAAAGATAGGTGAAGACATAAATTTTCTTAACTTAGTAAATAAATTTGTTCAACATGCACCTCACTCACAAAAGTGAGAAAAAAAACTATGCTTGAGGAAAATCATACTCCAAGATGACAAAGTTGTGCCCTTCTTGAGTGCACTCCTTCGGGATGATAATTGTTCCCTAGTGGAGCATACCCATCATTCTTAGTCAGTGTGCCCTCCTTTGAGAACACTCCTTCAACTCAAAGACTTGTGCCCTCTTCAACTCATGCATGTGTTTTTCTTGTTGCATGTGGGTGCACTCCTAGAAAATAGGAGCAACACTTTACTTCACTCAACTAACTCATTCACTCGTCGACAAGTGGTGATCATGCATGAAATGAGTTTTCAGGTAATATCTTTATAATCAACCTACTTAATCATTCTTGCACATAATCACTCTCATATGGGTTGAGTGCACTTCTTTGGATCAAGGAGCTCTTTGTCGAATTTCATTCCAAGTAAGTTTTGCATGTTGAATCTATTGCTTGCCTTTGATATTTTTTCTGTAAATATTGCTTTCCTTGCCAGTGTTTCACTTCTTTTTAGTTTCTTTGTTGTTGTTTTAGTTCATTCTTTCTACTGCAAGTGTCAATTTTCTATCGCACATTGTGACTCTTCACATTCTGTAACTCTTCATATTCTACTCATAATTGTGACAGAATCTATAAGAACTTGTAGATCCTCACTCTTAGCATTCAAATCATTTTATCTTATTGTTGGACTTGTTCTTGAGTCATTTCAAGCTACATCGTAGTTATGGAAGCAAAGGAATGACTGTCTCATAAAACTATGCCCAAAAAGATAAATTCTCCCTTTGAGCACACTCCTTTGACATGAATAATTATGCCCTCCTTGAGTGCATGAGTGCACCTTGAACCCGCGAGTGTTTTCTCCTTCGTGCTTCAATTGTGCATCCTACGCCCTCTTTGTTCCGCTTAAACACATGAGCACACTAGGAAAGTTTGAATCCTGACCCCTTTGTGCCTACAATATGTGCCCTTATTCCCTCTTAGCCTCCATGAGCATATATCGAACCCACGAATGAACTTCCTTCATGCTTCGATAGTGTTCCCTCTGCCATTAATGCTCTCTCTCTCTTGCTTCAACGCATGAGCACACCTTGAAGGGCTCTTGTGAGTCTTGATCTCCCTTTGTGCCCCGACAATGCGCCCTCCTAGTTTTGGTGCATATTTCTTGTTTGTACAAGTAACCATGTCCCATATTTGATAGGTTTATACTTTTAGCTATCCTTGATGAATTTATGAATGTGATCTAGAATATTATTGCTTGTAATAGAGAGAGTATTTTGTAAAGCTAATCTTTGTATCCATGAGCATGTGCAGGTGTTCCAGCTACTAGTCTCATTACTCTTTCATCATTTTTTGGAATGATGTCTCCCGCTACCCATAGGGTGGCCTCAAAAGAAGCTTCAGAAGTAAGCACTGAAGAAGCAATGGAAGTTACAAGTCCTACCATTCTTATTCTTACAGATACACAGTGCTTCATAGACAAATCTACTGACGTCACGTGGAAATATATTAAAGACACATTAATGCAGAAGAAGTTTTTGTTTTTTTGGAAGATAAGGAAGTACACATAAACATTAAATGGTCTAGGATCCATAAGATTTCATGCATGTTTCCAGCTATACCTTGTGTAGAGGAAATTGAATGGATTCTATCACACATGGATTATTCATATATGTTTCTTCGTAGTGAAAGTGGTGGTGAGCTTGTCACCTCATATGGTGAGGACATGCAGAGTTATTACGATATCCTAAAGCACACAAAGTATGCCAATGATAAATTTTAAACTAGATCGGCCAATCTCGACACATGTGATATCATCAAGTCTTGGTGCCGAGATCTTGCCAAATTCTGTCACTGCTCATCTGCAGTTTACCCGACTACGATTCTTAGGGAGGTGTACCAGTACCTTATTTCTATGTGTTGAAGGTTGCATGGGTGAAAGAATGTCGAAGTATTTGAAGAGAATTGGATATTTATACTCAACTTGGTTGTTACCTATGGAAATTTTTTTAATAGGGAGAATATACTTTCTCTTGAGTTGCAATGCCATGTTAGGCATGCTAAAGCATCTCTAAACGCAAACCAAGCACCATAGTTTTATATGTCATCATTTCTATTGGATGGGATCTGTGTACGGTATCCATTCCGAGGGATGTATTAGAACTGGACCTCACTAGAGAAGTTTCTAGTTTACTTCCATTACAGGGTGTTATGAGATTTGGGTTTCAGAGGGGCATATGACAGATTGGAAGATTATTTCTTCACAGTCATATTTCATATGATAGATGAGATTGATCCCCCTTGCACAACTGACCAGGTGAAGGAGTCATTACATGATATCGTGGATTAGTTTGTTGTGCCAGAATGTATATATATTAGATGTTTTGGATGTCATATATCTCCTCATATTATGTTGCAATATATGACTAACAATGTGGCCTCGCAAGAAGTTTCTTATCATTTGAATAAAGGGTTATCAGGAGTTCTTCAAGAAGGAAGAAGGCCTCTTGGCCCACTTTCGCTTTGAGTGTCGGAATGTATGAGTTGAAGTGCCACAAGGAGGCAGATGCAGAACTATAAGAGCTAGATCCCTTGCACTTTGCAGTCAAGGAATTTCATGGGTATGACCCTAGAAGAGTCTACAAGAAATATTGCAACAACATTGGATTTTATTTTGGGTATACATCAATGACTACTACAGAAGATGAAAAGGTGAAGAAATAGTACAATTCACTAAGAAATACACACCCAAGAATTCAATTCGATACCCCACAAATACCACCAGCTTAGGATGTACAGGTATAGGAGACACCACAAGCAACTACTCAAGTAAGGATTGCAGCTCCCAAGAAAAGGATCAAGCATGATCCAACGACAAAGTAGCAGGAAATGGAAAGTTGATACATTGAATAAGGGAGTTATTGAAGCTGAAGAAGAAAAGAGAGAATTAGAGGCAATGATGCAACAAGAAGAATAGGAGAAGAGGAAACAAGATGAATTGCTGAAAAAGAAACAAGAAGAAGAAGAAAAAAGAAGGAGAGTGGAAGAACAACAACAAAGGCAGTCAAAGGAGGAGCAAGTAACATAGATGCTAGACGAATAATTGGAGGAGATGATGACATCCAATGGCTCATATATGATGAAACAAGTTCTCTGATAAAACCTCCTCTTACGGTTGGCCATATCAAATTTGATGAGTTGGGAATCATGCCTCCATTACAAGACATATTCATGGACATATGTAATGTAAAATTTGATCAACTCAAGAAGTGGATCATGAAAAAAAGGAAAATATTCTTCCTGAATGATCCTCAAAATTCAATCTCTATGTCCATAGAAAAGGCGATAACTACAAACACTAGGAGAAATCCCGGGGGAATCATGGAAGCTAATGTTGCTTTTTCTACAACGACACATGATAACTTAGATTATATTTTGAATAAGAATGTACGATTGAGGAAAGAGTTAGTTGTAGTAAAGCAACAGGCTGAACATCTCGCTGCAGAAAACTAGTGACTATCTTCCCACAACTTCATCACATTAGAATGGTAATCATCCATACAGGATAATTTGGACGAATGGAGGATACCATGAGACAATTGTATGATGACATCATACTGCTCCATTAAGTAGTGTGACCCCTAGTGGTATACAAAATAAAGAACAAGAAGTCTTAAGGCTCCTAACGGTGGTAAATATAGTTGTTGATCAAATCAAGGAATGACTTTCCAAGTATCCATATGTACCATGACAATTTGTTAAAAAGGACATGATTTTCGCTAAAATGGAAAAAGTACAACTGATATTCCACCATCAGAATTATATTCGTCTTGGAGAACAATCATATAATACAATTATATCATGTAGTTGATTGCACAATGGCTTAGATTATGTAGCACATAAACATGGGATGCCTTATGTGGGATAACTTTGAGAGATGAGAGGTAGGGAAATCTATTGGGTGTGGAGCTTGATTATCTTCTTTATTCAGATGTATCATCCCATTGTACCCCGGTTTGTAATGGGGTGGCAATGCCACCCAGTTGTTCGCCATTAAGGGGGGCGATGACGATTTTTATGAGCCCCCCATAGCGAGGGTTCGGGGGAAACACCCCCAAAGCTAAAAGTAGATGTAAAATTGCCTTGTAAAATATTGTAATTTCATATTCAATAGGAAAATGATCTAACGGTATAAGTTATGTTTAATTTAGGGTTTTTTCCCTAGAAGGCAACCCCTCACTATATATGAGGGAATTGTATTGCGGCTATGCATATGTGTATTCTAAGTGAGAAAGAGAGAGGAGACTATGTGAGTGTGAAGAGAAAATTATAGTGGGTTGGATGTAGGTTGTATCTCTTCATTTTGCTGGATAATATAAAAGGAAGGACTAGCTGTTTCTTCGTGGACGTAGCCTAAATTGGGTGAACTATGTATATCTGTGTCTTTCTCTTGTTTTATGAATTTTCTGTGTTTGTGTTTTTGCAATATTTTATGTGTTCCATTACTTTGTAATATATAATTTTCTATCAAAATCATCATACAAGAAGTGAGACAGTACATTGAGAAAATCAAGCAAACATCAGAACAAGAAGCTTGGATATCACTAAAGACATTATTCTACAGTATGTCATTGCACCATCTAAATCTCACATGAAACTATCATGGCTCTAGAATAGTGTACAATTGAGATCGAAATCCAAATTGGCAGAAGCACTAGAGTTGAAGATGTCGTTTACTCTGGACTTTCTAGTCAGGACCAAAGTCATTGTTAAAGAATTTAGAGAATGGCACACATATATTACCAATGAGCTCCGTGAAGAAGGAAATGACTTCTCTATTTGAAAGCATTTTTGTCCTATTATAATTTGTTTCCTATATAGAAACAGTCAAATATGTATCTTATATTTTGTAAATATTTTAATGTAATGAAGTCTAAGGAACACATGTGGAATGTAAAAGGTCATGTATAGAACGTGAAAGGTTATATGGAATCCCATACGTCGTAGAAGTTAAAATGTCATGAGGAAGCCCAAAAGTCATTGTCATTTGTTAGAAATAACTCCTCATTACTCAAGTAAATGGCTTGGATTCTTAGATTTTGGCCTTGGATTCTCTTGTATTGCACAGGAGCTAAATCATTCTTTGGAGAAGTAAGTTGTGGTTTCATGTTCCAGTATTGGATCTAGTGTTTCACCTATATAACAATTTACTTGGAACCTTTCATTCATAATCAGAAGCTCCTCAAGCCAACACTTATTCATGTATGTATCGTGAATGTAGTAAGACTATTATTGATATGTTTGCAGTATATGTTGGCGTAATACATATTAAGACTAATCAACTATTTCGATGCCTACATATGGACATTGTTGAATGAGCGTTGTTATGCTTTTACGATTGTTGTTTATCTTGTGAACTAATTTATAGGTAAATCAACAAGACTTTCTCTTCCACTCTTGGGTCTATTTTAGGATAGTACTATTACTTCCCTAACTAGAGGTTGATTACCCTTTACGAGATGTGGAAGTTTCATGTGCATTTTACATTTGGTTTCACAAAAAGATTACATACATGTTGCCTCAAAGAGGTGTTTGTGATCTCTTGTGTATGTGTTGTAATCAAGGTGCACCTCTAAAACCTTTGCAATGGTGGTCGGACCATATAGCCAGATGGGACTACTACACCAAATGGTGTGAGGTTAATCATGACTTCACATCAGGGGGATCCCCTGTATGTTGGTGGTATCAACACCGTCGACATTTTGGTGCTAGAAGGAGAGCCAGATGAAAATATAATCCCATGAAGTCTACTTCAATATCTTACCTCAAATGGCTTCATCCCATATCATAATACCGAGGTGTTTTTCCTGAGCTTTAGATCTTTCAATCCCCTGGGAATTTCTACATAACTTTTCACATTTAAAATTTGATGGAAAGGGTATAACAACCATCCTTGATTACATGATTGAGTTTTTTCAATTTGTTTTCTAAGTTGTGTTTATTTTGAAGAAATCTTCGCAAATTCGTTCACCCTTACATTTTATGGTCATGCTAAGCAATGGTGTTACTCTTTTCCTATTTCTTCTATCTCTTCCTCTAAGAAATTAGTTAATGAGTTTCCTCCTGTTTTCAACAAGTATGAACATCAAAATGTTATTAATGAAATTAATCAGCCTACAGTGCAATCGAATGAATCTCTTAAGCAGTGTGCTGATTGGTTCCTTCATCTCTACTATGAATTTCGAGATGAGGATGTGGATTGGAATTTTTTGGATGAAAATTTCTATTTCTTAGTCAAGATATTGGGAAAATCTTTTGAATCAGATTCGACATGCACCCATGTTCAAAATGAATTTCAAATTCTTGAGAAGAATGCAATGTTCATTTTATTCCTTGTCCCCATCCCTTTGATGCTCCATTTTTAAACTATGTTGATAAATAAGTCAGAAGATCAATTCGTGAATGAGGAATTAACTTTTCGTTCAAATCTTTCCATAGAGGATGATTTACCTTATCCTATCAATCAATCATCTTTAATCCTTATAATCCCCTTGTCGATCCTAAAGCCATTAATCAAGTTGAATCCTTAAACCACCACCATCCTGATCATTTACTTTTCTTTAAATTGTGTGGTGATGATCGTTCAAGTCTCATGGATGAAAATTTGTTCCCACGGGAAGATTCAGATTTGGAGAGGTTTCAAATGGAGTTTGATGCGATTATTGAAGATTTATTGTCAGGTATATCTCCTTTCATTGAAGAACATGATTTTCTTATTATTGAATTTTTTTTTTGTAACCTTGAGGATCTTTCTGATGAACCTCAATTACCTTAAGAATATTGTGATTTGAATGATGATTGTTGTTTACACAAGCAACTGACCGTGCTTTCTCAATCTAACTTTCAATATTTTCAGAGTTCAAAATCAAGTCGAGTGAACAAGACACTTCCTTTTATACTGATGGTTATGTCAAGTTTCTGTCACCCCGATGGTACTTGTAATTTTGGTCAATATAAGATTTTCTCATAGGTTCTTGTCATTGATGTCATTTTAAGGGATGTTGATTCTCTCTTGAGGGATTATTGTTTTCTACACGTTCAATTTTTAAACTCTCAAGTTAGAAATTTTAATCATACTTTTAAACTTCAATTGTTAAAGTCCTTGGATTTGTCATCTCTTCTACATCATCCATCGAATAGTTCAACTTGCAAGACAACATAGATTGTGGTCAATTTGTTGATCTTGGTTATAATATGGATTTTTCTTTCATTAATATTTCTTCTCAAATTGTTTCAAAAGTTTGTTTCAACAATCCTATTGCCAATTAACCTCAAGAATCCTATCGGTCAGGACCCATGTCTCATGGCATGTTCATTCATGGATTCAATCGAGTCTTGTAGATTTGTGAACTTAGGAATTTTTTCTGTTATGGAGTTCTTCACTTGATAGATCAATCAATTATGTCACACTATTTTTCTTGCACTTTTTTCTTTTACCTATTAGTGTAGATGTTTTGGTTGTTTATCTTTTTCAATGCACTGTATCTTACTTTGATTTTACATGCCCATACCTTTCAACTAAAAAGTCAGGAGAAACTTTTGTGGCTACATTGGAAGTTCCATTTCAATTAAATTGACCTTGTACCTATTATCATAGCGTAGGATATGTTTCATTTAGTTAGGTGCATTGCATTCCTATTTTATGTTTTCATTGTCTTTTTTGGATCAAGTAGTTCTTGCATAAAGTTGGCTTTTAGCTTCAAAACAATGTGGCTAGTCTTAGGTGAAAGGTAAGTTGTGGTAACATGAAATCGTTGCCTAATATATTACCCTCTTCTTTGATATTGTTTATCTCTTTATATTCAATCATTTTTGGATGTAAAATACAACCCTTTCAACTGGAAAACTATAAGAAGAACCATGATTCCCATATCTATTAAGGATTCTCATTCCTACACTTGGTTTTGTTTATGAATGATGTTCCTCCCACTTATCTATTTAAGAATAGAAAGACAAGTGGGGAATATTTAGTGGGATAACTATAAACTGTATATAAAATTGTCTTTAAAGGAGAAACCTCCTCTACTCTAAATAAGTCGGGATCCCTCCTCCACTCCATTGAACAAAATAATAATAAGTTCCTAATAATAGTTTCATTAAATAAGGGGAAGGCATCATGCACAGGGAGGTGAAGCAAGCAACTTCATTGGGGTATTTTCCAGGCTCATTTCTAGCAAAGGAATTCTTGTGTTCCTAAAGTGACTCTGTTGGGGTACTGTCCAAGCCTACTGGAAGTAGAGAAACAATAGAGATGTAAACTCATACTCAGATTAGTTTTGACTCTCAGTTCTATATTACCCTTATTCTCATCCAAATGATATGGCTTCCTTTATGTTGTGTTATGCCAATTAATGGAGTAGGGAAGACTATATCTTTAATAGGGTAGAATGGGGAGTTGAGGTGAGTTGCTAATTGAATCAATACTTCCTAGAAACTTGAGACATTGTGCATAACGAAGGACCAAAACTGAGAATTCAGGGTATCTAAGTGTGTCGCCAAGTGTTTTCGCTACAAAAAATGACCCTCCAATTTTTTTTCCTAACTCAATTTTGGAGCCTACATGAATTATTGTTCCAAGATATTTAATGTTGTCACATTGTTTGGTTGACTATGCCAATGTTTTCCCTAAGTTTTGTTTCCTCATAAGTCAATATTTTCTAAGTGTCATCACCTTGTCTTTAAGAGCACTTGTGTTATCTTATCCAAATATAGGTGAAGGCGTAGATTTCCTTGCTTCGTAAAAAGCTTTGTTCAACATGCATCTCACACAAAAAAGCGAGAAAAAAGCACTCTCCATGAGAAAAATCGCACTCCAAGATGATGAAGAGTTGTTCCCTTCTTGAGCGCACTCCTTCGAGATGAATAATTATGCCCTAGTGGAGCACTTCCTTTCATGCTCATTCAGTGCGCCATCCTTTGAGAACACTCATTTGACTCAAATACTTGTGTTAGGGTCCTATAAATTTTATAGGATTGCTTGATTATAGCTGATCATTATTATGTTTGAGATGTTGTAAATAATATTTCATCCTACAGATTTATTCCAAAGAGACACCAAGTATTAGGATTTGAGGAGATTTTTTGCATGACCATATTTGGATAAGATCAAACTGCATGCATTTTCATCAGAAATTTCTCAGAAGCATATTTCCAATGGTATATCCTGCAATCAAATATGATTCCTCGATTAAAAGATAGGCTAGAACGAAGTTGGACTTCAAAATCAGATAAAGCCCTGGGAACTATGTCCACTACAGTTTAAATTATATTTTCATCTATCCTTTGTGGAAAAAAATTCCCCCATTATGAATATGAAATATTATTTTTAACTTTAGCTAGGACCCACATAACCATCGCCTCGTCTCCATATTTCCATTAACTCATCATGTCAATTTTACATCTGTTTCCATAAACCTTAAATCTAGCCTTAATCCATTTTCCCTTTGTTCATATTAATTCCCAAACTCTAGCCTTATCCCAAAAATCCATTTGATATATAAACTCTAGCCGCATTTCCATTTTGTGATGATGATGGTGGTGGTGGTGGTGGTTAACGTCCACTGAGACCAAATTGGTCTATCGGACCTACAATTTTCTTAATTTTTACTTATCTGGCTTCTCGTCTCTCTTGGCGAGATTGGTGTTGTAGCTTTCTTTTTTTTCTCTATAGTCTTCCAACTTCCTTTATCTTGCATCTCCTTCATCTCTTCTGGTTCTTGGGACATTGGTGTCTTAGCTTCACAATCTATTGTGTTTGTTCTTTTGAAGATAGTCGGAGAAGAAGTTTGGTCTAGGAAATCTGCTTTGCTGTTAAATGAAGATTTATTTTGTGCGGTATTCGAATCCTCATACTTGTTGATTTGTTGGGGCGGGCTTTCTCCTTGCTTGTGTTGAGAGCTGTCTCTTTCTTCCTTGATTTCTTGTGACTCAGAGTTTTCTCTAGAATATTCTTCTTTGATGACAATGTAGTGTTCTTTTTGTGCTCCTTCCCACCATGTAGATCTGTGGTGGTTTTTTCTAGCAAAATTTTTCTCAGAGGCTTTTGGGTAATTTTTGGCTAGATTCCCTGTCTCAAAGCAGGATCGACATCTAAAGAGGACACTTTCATAATCAAGTTTCTGGTTCCACACATAGTCTTTACTTGTTAGGTTTATTTCAGCTGGGAATCCGACACTGAAGTCCATTTCCACACAGATGCGTGCATAGGTGGTTCTGGCATATTCCTCTGTTTCTGGGCACCTGCAGTAAAATTTCCCAATTGCATTTTCGATGGCTTTTAGCGAGGAGAGATTCCAGAGATGCAAGGGTAGGCTTGGAAATCTCACCCAAACTGGTGCTGAGGTTATCACTGCTGTAGGGGGATCGAATGGTGGGTTCCATGGCTTCATGAATAGGCCTGATTTTTCCCAAAACCAAGGGCCGGAATCTAGAATACATTGTCTGCTTTCAGGATTTTCAAAATCTACTATAAAGAAACCCCTAGCACAGGGGTAGATATTAATTTCATCAGAAATGACAGGCTTCCATACCTCCGAGATCCAATTGTGGAGTGCTGTCAGCCGCGGCCAAAAACCATTGAACCGGCAAATTAGGGCACTTACAAAAAACTTCAAAGCTTCATCGAGTGAGGCCTGGACCACTTGGATAGTGGGAGCTGGGGCTTCACTGACGATATGGGCAAGAGATTGCCCTCCAGAGGCGGATGAGCCACCAGTTATTTTTGCGAAGCTGGGAGCCATATTTTACTTGCCCGTAGAACCCAGCCGCAGAAAAATAAGGCAGAAGATAAGATTAGATCTAGATCTGGACGCAGAAAATTAGATCCAGAACTTAGCCGCCTAGATCTAGATCTAGCCGCAAAAAATTAGATCTAAAACCTAGCCGTGAAGGGGAATGGAATTACCTTCAAAAATACCACTGGATCTACAAAACATCACGCAGTGGCCTGCGCGTTGGATCAGATCTTGCGGCTTGAAAAGTAAGATCTGATCAAATTCAATATAAGTCTCTCCTTTGCCGCAGGTCTCGCTGACTTCAGATCTAAATTCCGACTTAATCCATGCCGATTCAGGTCTCTTCCCGTAGTGGTTCTACCCTATCAGAGACCGAGAGTTGGAGCCGCCGGCATCCATGGCAGGTGTTAAACGTTATACGAAGGGGCGTCAGGCCTGCAGCACTGGAGATATTCTAAATTCCCTTTAGGGTAAACCCAACTGGATCTACTGGATTCACCTCCGCAGTCATGCTTGGCTCTATTCCATTTTCAGAGCTGATCAACAAGAATTCGATTCTCAGCGTTAATGCGCGTGTGAATCCCCGTAGGTTACAACAACACTTTCCTGTGAGTTCAGAGACTACGCAGAAACTGAAATCCCACGGATAGTTAAATATAAAATAATAATCCCGCGGAACAGGAGCCGCAAGAGGTAAATTAAAACTAACAGGAGCCGCAGGAGCCACAGCTAAAAATCGAAGATCTTTAAACTAACAAGATCTTTAAACTCCCTCAATTAATTTTATAATGAAAAATGCTCACATGTTATATGGTAAAAGGTATTTATTTTATATGGTTTTATTTAATGCTTAATGATAATGGTTAATGGTTACTATACATTTAATTCTAGCCGCACTCACATTCCTTGATAATAGTCCAACTTTAGCCACGTTTCCATTTTTTCATATATATCACAAACTATGCCGAAATCCTTTTATTTACATCGCATCGCATTACATAAATCCCTGCAATATTCCTGAGGCATAAATTGGGCCCACAGGCCACGTGTTGCCATATCGCATCATCCTGGTATGGTAATCTACTATCTTTATGGTGGGGGGATGACTTTCTTTGGCTAAAAGTCTTGGTGGGGGTTCTAATTGGCTTAAATTCTTTGGCTGAATTTTTTCTCTTTATATCTAAAGAGTGGGCGTTGGGGTTGGAGCATTTTTTGGGAAGTAGTTTCATTTCCTAGCGAGGCCCCACATGACAGGCTGACCCGATAGGGTTACCCCAGAGGGTTCACCCCAGCGGAATTATTTTAGTGCCCAAGTATAAGCGACTGGGAAAAGGAGGACTGGGATGATGCCATCTCGGTGGGTGCACCCCTATGGTTTCAAATAGGGTGCAAATTGTAATCAACGGGAAGGAACAAAGTGGGTAGAGCCCACCCAACTATGACAGCCTAGAGGTGAATCCAATAAAGGATAAAAAAGAGGTAGGATAGTGGAATGTTGGTCCCATTAGGAGATCACAAATGGCTAAGCGTTGGAAGGAAGGCATTGGGATATGTGGAGGCTTTTCAGGGCACTAGAGATAGTTCGATAGATGGGATTAGTCATCCTAAATGTGGTATCCCAAACAATTGATCTTGCATATCAATAGAAAAGAGCTACTATGGGGGTACCCCTCCCAAAACAATAATATGCTCAGGAGTGGTGTCAAAGCTCGATTTTGGAACCCGGTGGTTTTTTATTATAATGACGATTAGCTACAAAACAAGGCCTCGAAGGACCATTTCTCTCTCCTCTAAGAGGAGAGGTGGAAAAAATTGATTGGCCCAGATGACGTAAGAGGATGACATCAGCACAAGCATGTGGCAAGAAGATTCGACATTTTTTGGTGGCATAATGGGCTAAATTGGGTGACACGTGTCACCACTCATGATGCGCCACATGGGGATGATGATGTTAGCATGATGTCATCCCACTGGTTGGAGCCTGGTTATGTTTTTCAGTACAGAAAGTGGAAGCATTAGGCATTCGGCACGGGGACAAGTCTATCTAACATTTCATCCTGGCGGGGCCCTCGATTGGCCAACAAAAGCTCGAGTGGACCCTAACGTACATCTCATCCCATAGGAATTAACCTAACTGTTATGGAGTGCCTAAGGAATGAGCTGGAAGATAAAGCACTAGAACATGGAGGAATGAGAGGCAGCCTTGTGGCAGAGTAGTAGGAAATGAGAACAAGGTCGGGTGGTCCCCATGGGAGACGTCAACCCAACAACATGACCTCGATAGGTGTATAAATAGGTACATGCTTAATGTGATAGGATAGAAAGGGCTACAGGTTAAGCCCTAACCCTTGATCATTTCACATAGAAATAAGTCTAAGGGTACTGCAGAAAGGCGAAATGATGAGATAAAAGTAGGAGCTCTGTCCTTAGCACCGACCCTTGGTCATTTCGCATCAAAATGTAACCAATGGCAGAGAGCCATTAGTAAATAATTTTGGCCCGCGAAGGGTTTAAATGAGCTAAGGGATGATAGGATGTGCTAGTTGTTGTGTGATCTAGTCCCATGGCAGAAAAATAGATAAAGGTTCCATCAAAAGGAGGTAAAGTCTTAAATCGATAGGATTGACAGCACTGTTAATGGAAAGGCTTTGGGCTTTTGATGAACGGGTCAGAAACTACTTTGGTAGGGTTCCACCATATTTCGTAAATGTGTCAAATTGGCCATTTTCCATAAGGCGATTATGTAGGCATGGATTAGTTGGCGGCTGAGGTAATGGCAAATATAGAGAGAATTGGGTCAAGTTAGTAAGGACCATGATTACGCAGATGTTGCTAGGGATTCAATGGCCATTGTCGAAGGAAAGAGACTAAGAATGAGAGGACAATGATTTGTAGAGGTAGCAATTAACTCCAGAATAGCTATGCTTAGTCTTCCTTGCATGCCTCATGGAATTTAATGGAGAGTAGACTAAGCTTAGAGAAGCCACGTTGAAGTGTATCTTGATCTTTGTGCAGTTTAACTGAGAATTAATTCTTAGTATGGATAAATTTTCAAGATCTGATTTCCAATGTTAAATGAGAAGTATCATTAGAATGGAGAATCATGTCGATGTACATCATGAGTTATGTGAGCAATATATAAGGATTGAGAGCCTCCTCGAGTCTATAGTTTTAAATGGGATTTAATTCTTAGTATGAGAGGTTTCTCAGAATCCCATTCCTTGAATTAATTCAGCTACAGTGGATAAGTAGTTTTGATCCAACAACAAATAAGATTGGTCAGGGAGACTTGTCCTATGTAGTATGCGAATCCATGCATGGATTATGCACTTGGGAACTGTGGATGAAAATAGATAAATCGTCGATCAATATGCATCAGAAGAACAAAAACCAGGATTGTAATTGAGTAACTGTGGGAATGAAACATTGTTGAGAGGGTTGAGTGGAGAGATTTGTGTGTGAGAGAACTATTGAGGAGAGGTCAAGCATACTTGCGATGTAGAATAAATCCAAGAGCATAAAGTTGTGAGGTGTGCATTGCTGAGAAGAGGTTGAGTGGGCCTATGATACAAAGAAGAGGTTGAGAGTGCCTATGTAAAGGAAGGATGTCGAGCGTGCCTGAGCAGAAGAAGAAGGTTGAGTGCAAATATCCGTTTGTGGGTGTATGTTGCTACAGAGTGGAAAGAGTGTTATTTGGGCCTGTATTAGTGAATGTTATTAAGAAGAATAGTGGGTTGTTATAAATTGAATAGAGGATAGATATATTTGTGTGGGCTGAGGGAAGAGGAGAACGAAGAGAAGAAAACAGTCAAAGAGGTTGCCAATTATAGTGAGAAATAATTTTTCTTTTGAGTGTTGGTTGGAGCCTACATACAAGGAGTTATTGCTTCCATCTTAATGGGTGTATGAAGAAATCTTAGGGTTTGGTGCCTCCTGCAAGTTGGTTCTTACATAAATCCAAAGAGTTGCAAGTTTGTACTTGCAAAAAAAATGTGAAGTTTCTGGTTCACATGGTGCTTTTGGTAAGTTGATCACTTGTCTACAAAAGGAGAAAGTTGGTGTTTCTTTCTAGAGAGTCCTAACAAAAAATCAAGGGGATTTGCTGCTTCCTGTGAGTGGTGGCTCAAAAATAGATTGATGTAATATATATTGTTCTCTTATTTGTACATCAATAACAAAAACAAGCTTTGGTGGTTTTTCTCTTGGAAAGGTTTCCATGTTAAGCCTTTGTGCCATATGTGTGTTGCTCATGATGTCTGTGTTTGTGTTGATTCATATGGTTGTTGTTATGATCTGTTAATGGTTTCTCTCATATAATGGATGCCAATTTTGAATAAGGATAAATTGGCATGAAATTTTAAATTAGCCTTAATATTAATTCACCCCACCTCTTAGTATTAAACATTATTTACAACACTTGAGGGACATTTTTTTTTATGGTTGTAGTCATAAAAGTACCCAATCTCCCATGTCAAAACTTATTTCACTACGATGTTGATTTACTTGTTGTTTCATTCGATTTTGTGCCAAAATGAAGTTATCCTTTAAGAGTTGGAGAAATTGTTGTTGATGCTCGATATGATCTTCCACAAACTGAACCTTATAATTATCTTTTAAAGGAAATGTAATGGACGATGGATGATATTCATAAAGCACCATAAATGGGGTCATTTTTTCTATGGTATAGAAGGATGTGTTATACCACCATTCTACCAGGAGTAACCACTTGATCCATTTCATTTTTTATCAGATACAAAGCAACAAAGATATATCTCCAAACATTTTTTCATTGTCTCATTTTTCCCATCAGATTAAGGATGATAAAATGAGCTATGAGTTAATTGAGTACCAAGACAAGCAAATAATCATGTCGAACATTTTCTAGAGAAAATGGGATCTCTATCACTTTGAATAATTTGTGGGTTTTCGTTTAAATTTTGAACAATTTCCATAAATGCAATAGTGATTATATTGGGTTTGAAATCATGATATAGTGCACAAAAGTGTTCATAGTTGGTAAGTCTATCAATTACCACCATGATCACACTCTTTCCTTCAAACTTTTGTAAACTAGTGATCAAATCCATTCAGACCTATTGTTAATGCTAACTTGGAATGGCTAATGGTTGTAAAAGACCTAGAGTCTCAATTGTATCAACTTTATTTTCTTGGAAAACCAAACATTCTGCCACAAATTTCTGAATACCAGATTTAATCCCATCCCAAAAAAATCCTTCTTGACCTTATGGTAAGTTTTAAAAAATCCTGAGTGCCCTTATATCAGGGAGATGTGAAATTTCAAAAGAGCCTTTTGTTTAAGTTTGGTGTTCTTACATAGATATAGGTGATCTTTATACCCCAGTGAATCATTTTTCCATATAAATGAATTAGATGCACTTGGGTCTTGTTACAAATTTGGAATGGATGTCCATACCTTTTCATCATTCTTCCATTCACCCCTTGTTTGAGTTCTCTAATCAAGTTGTATAATAGAAATGACACAGAGAACTGCTTCCACATCCTTATCCCTTTTTGAGAGTGCATCTAAAACTTCTTGAGAGTGAATATACAACAACGTATTGCTTCCCTTTTTGTAGATTGTTTCAATGTTGTAACCCAACATCTTTGTGACCAAATTTAGTTGCACTTTTGAAGACAAACATTGTTACAAGAAGTATTTAAGACGATCATGATATTTATTTACCTTGAAGTGTCTTCTCATTAGGTTAGGACATCATTCTTAATTGCATGTAGTATTCCCAACAATTCATTCTCATAAATAGGTTTCTGTGAATACTTTCCCTTAATTGGATGACTTTCAAAAGTAATGGGTCTTCCTTCTTACATTAAAACAACACAATTTCAATTTCTTGAGGCACCACATTCCACAATAAAGGTTTTTGGGAAGTTTGTTGTAGCTAATAATAGATCTCTACACACTGACTCCTTAAGATGTTAAAATACCTTAGTTTCTTCTAGAGACCAAAAAAATGCATCTCTCATTAATAATGTTGTTATAGGTGTTTCTATATCCCCATAATTACTAATAAATTTTTTATAATACCCTTTCAACTTGAGAAATCCTTAAAGATGCCTTAAGGTTGTGGGGATTTTAATTCCTTGATGGCTTTAATTTTGTTAGGGTCTACCTTAACACCATCATGGGATACAATATGAACCAAATAGTCCTCTTCCTATACTCCAAATAAAAATTTGGACGATTTTACTTATAATTGTTTCTCCTCCAATAGTTTGAGCACCCTGTTAACATCTTGAATATGATATTTCCAAGACTTGCTATAGATTATCATATCATCAAAAAATAATAACACAAAATTTCTAAGGAGGAGTTTGAAAGTGGCATTCATCAAACCTTGAAGTGTGGAAGGTGCATTAGTAAGGCCAAAAAGCATGAACAAAAAATCATAATGACCTTTATGAGTTATTGATGTTGTTTTCAAAATGTATTCTTTCTTCATTCTAATTTGATGATATCCTTAACGAAGATACAACTTTGTGAAGTAAATTTCTCCATGTAGTTCATCTAACAATTAATCAATGAAAAAAAAGGAAATCTTATCTTTAATAGTGAGCTCCATGAGCTCTCTATAATCTAGACACATACGCCACGATCCATCCTTCTTATGCACAAATAATATTGGAGAGGAGAAAGAAATTTGGCTAGGTTGAATTATACCTATCTCTAACACATGAAACCATATATTCAATTTCACTCTTCTAGGCATAAGGATATTTGTAAGGTCCGATGTTTGGAGGAACACTTCCTCAAATCAAGTGAACAACATGATCATGATCGTGAATAGGTGGGAGACCTTTGGGACTCAAATACTTTTGAATGATTGTCAGAGACTCTTTTGATATCTAGAGAAATGAATGACTTAGATGTTTGAACATATAATGAACATAATTATTCAATTACCCCCAATTTTTCCTTCTTCAAAAGTTTTTTCATGCAATTAGCGATGATTATGTTCCCATATTTCCCTGTGATGCTGCTTAATTCAATTTCCTTTCCTTCCTATAAAATTTTCAGTAAAAATTCTTGAAAATTAAAATCTATTTTCCCTAAAGATTATAACCATTGGACTCCTAATACAACATCTGACCACCCATTAGAATGACAAGCATTGGACTATTTAATACATTTTCTCCCATGGTTAGATTGATATTATGGTACTTCCTTAAGAAATTTATAGTTCTTGCATTTGCAACCATTACTTGACACTCTGGTTCTAGGTATAGAAAGAAATTCAAATCCTTGGCCATATTACAATGAATAAAATTATGAGTACTACCTGAATCAATTAGCATTTTTACCATTTTCTTCTTCATATATCCTTATGTCTTGAGAGTTTGAGGAGTGGTGATTTCCACCAATTACAAGATATGGCCAGATTCATTTCTTCTTTTTCAGCCCTTGGGGTTGATTCCTATATTATATCTTCTTCTTTTGATTTTTCTACTTCCTTTTCTTCCCCCTGTTCACAATCTATGTAAAATAATTTCTTCTCAAAACACTTATGACATTAGTGTACTTTTTATCACAATTTAAAAAACCCCTTTTGCCATTTTTTCCTCCAGTTGTTGTGTTGTCAACATAGTAGGTTATGGGAAATTAAAAGTGGTAACACTTCCATATTTATAGTTTTTAGTGTTAGGCCTCATTGTTGCCATAATTTTGCTTTCAACGTTTCTTTCCACCCTGAATGCATTCTCTAATGACTTGAGTTCCCAAAGAAAAACCTCATGTTGGGCGTTATCCTTTAAATTTGCTATGAAGACATCAACCAAATGTTCCTTTGAAATATCAATTAAATTGATATTCAATCTTTGGAAGTCCTCAATGTGCTTCCAATTGAACCCCTTCTTTATGATGTATCCTCATAAAGTGTTATCAATTCCTCCATAAATTTTGTCCAAGTGACTAGTGCTTTACAAGAATGATGCCATTAATAACATACAAATTGATTGGGTTATAAATATAAAGATGTAATGTGTACCTTTTGTGTGTGTTGAATATCATGTAGATCAAAGAACTGCTCCATCCGTAGTATCCATTTTATTGGATCCTTGCCTTCAATCTTCCTCATGTCGATATTTGGAATTTGATGAGTATTAAACACATCATTGGATTCTATAAAATCATAATTAATATTTTTTTTGTCCTCATCGTGATCTTCATGGAGTACCTTATCACCATTAGGAAGCATTTCTTGTAGTAACTTTCTCGAACCCTCCTTTGAACCTTCGAGGTCCCTTTTCATTTATCTTTTTAAACAATACCTCAAGTCTTTCATTTTGTCATTAATCATCGCTTCCGCGTCTTATTTTAAACTGTTCTTCATAACTTCTATGTACCCTTTTATTTTTCTTTTAAACCATCCAATTCATTTTTGGTTTCTCTTTATGAGAGTGAAAATTGTTGGAATTGATGTCATAGTTTTTATATACCATATTTCATTTATTCCTCTTGGTCATGTGTCATAGTAGATATTTTTGTTGGAATAATAGGTGTATCCATTTTATTGTTGAAAGGCATATTTGAACCAAATAATTATATCTATGCTTCACTATGCCCTTTAAATCACTTCTAACTAACTTTTCAAACGAAATTTATGAAAATCTAAAAAATACACACCATTTTTCTTGATTTTTGGAGATTGATACTGAAATTTTTGTATCTCTGTAATTTCAGGCTCCCAAGGCCTAAAAATTTGTCTTGGGGTAGCATTTTGTGTCTTCTTTCCAACCCCACAAGTTACACCAAAAATTGGATTCTCAAGAGAACATTATACCAAATCCCCAGTGATGACAAGATTATCAATTGGTTCATTATAAAAAAAAATGTATGAAATTCCATGTTTCATTGTCTTGACCTTCAACCATGAACCTTATGTCCATGAAACTAGAGTCCATGCATTTTCAGCTACATTTTACAAAATTCAAATTCGATGCTCGAAGGGAAAGTTATGACGATTTCCCCTAGGTCACTGATTTGAGATTGAATTCAAGAGCATGCATAAACCCTAAATTCCTTGTACCATATCCCCAAATATATAGTGATCCAAGATCTGAAACTTTTACACAAATTTTACCAAGACACCAATTCCACTTTGTAAAATTGTCAATTTCTAAATCGTCGTAGAAAAAAAGTTATATCGAAAATACTCATATGTCCTATTCGAAGCAAAAAAAAAACCCTAGAATTCGAAGCTCTAATTTCAAATGTTATGTAACCTGATCACAAAAATAGAAGAAAAGATAGATCAATGAATTGAAAATAAGCCTCTTGTAGCGGGAAACCTCCTTTTACGTCACATAAATGAATAATTCTTGGATGATTCAAATGACAAGACCTCCTTGGTATATATAGGATTTTAAGGGGTCAAAATATAATTAAGGCGTACATAACAATAATAATGAAAGGGCACAAAAATAGCAATATGGAGGCTACACTAGTATTATACAGATCTAACAATGTAAATAAAACCCTCTTTATGACATATAAATCACATTTAACCAAGAAATCATTCATACCATCAAGGTTGTGATAAAATCTTTGGATGCAGATGTTTCCTAAATGGTCAAACGAAAAACCCTAAATCAATTGTCATCTTCACAAAGAGTTATTGATAGAATGTTCAAAGAAAATGTGCCAAATAAAATAGAGTGTTCTTAAGTGACACTTCAACATATCTACAAACATAAAATATCAATTAGTAAAAGTGTTCAATAGATTCCTATAAGACTTAAAGAAAATTGTCCCATTAAAACCTTGAAATTTTTTCAACAGAAAATCCATATAACTACCTAAATCCAAATCCAAGAATTATTAGATAGAATATATAGACAAACCCTCAAAAATTTCTGATAGGGAAATCCTCAAGGAAATCCCTCTTACAAAGCAAAGAAATAATGAATGCAACAACCCATTCAACATATAAACTCTAAGGCAAAGACGTTTAACCTGTGGAAATGGCAAATACTACGGTAACTTGTTGCATATTGTAAAAGTTCTATATCACCTCGATAATTTTCCCACAAAAAGGTTTTTGTTATAAAGGAATATCAACAATTTGGAAAAAGGATTGGGCCTGGATGAGGATTTACCTGGTAAAACATGGGAATAATTGGAACCCTGAATTGCTTCACGAGAATGAAATCATCTAAGCACCAATTTGATTGCACGTAAGTTAGAAAGAAAATTGCAATCTCCACATGAGGCTCGGAAATTTATTTTCCTTTGTCATTACTATTATAGGTGGTTTTGAAGAAAGAAAATTTTGTATGGTAGAGCATAAACGAGTGATCCAGTGTTTCAATTCGTGAGGGTTTGATGTAAATGACACTGGAGTTTTTTAATACAAAGCACCCCCCACCTCAAAATATCTATAACGAGTGACACACTCTGAAATTTAATGTGGCAGTTGCAAATATTAAATAATATGAGGCCATGTTTTTGGGTGTTTCATGTGTAAGATAAAATATTTTTTTTTTCTTAAACTGTTTTTTTTTTTCTTCTAGTTAAGATTAACCTAAGTACTCACGGGGGATTTGAACTGATAACCTATCGCAAGGAGTGTCTTAATAGTGCACCCATTCACCGTCAATCCAACGTCAATCCAAAGCCTTGTGGACCAACTACCCTCTTATGTAGTAGTGGAAGTTACATTATTTCATGTAATCTACTTAACAAAATATCCTTACCAAGCCACTTGAAAAGAAATAAAGAGAAATTTGAAATTTAAAATTTAACAAGAATATTTTGTATCATTTTTCATATTAGACATTGTTCCCAAATGAATTGGCCTTTCAAATCCACTTGAAATTTCTCGGCAATTCAAAACTGAAGAGAACATGGGAAAAAAAATACACAACGAAACAATTGTATGTGCACGTGTGCAATCATGTTGAATGTTGTGCTTGTAGAATTCTTTGTGTGAAAAATGATATTAGTTTTTCTTTTTGTTGTCATCATGGAAAAGAGAAATATTAAAAGTTAAGTCATTTCTATGTGTGAACAACGTAGGTTCCTCTCTTGAAAAAATCATAACCGATGACGACTTTATCATGGAAATGACTAAAAATGATGCTTTGATTGATGGAGATTGGCACTCGAACAACAACGTTAACAACAATGTAAGAACAAAACATCCCATGCAACTGCGTTTAAGTAGATGTGGATATGCTATGTGGCAAGGCTGACTGAAAAAGGAAATCAATATTCTATAGTTCATGGACCAAAAAACCTAAAACCTTAAAGAAACAAGAACCCATTGTTTGGTACTCCCTCTTACTTTTATATTCACACATTGACTCTCTATGTCCCCAACCTTTTAAGTTTTTTAGAATATTAGCCATAACATCAAAGGGGAATGTTCATGTAAGGTAAATTTTTCCTTAATTCAAGTTTTTCCTCTCCCCAAGGCATCATAATTTGTGTGTTGTGCCCTTTTTTAGCCCTAGTATTTTATTAATAGAAAGAAGCATTACATCATATAATAAAATTTGATATCATAAAATCAATATTGACACCCTAATATTATATGTTCATACTTACATTACAAAATTTGAGATAATAAAGAGGTGTCACAATCTATTTCCTCTTTAGATATCGCCATCCTCGATGTTCTACTATCTATAAAACTATTCCACATAAAAATATATATGAAACTTTCATATCAACAACATTTTCCCTATCCTTAATTGCTACTTAAAAAAAGTCATTCATTTTTCAATACTCATTATTTAATAAATTAATAAAATTAACTATTTTTTTCTTAATTTTCTTTTAAACCTATCATAATTTTTAAAATATAAATCATTTATATTTTATCATACTCTTTTCCTATTTTAATTTTGAAAAAATTATATAGCGCATTACTACCGTATATAAATAAAATTAAATAGTATTTAATTATATTTAAGTTTTTAGATCTTGCCCTCTTATATTTATCTTAATTTTTTCTTGCACAAACCAAGAGGAGGAATAATAGAGTAGTCATAAAGTGCTTGTCCATTTGTATATATAAATAGAAGCAATAATAGAGTAGTCATAAAGTGCTTATCTATTTGTATATATAAAGTGATATGTGGTTTAATCTATATCCATGTATCGAGAAGGTTATTCATAGATATTTTATAAGGATACTATACCATAGTAATTTTTATTATTTTCAATTCATTATATTTTTCCAAAGTTCTCTTTTGTAATTAGCTCAAGGAATCTAAACCCTGTTTCCTATTGTAGTGCTTCATTTCCTTTCTTGCCAAGTCGTTCATTCATTTGCAACCCTTAAATCCCTTAAATATGAATTAAGAAACATAACCAACCAACAACATTAAGGAATTTAACTTCACTCCCCTTCATAATTTTTATTATCATTTAAGTTCACATGCACTAAGTTTTTTCGATCGGTGTAAAGCCCATCTTGAATTCACAAAACTATAAAACTATAAGGACAAATTTTTTTTATTTTTATTTTTAAAGTACTCCATAACTACTAACATTCATGGACATGGATACAAAATTGTGTCCAACAATTTCTTCATTTAAGTAGTTAACCAAGAAAAAGTATTTAATATTAGGTTAATTTACAAACTAAATCTTTTTCATTTCAAAACATATATGAAAATATCCATTTGTAATTGTTTTCTTATTTGGGTATTGTTGACGGTGTTGGACCCATCAACATGTTAGGGGATCTTCCTAATAAGAAGTCCTAATTAGATCTCAGACCATTTGGTGTAGGAGTCCTAGCCGTGGATCGTACGATAATGCCTTGATCGCAATTTGGCACAGAGGCAAGTAAGATAACTCTGTTGGTAGCAAGGGTGTGATAGATGCAGTGAGCCAAAGAAGGTGCATGAGAGGTTTTAACACATGGGGGTTGAGAAGAGTGCGCCCCTTGGAAACTTGTGATAGCACAGAGTTAAGAAGGGAACACATGAGTAAAGATGTTTCACAACATGGAAGGAAAGTTAGCTAGCAATCCAAAGGGATGGTTACCAACAACACATTTCAGAAAGATTCATACATACATACACATAGGTATACATGCATGCGTAAGAAAACAGATACATATATCATTTAGAGTAAACTAGATAACATAGAATACAATACAACATATGCATGAAACATGTTGGCTCTTGTTATATTAAGAAGTGTAAGTTCCAGTAATACAATACATCCATGTCCAACCACTAGTCCCGACAGCGAAATGTTATAGCCACAACTGCCTTCTCCTCCAAAGAGATGTACTAGCTCTGCGCAGTGGAGAAGTCAAGGCTCGTTACAATATTGTCCAATCTCCCTCTAGGATAGTCTTATTGGAAGCTTGGCTAACCAAAAGCCTTTACAATGAGTTATGAGGGACTATTGATAGCAAAGCGTGAGGTGACCCTTGACATTCCCCTTTGTGACATTTCATCTACCCTCATGAATCTTCATCTACTCTATGACTGTTACATCCAACTATTGACACTTGACTTACACTTGAAAAGATGTTACATTACAATGCACATGTATGCATGTGAGACAAAATGGCTTGAGCAAGCCATGCTAGACATCACTATGACTTAAACAACCATGGAAGTCGAACTCTTCAACATCGTCCCTATGTTCAACAGTAGTGTAATGATGCCAAGATCGGTAGTCCACGATGGTGTCTATGTGCTCTAAGGTGACATCTTTTTGGAACCTGACTCTTGCCTCCATAACATCTGGGTACACTGCTCGGGCTCCTCTGTCCAACTCATCTAAAAGCATACACGTCATTGTCTTCAATGTGGTTGGACCAACAACATACTTGTGCATGATGTCTGCAGTGATGGGAAAGTCTAGGCTAGTGGCAATGCGCATCAACTCGTTGAAGTACGAGTCAAGCTCTAGTCGTACATGTGCCTTTTTCTTCCCCTGGGTGAGAGCCCCAATAGATGGGATTGCATGTGTGTGGACCATAACATCCATACCCTCGAATACACATGCATGGGAAGCTTGTATACTAGTGATGAGCTGCGGGAGCTCTTCATAGTTCTGGATCTGACTCCAGATACGTGCCTTCATCTCCACTGCTCTGGCCTTCATCATCTTAGGAAAGTGAAGTGGGGCTCCCTTATATCTCATTATCCATGTTTGAATGTAATCAACAACAACATGCAAGTTCGCCAAGATACATGCTCTTCTAGCACATCGTTGCCGCCATCTGTTGAGATGGACGATTGCCTTATGCACAGTGCCAAACTTGGAGTACAATGCTCACATAATTGTGTGAAAGGATAATACTTCATCTAGTATTGCCTTCTTCAGTTCAGCTCAAGGCGAACGCTCTCACCAACCCTCCTCCTTGGTTGGATGTCTGAAGTTCCTTAGCCATTCGCTCATTCTCAACTATCAGAAAGCAAACACTTGAGCTAGTGGTTTCGTCATACACTCTGGTAGCATCGGCAAACACTGCTAGATGTTTGCGCACGTCAGACACGACCACTCATTCCTCAACTTGCACAAGAGATGTATGATCATCCAGAGTTGACACTCTACGAGATTGCACAACTATATGTTGATACTCATCAGATGAGATGTTGCGCATCTCTACTTCAGGTTGATCTCCAAGGATCTCAATACCTCCTTGGTTGCTTGAGACTTTCTCATCTTCTGGATGTGGTGAAGTGGGTAAGTTGACCTCTTGCTGATGAGGCATGAGTTCAGTGTCTTGTTCCAATTCTTGTTTTTCCATATCCATAACCAACTGTTGAATTGCTTGCTCTATCTCACGAGCGAAGTCCTGCTCTTGCGATGGTTCACCCTGTTTTCCTCATGTCAGCTGTTCTGATGAGTCTGCTACCTGTACGGGCGCTGTTTCATCCGTTTTCACATGTGCGCCTAATGTTGTACCTATTATTGTTGCGCTTCCCTCTCTTTTTTTCATAGCTCTTGTTCCTTTCGGAATTGCTCCTTCAACTCATGCAACTCCTTCTCTGTTTCCTCCATTCTTCTCTTCTCCTTCTGCCTTTGCGCGATTCACTTGTCGCAAAGTTGCCTCTTTTCCTGTATATCCATAGCTTCTTTCTCCATAAGTGGATCTGCTCGGAACTTGCAGCTTTGCTCTTCCTCCATGCGATCGACAATCTTCCTCTTACCCTTGTCGAGCACTGGTATGCTTACTTCTGCTACTTCTAGTGTTGTTGCTCTCTGAGATGCTGCTTCATGTTGCTTCGCTAACCACTCCACAGCAAAGCCGATAGGTTCATTGAGTATGGAGGATTTGTATAAATATCTCCATGTGTCCTCCTCCATCCCATGACATGCCCCGTGGATCCAGTTGAACTGTACTCTCGTGCAGTGATCTTTCACAAGACAATGTGGGTCATACGGGTTGTAACTTCGAAGGTTGAATGGATACTTCTTCATCTGTTCTTCTTTGACATTTGCTTTCTTGAAACTTCGGATCTCGTGTAACCTAATCTACAATGGAAGAGCGGGCCAAGGTGCCTTCTTCTTCCAGTGCAGTCTAGCTGTCAATACTGCTGAGATGTGATATGCTACTTCCTACATGATGAGTATGTCCAAGGAAATATTCGATAGAACATGCAGAGTCTTCTCCACGTTGTACATCTATATGAAGGTGCCAGACGGTGAGGCATACCAATCAACAATGTTTATCAGTGCCTCCATTTCTTCCTTCGACATACAGGGTAGATCCTATTCGAATATCATCTTGTAAACTGGGGTGAAAAAATGATCAGACAGTCGTGTGATAAATCCTCTCAATATGCATTCAGACAACAACTTACAATATGTGTTCATAGCAGTCTCCACCGGTTACCATGCCCACTCCAATCCTGAGAAATCTTGTCGGGCACAGATTGCATCTAATATGTAGGCGTACATGTAGACCTCTGCTTGGCAACTGTCGAGCCTTTGTTACTGTTCCTTCAGCTAATGAGCCAACATGATGGACCAGTTACATGGTTTTCCCTCTTTGGCCAGTTGGTCTAGCACGATCACCCAACTCTGTGGGAAGGTTTCTATGCTTTCTTGGCCATACAGTCGACATGCAAGTATGACCAAGTATTGATACGCCTTTTGCAGTATCTTCATTTTGTAGATTTGGTTGGGTGTCATCCTGAATCTAGCTGGTTCCTTTACCCAGTTCTTCAAAATGCCTCTAGAGTTGCCACCGTTGTTGGTTAGGTTGAAGGGAGTCTCCACGATAGTCTTGGGCTCCGACATTTGATACGTCTCATCATAATCATGTGCCTAGAAGGTTGTGTTGTGGCCAGCAACAACCCCCCTCGTTCAATCTAGTATCAGCCATGATACTGAATGAATGGGGACCCTTAGTTAATTTTTAGGAAAAGCAAGGATTTCTTTTTGAAGTTACAACCATACGCTCAGAAAAGGTTTCTTGAATGTCCTAAGCCTAAGCCTGTGTTCATGAAAGCAAATCTTTAAGGTCGCACCACATAAGGATAAGAAACACCTTCGTTTCCCTTCTAAAGACCAATATGCGCGCCGCCCCAGTGTTAATAACAACATCGCATCGCAACATACTAGCATCCATAAAGAAAAGCTTACAAATCCACCGATATGCGATATCGCGATCGCATATCGCAGAAATGAGGCAGGCGAAGTTTGGCAAACATTGAATTATTGCGATCTGCGATATTGCGATCGCTGCAATTTGCGATTGCGCGACATGCAAGGGTACGTTGGCAAATCATAAAGCACCTTAGTACGAATCCTTTGGGCGCGTCACCCAAAGAAAAGCCACTTACTATAACCTGACTTGAAATTATGCGCTTTTAATGATAGTAATGAATTAGTTGTCAGTTATTAAGTGGAATAAAGACGCGTGCCTTGATGCGGATTTGCTTCACGTAAGATGGCATATCTGATTATCTCTTGCATTTAAAACTCTCCCATCACCTTTCTGATCAGTCTTTCCATTTCACTCGTAACCTGCAGGAGCAAAGTGCGAAGGCAAATCAGACAGAAGTGCAAGGCGAAATGGGAAAGAAGAACAAAGCTCGAGGCTCTGAAACAAGAGAAAAAACGAAGGAGATGGCGCCCCTATACACAGATACAGCCTGCAACAGAGATGCAGGTATCTCAACATGGGAAGGCATGTATAGGTTGTTAGAAGAAGAGAACCCTAGAATAATGAAGGTAACTGCTGCTGTCGCGGGTGCATCACGTCCTTCGGAGGCATCCCTGGAAGACCTAGCATGTTCTTTCCTCCATAGAATAGCGGCAAGGCTGAAGATCCTACCATATACAGACATGATCAAGTGGATTCTAGATGATGCGAAATTGGCAAATAGGCAATTCAAAGTCCAGGGACATGGGCTCGTGGGATCGTTTGCTGCTCAAGACCTGAAGCTCATGTATCATCTTCCTGAACCGCAAGCAACCTATAATGAACAGTTTGTTAGGAAGTTCGCAGTAGAAAATCCGGATCTATCAGACACCACTAAAGAATGGTCAAGAAGAGATGAGCCATTGAAAAAGGATAAAAACGGTATGTACAGCACTGGTTCCCTTACCTCTCCATATTGTTTTGCTGCAGCCATGCTCTGTAGATTATTTGGTATGCTCGATATCAATAAGTTTTCATCCGAATGGCTACCATTAGTTGACGCCGCGACTAACTCCGAGATATTAGATTGGGCCAAAATCCTTTCTGATACTCTATACACAGCGGTTGTCAAATACCGTTCTAAGAGATCCTTCTCCCAAAGGGTCTATCCTCCTTTTTATTTGTCTACCTATATAATGGACTCTGTCTGTCTTGTATCAAATTTTCCTACCATGGGTTGGAAATGGACTACCCAAGACCCATTGCCCATCCATGTTTATCATAAAATCTTATGGGATTCCCAGTTTTCCCCTCATTTTTACCAGATTTGCCATGGGCTCATATTGCCCATACATAGAATGATATATGATAAGGATCCCCCAAGGTTCTCTCCCGAGGCCCAAATTGACATCATCCCCATCGCAAGATGGTTTGGGGAAGAATGGTTTACCTACATTCGAGTTTTTGGAAGCACTGTACCTCCACATGTCCTACCCTTGTATGTCCCTGATAAACTGTTGGCCCGGGAAATCACTTATCAAACTTGTTCTGAAGGCGGCTTAACCAAGGAACTAAAGGACAAAAAGAAGGCCATTTGGCCTCAATTTCTCGTCACTTGTGGGGCCTTCTCTTTGTTCGATGTGGGACACGCTTTTGACGAGGTGGAGAATGTGACGTGTCTTCAAATATTTAAGTTCTCATCAAGACCATTCGACCCAAATAATGTGGCCCAGGAATTTACAATCAATGTCAAGATAAGAGTGTTCTCTGGGAAGAAAGATCTGTTTGATGATCTCTTTCAGAGTAAAAGCTCGCTCAAAGAGATTTTACAAGAAGCTCAGTCGAGGTTGTCTCCAGAAGACCTCCGGAAATTCACGTTATATAGAGAGAGAAGGCTGGCTAGTATTCCACTAGAAGGGTTGCGAGTAGCTACTAGAGAACCGACTCCGAGCATCAGCCTCAGTGAAAAGTCCAGCACTTCCAGATCTAAGTCCAGTGTCGCAAGAGAAATATCTGAACATCCTGAAGAGTCTGTGCACGACAAAGAAAAGAACGAAGAAACAACCAAAGACACAGCTCAGTCAAGTACGATGGCTCAGCAGCAAGTTATCGCCTCACCACCAAGAAACGTTCCCCCTCCTGTCATCAAAACACCTCTTGTCACAACAGAGTTGGATAAAGAGTGGGAAACCTTCAATGAATTAATTAATCTTGAAGGGCAAGTCCCGAAGACACCTGTGGGCAATACACAGGTGGTGCAAGAGGTCGTCTCGACCATAGTCAGTAGCGCCGCAGAAGCAGAACACCTTCCTATCGCTTCATCCTCAGAACTTCTACTCAACGTAGAAGAAATTCCTCCACTGGATGTATTCTACAGTCCCTAGAACAAAGAAGTTGTAAGGAGACAAAGAAAGAAGAGAAAGCTTGAGAATGCACTGTCTCAAGATGCTGAACATCTAGACGTCTTGTGGAAAGACCCAAATAATAATCCAACCGAGAATCTCACGAAGCTGTCTCAGATTGCAGGAGCATATGCTTCTGCAACTATCGACAAGGCCTCTGAAGTTCAGCAACTCCTAAAAGAACATGAAAATCAAATACAACTGCTACAACAACAGTTGCAGCAAGCCAGCGCAAACACTGAAGCTTCCAGACAGCTCGAAAAGCTACAGGAAGACTTTCGCCAGATGCAAGTAAGCTATCAAAGAAGTCTTGAAGAAAAAGAAAAGCAACTGCAGACGGTGCAAGAGATGCATAAAGATGAACCTAAGCTAGCAGAGTTTATTTCAGATTCCATCGGCTTGAACGAGCAACTATCACAGCAACAGGAAGATATGGTACGTAGAATATCACAGTGGAGACCCTTTTGTGAACTAAGCGATAGGATCACAAGCCAGGTGGTGGAATTGTGGAGCGACTATGATCAGAACAACAAAAGGGTAATAGAATATTTGACTTGGCAAGATGACGAGGAAGGGAAAAGAGCAGGGGCACCCAAGATTAATGAGAATCACAAGGAGCTGCTCTTTAATAAATGGGACAAACAAATCACACAGGTGGAGCAAGCAGCAGAGACAGCGGTGACACAAGCGAGCATCCTTATTGACTGTGTAAATGAAAATTTACACAGAGCCAATTTGATTTCAGAGACCACCCCGGGATACCTACCGAGCAAGTTGCAACTGGAGACAGAATGGAGGCAGAAAGCGCAGGCAAACAGGAAAGCAATCCAGGCATTGGCTAGACTAAATTGGGAAAGTTACTGGACATACTTAGTTAAACCGCACAGCCAATGCATGACGGTAAGATGCATCATGAACGCAGCCGAGAAGGTAGCGCCAGCTCTTATGGATGCCGTTTTCACAGCCCAGCTAAGCGCAGAAATCAGTCAGCCTACTCTTTTCAAGCCTATGCTTGACAGCTGCAACTTCAAAGACCAAGTTCACAAGTAATTTCATTTAGAATGTTGTTTTTTCCTTTTTAACTAAATTAGAAAAAGGGCGGTCATTTGAGAACCGTATCCTCAATTTTGTAATAATACTATTATTAGAATTAGGAAGTAGTATTTTAACCCTTCTCGTTGCATTGGAGAAGGGTCCAGAAATTTGTCAAAAACTTGTCCTCGGAACATGCACTTATGCACCCTCAGAGGAGGTTTTGATGAATGAAAGGATCGAGATTTATTTATGTTTGCATTTTAATGTCTGCTACTGATGTTGCACTACTGTACTCTTAGTAGATATTAGAACAAGTAGAGATAAATCGTTATTGCTTGAAGTCTGTGAGTAAAAAATCAGTGATAAATGGTACTTTTATCTCTTGACGAATTTCTGCTTATATTCTTAGAGTGATATGCAGCTGATATTGTTTATATGTTAATGTATGAGCATATGGGTTATCATTTGGCACTTTTGTACGGTGGACTCATTTATTTATGCTTGACATATGAATGATTTATTTATGCGATATGTTGTTCACAATTGTTTTGTTTAACTTCTTATGCAGAATGGTTCATCTTAAATGGTTTATATTCTTGTGATAGCTGAATGATTTTCATTACCAGTTATTATATGAAATCTTTCTAAATCGCATAATGGAAAAGATATATCCCCGGTTAGTGTAGATCACATATGTTGTTTTCATTAGATTACTATAGCTTAGAATCAGTTTGCGAGTTAGATTTAAATTAGTTTTAGAATGCTTCCAGAATCAACATAATCAAACTCTACACACACACACATCCCATGCATCGGGAAGCTGGTCCCGTTACCCCCAGTCGGACCCGCTACATCAAATGGGCAAGGAGCCGCCAACTAGGTTCCGGACCGGGTGGGTATCCCCCTTGTTGTTGACCTGATTTCGGGGCCTTCAACAGGTTGCAATCTTTCTCTCGCTGACACTGCTCAAAGTCATCGTCTCGAGATCAGCATGCGAGACGATCCGGTGTATCATGTCTGCACATGGTGTTGGGCATGGAATCCCCCCAAGGTATGTTTTGGGGCTTATGTCCCAAGTTTTGACCAAATACTTTTGTAAAAGCTCTGTGAATTGTGGATGCGGAGCGTGAAATCATAATAGAGTCACAGGGTTGTCCACCCTAGTTTTTGTAATGTATTATCAGCTGGATACACCTACCCATGGTCCACGGACCATGGGGTTGTGTAAATAGAGCGAGGCTTTAAGTAGGGAAAAGTGGGGGAAAAAGAGAATAATTCTAAGTGATCAAGTAGAAGTTTAAAGTGTTTCTTTGGGCCGTAGAGTAGAAGGCTCTGCAGCTGAGCATGCAGAGGCCAAGTAGTCCACAGCTGAGTGCGCGGATCCCTGCAGCTGAGTGTGCAGGGCAGGTCGAGTCTGTAACCATTGGAAGAATCAATAAAGATAAGTTTACCATATTTCTTTGTATCTTTTCCTGTTTTAATGTATGATTGGGTATAATTTGCAAGTATACTATTTATTTGCTGCGCGAACTCATATGAATGTTTTTTATAAATAAATATAATGTAAGACATCCAAGTACGCAAAGGTAATTAACTGGTATAGGAAGATAAGTAAGATCTCGAGTAATAGCATAGAGCGCTGCTCTAGCAGCGCAGAAGCTCCACAACCCCTGGTTAGGGCTGCGTGAAGGTAGTGTATCAGGGTGTGAGGAACAGGGAGGTGCGCGAAGTGACCTGTGCGCAGGGGCGAAAAATTGGACCAGTCGAACCTCTCAGACATCTCAAGGGTGCGGAAACCTGGTTCCAGCACCCTCCCATACTACTTCGAGACCTCAGTCTGCACTCCGCGAATTATTGCCGAAAGGGCCAGTAGTACAAGGATTTGTTTGGCTAATTAACTCTGAACCTGGGTCATGCCCCAAAAAGCCAACAAATGGTTCTATTGTCGAGACCGAGATTTGCATAGAGATGTCTGATGTCGTATCACTGGAATCCCACAAAGAAAGGAATTGAAGATTGGTTGGATAGGAAGATTCACAAGTTTGCAACGCAGGAAAATAGGAATCCATGACTATCAAAGGAAGAGTGGTGAGACTACTACTTATATATAGAGATCCATGAAATTTTCTTCACATCCTTCCCCACTGAGTTATATGAGTGGATCGTGAAGCTATCAGATAGCCAAGGAAGGTGTAAACTCGACAGACCTATTGTGTGGACTCCAGAATTGGTGTGCAGACTGGAAGTATCAGAAGATACGATCGCACGTGCTGTCATCACGAGCTCGATTGAATCATAGGAGGATTTATCACCAAATTCGTGGTAGATACTTCAGTCAGTTATAGGGAGGCAGAACGACACTTCCTCAAAGGACCACGAGGTAAGTACATTAAATATTTGAACACTTGGATTAAAATGATACTATGTGAAAAACGGGTTATGCAAATAAATTGATGTTTGGGGCTACACGAAGTGGGAGAATCTACAGAAACAAAGGTAGCACAGAACTAGAAACTAGCCCCTTGATTTCACCTCCGTGAGGGGGTGAAGAAGAGCTCGCAAAGGTCTCGCCAAGAATTGTGATCAATCTAATAAGGCAGAGAATTCCACGCATACCACCCCCACCCACACCACCGCCAATTTCACCGTCTTCACCCATACCACCTCCGCCACTACCGTGAAATAGTATGGCAAGCGTGATAAAGCTACCAGTGTTCAAGGGATTAGGGAATGAAGATCCAGACCAGTTTTGGTTCGTGATAAAAGCTATATGGGAAGCACATGGAGTCATGGATGACAATATAAAGAAGGCAACATTGGTCAATGCGCTACAGGATCGCGCACTAACCTGGTACATTAAGCATTCCAATGAAAATCCAAATAAGGGGATCGCGGATATCCAAGCTACACTAAACAAAGAATTTAGCAAGCCAAATTTAGAGGTATAGTTGATCATTGGGTTCAAGGAAATCACAATGCTACCAGGTGAGACCCCTTGGGAGTTGGATCAAATACTGAAGTGCACAATTCGCGAAAATAACATGATGTTACAGACGGGCAACATCGCGAATGGTTTGTAGCATCGTTAACGCCACATCTACAAAACGCATTGTCACAACAGAGGCTAACCACACAGGCAGACGCCTTGGAGTTCGCGATGAGATTGCATGAGACCCAAATACAAGATCCCAACCTGGGAGTTCAATGGATTCACGAGCAGTTGAAAAACTTGTGCCTTGAGATGCAGAGTTTGAAACAAGACAGGACAACCCGCCCAGAGATGCGTGGTGAGGTATGGTGCGTAAAATACAAGGGCCAGGGGCACAATAAGGACCACTGCCCTATGTTCATGAATTACCTTGCAGGAGGAGGGCCAATTCCATTAAGACTAGAGGCAGAAGCGGGACCGAGCGCGATGCCTGCATTATGGTGCACGATTTGTCAGATAGGAGGAAAGCATGCTACAAATAACTGCCATCTATTATAGAAGTATACATAGAATTCATAGCAGTTGTTCTGTAATTTCTGTAGGTCAGTAGGACATGATGAATGCACATGTAGAAGTTATGAGTTGATGATGGATCAAACTCCTACCTACAGAGTTCAAGCCGAAACACAGCCCCTCGATCAAAATGCAAGAATGGTGTGCACTGGATTTCAGGGGCGCAGATGATTCCGAGGTGGAGGGGGACCAGGGAGAGGTCACAAACAACTGATATGTTACAATTGTGGAGGGCCAGGGCATTATGCCTATGATTTTATGAATCCAATGCGACCATCATGCTTGTATTGTACGTTGTTTGATCATGAGAAAGAGGATTGTCCCACACTAATAGCGAGGTTGCATGATAAAGGAGCACTCTAACCTCCCCCGACTTAGAACCTGCAAATGATGAGGTCTGAGCCACACGAGGAAGACCCTAATGTAAATATCGTGCTCCAGAGTGGAATTACGATGGGGGATGACAAAGGCAAGCAGCCTGAAGAAAGTACCTAGGTTTGCAAGGCTCCAACGAAGGAACCCGAATTTGATTTGGAGTGCACTAAGGAGACCTTCATGGAAGCTAAGAGGAGCTTTGTTGATGCCTCCACTCCAGGAAGTAAATACAGACTGGAGCCAGAAATGGACCCATTGATGCTCACTACATTCTTGGAGACATGCATGAAGCTACTGTGTGACAGCAAGGCTGTAAAGGGGCTTCAAGAACTCATAAATAGATGCAACGGGACCGCGCTAGGAGAACTACACGTAGGCCAAAAGCTCGGGAAGCACACTAGGCGAACAGGAAGGGAGATGAGTTTGACCTCATAGATTGGGGAATATGAGATGGACCAAGTGATTTTGGATCTATGATCAGACACAAACATCTTGCTAAAGCAAACATGGGAGCGCATGGGCAGGTCTGTGCTGCAATGGTCTCCTATCCAACTGTGAATGGAAAACAAACAAAATATCCTACCTATGGGGAGATTGCAGGGAATCACAGTAGATATCGAAGGAGCAAGCATGCTAGTAGATTTTGGAGTGATAGAGATTGTTGATGATAGCAATCCCTACCCCGCACTATTGGAAATAGATTGGGCCACTGACATGAATGGAGTGATAAATCTGAAGAAGCGTAAGATGATTTTTGAGAAAAAGTCTCTGCGCATAGTGGTACCTCTAAACCCTGCAGAATGATTGCGCTACACGGAGCCAGTGCGTGAATACGACAATGATGATGATCTGAACTACATCTACAAGATAATCGCATGGGAGCAAGACTAGGTAAATCCAACTACAGATGGTCGAATCTCATGGGAGCATGAAAGCTCCTACACATCAGATTTTGATGAGGATATAGAATGATGGCAGAACCAGTTACACAAGGTAACCATGCTCAACTATAACATGATGATGAGATAACTCTGTTGTGTAGCAACAAAGGTAAGATATTTGCCTACGTATGATGGGTTAAGGAAGGTGGATGACTTCCTAAACAGATTTGAAAAAGAAGTGTTGAAACAGCGACGTTTCGACGCTCTGAAATGGGTACTGCGAGCTACGCCCACAAGGTGGTGAGGTACGCACCAAATAAGTTTTGAGGATTGGCACGACTACAAAAGAATGATGCGCACACAGTTTGGGAAGCCTCAGATGCAATTAACAGATAAGATTATTGGACAAAACAGTCTGCGCACCCACCTATCTAGGTGGATACATGCATATGGTGTGGAACTTGTACGAATGCACACAATCCTCGCAGTAGGAGACACGATCAGTAAGAAGGTGTGGGCAAGAAAACGGTGCGAACAACCCCTCCGATTGGGACCATGGAGTATGGAAAGACTAAGTGCGCATAAGGATATCCACGTAGAAGCCTTTAGCAAAGTACACGAAGTGTTGAACAAGGTCCACAATGTGAAGTGGACTGACTGGGACCTGCGCGTACCAGCGATTCTATGGGCTTATAGGACCACAAGCAAGAGCCTAACCATGCAAGCACCACCAAGGTTGGAGTATAAAGCGAATGTTGTTAGCCCTATTATACATGAAAATCTTAGACCACTCATGATAGCACCGGTAGATACGATGGTTCGTGGAACCTTGGAAGAAGAAATCCAACTGGGAAATTTTAGGCTCCAATAACTTGAGAAAGAAAGGGTGTGATTAAGGAAGAAAAGCGCTCTGGTAGATGCGAAAGTCAAGAAGCTCGAGGACGAGATAAAGGAATATTTTCTCAATAAAAATACCAGGGTGATAAGATAGGATGCACATGATCACGCTAAAAAGTTTGAGGACTATCGACGCTAATTGATCAGTTTGATGCTTTGGCTTGGACCACACATTACTAAGTGAATCAACCAGGGTAGTATGTTGCAGATGATAAAGTGCGCGACTTTGCCCGTAATAATAAATGGTAGTTATTTTCCAAGAAAAATGATGAATGATAGGACGAAACTTTATAAAGGTGGTGCAACCACTTGACTAGCCGAGGGAAGTACAATCTTGGTGCTCCAGGCAATTGAAAGGAAGCACAAGACTATAAACTGTTCTGCTCAGAAGCTGCGCAATGTTGGAGCTGCGCGCAGAAGCAAAGAATCACAAGGTCTGTGACCGCACATACGGGGCTGCACTGCCACGCGTGTTGGCCAGAAAGTGACCATTGAAGTCACTATTCATGATGGGATGCTTGATTTGAGACAAAATGGAGCGTGCGGCAGGCATTTAAGACATGATTTATGGGCAAGATTTGGGAAAATCTGCCGCCAAAGGAGCATTAATGAATCGGATTTGGGGGGAATGGTCGAATTCAAATTCAAAAAGTGCTATAAATTACAAAGGGTTGACTAGCAAATAACACTTGGTAATTTTCAAATTGAGCTATTGAGCAAAGCCCTATTTGTTTTGTGTCGAGCGTTGATTGAGTCCCTCAGTTCACGAGTGATAGATTTCTGGACGGACATGATGGTAGCAACTGAGGAAGTTATGGAAATAACAGAAATGGTCGCCGAAGAGGCTGCGCAGGCCCTGACTATGGGGGATTCTCTGTAAGGTGCCGGGATTGTGGCAGAAATCCCAAAATTGTTGTGCACGCTAAGAACAAAGAAGGATAAACAAGTGATGGTTCTCGTACGTGTGTCCCCGCGGAACCTGTTGCGCACCAAGCTCTCGATGGAGGAGAAGGGGAAAGTTGTTACCATAAAAACAGATGAGGAAGAAGAATACCTGGAGGATCTTATCGTCAAAGAAGACGAGGACAAAGGCATGGAGGAGGAAACTGAACCTGCGAACCCTCCAAAAAAGTTGCCCACTTATGTCCACCCATGGAAAGGGAAGGCTAAAGTGCCCAAGGACCTTAACGATATCAATAGCTCACTCCAGACCCCACTCCTCCCAAACAACATCATCTTTTAGGGCACGCACCTGGGACAGGTGGTGAGCTTAAAATTTGAAGATTAGGACCTCGGTGACCATGAGAAGTTCCCTCACCTTGACACCTCGCACCTCATGAAGCCCAAACAGAACACTACGGCGAGGGTTATAGAATTAGAGCAGCAAAAGTGGTTGCACAAAGTGGAAAAGACTGGGCTACTTAACCTACTTTGGGTGCCACATTTCCACCGCACCCCAATAACAATTTACGTCATTAGGCAGCTGCTCTACCTGGTGCATGATGGGTGTTTGTGGCTGGAGGAGACCATCCCCATCACAACAGACTTGATTCACTGCATTACGCGGCTTCCATGCAAAGGAGAGGAACCCGCAAACATCTCGGAGGGGAAAAGCAGTGACTTGGCCATCGCGGAGGCCATTAAGAAGAAACACAAGTTGGAAAAGAAGAAAAATGGTTATGCCATATCCAGCATCAACGACAAAGCAGTGAAAGTGGCGAACCAAATACTGGCCAGTAAGGTTATGCGTAAGTGCCACGTGGACGAGGTACCCACGTCAGTGGTAGCACTTACTGAACAGTGCACAGAGGGGATCTAGTTTAATTGGTCCGAGTTCCTCTGCAAGGAATTCTTGGAGAATTAGTGCGAAGCTCGGGAAAAAGGCAAAATGTTCCACTATGCATGGCTTCTGTTGTCCATAGTGCTCATGGCAGGGGAATTGCTGGAAGATATTCAATTGCCCACAATTGCCAGGGATCTGCTGGAGGCCACGACGTATGCTTCACTTTAGGCCACAAAGGATGTAAATAGGATCCGTGACAGTAAGATATTCTGGGTGTTCATGGAGATGAACCTCAGAATGGGGATCAAACGCAAGCTGCGATTATCACCCACTGTCTACAATAGCCTGCAAAGTTTTGTGGAATTTAAAGCAGACATCCACAACATGTACATCAGAGCGTGCAAGGACCCAGCCAAACAATGTAGAGAGCTACCCTTTGTAGCCATAGATGATGTAATCTTTAATATACTGGAGACATGGTTGCTGAAGTGGCGCACTCCAGACATCGCGGAGATAGAGAAGTTGAAGGCACAGAGGAAGAAGGAGGAGGCCAAACTACGCATGGTGCAGTTGGCAGAAAAGAGAAGGAAGGAGGTAGCGATAGTAGAAGTGCAGGCGACGCGAGACGATACACAGATAGCAATTAAATAGGAAAAGGCGGCAACAACAAAAGTAGCGCAGGAGGCAATCGCGAAGGCACATGAGGGCCAAACATCACCTTCACATGGGCAGGAAGCAGAGGATGAAGAGGGAGGCACAAACACAAAAACCACGTAAACACAGTTGAATCGCCAGCACCCAACTGAGCAGACAAGGCTGCACAAGAAGGTCAAGGCATCAAATTTTTCTATTGATCCGATCACCCTAACTGAGGGTGATCTGCACAACATCGGTGAGACAATGCACAATGTCACCTTTGAGGCCCTCCAAAATTTTATGCAGGAGAACCAAGCTATGTTGGGGGCCCTTAGAGCATAGTTGTAGGAGTTGCAGGTATGCACTCCTCACGCTAGTACCCTTTCGACCAACCTCACAGTTGGAACAATGGCAGTTGAACATATGTTGTGCGCTTGGGTGACGAATACCATAGTGTTGCCGGAAGCGGCACTAGTGACAAAAAATGAGGCCGACAAGCCTAAGGTTACCGTCTTGAAGGGTCTTGGCATCGACATGGTTGCACTCCCATGTGAGACCTTATACATTCTGCAAGATGGGATAACTGCAAAATTGTGGGCCTGGGAGAGCTGCGCACTGCAAGTCCTCAACGAGCATAAAATCAACATAGAACAGTTGAGCTTGCAATGCGAAGAAGTGGTTTCACAGAATCAATAGCTAGTATAGGTACTAGATGAAGCTTTTCAAAGCATCCCTGAGCTAGCCATCCCAATAGACACACTAGCAAAGGCATGCATCCACAGGATAGCAACAGGGGTGCGCGAGGTGCAGGAGGAAATGACAAAGGTTCAACTGGAGCTGAGTCTTCATATCACTGAGCTACAGTTAAAGGCGCAACTGTCCACCCCTCCAGAAGTTAGAGAATAGTACAGTAGCGCTATTACAACGGAACTGGATGAGATCAGCAGTGTAGTGTGAGACTGTACCAGCATGTTGGAAGAGTCATTTGAGGTCCTCACAAATCTGCGAGAGGACCCCAACATCCAGCGCTTAAAGACAGAGGCACGAGAAATCCAATAACAGTATGACAACGTTAGAGGAACTACACATATGGTGGCCCTCACTCAAAGGCTCGCACAGATGCAACAGGTCAAAGCGCTAGAAGAATAGGTGGATGCATCATGACACAAGGAAGTAGTCCTGAGAATTCAGCCCTAGATTGATGAGGCCTTTACCATCACAGCAGAAATTGAAGGCAAGCTCGCACAAATGCAATGGATACAGGCACAGATGCAGAGAATTAGTTCCGACACCATGGTCTCAGAGCAACACATACAACAGATCTAGTAGGCAGCAGCTCAGTGCGCTACCGACCTTGCAGTAGTTCGAGCAGAGTTGGAAGGACTCCACGTGAAGATACTCGCGCTGACAAAGTGACTCGAGGGCAAGTCACGATGTTTGTGTTGGGGGCCTGTTGGGTATAGAATGCCCCCAAGGCATGTTTTGGGGCTTAAATCCTAAGTTTTGACCAAATCCTTTTGTAAAAGCTTCGCGAATTGAGGGTGCGGAGCGCGAAATCATAATAGAGTCATAGGGTTGTCTGCCCTAGTTTTTGTAATGTAATGTTGACTGGATAGAGTGAGGTTCTAAGTAGGGAAGGGGGGGGGAGAGAATAAGTCTAAGTGATCGAGTCAAAGTGTAAAGCATGTCTTTGGGCCGTAGAGTAGGAGAAGGCCTTGCAACTGAGTGCGGAGAGGCCTAGTAGTCCGCAGCTGAGTGCGCGAACCCTTGCAGCTGAGTGTGCAGGGCAAGTCGACTCTATAACCGTTGGAAGAATTAATAAAGAGAGGTTTACCATATTTCTGTGTATCTTTTCTTTTTTTAATGTATGATTGAGTATAATTGATCCTGATTTAAACAGGAACGCAACAAATTACAGAGATAACCATATACACAAAGATGCAGCGGAAATAATACTTCATTTCATTAATGGAAAATACTGAAATATGCTTACAACCAGAAATGGAAATAAACCAGCTAGGGCGATGGTAGCTTATCTCTGAGAAGAGATGTGATGGCTACATGCCTCTAAACTGTGTTACAATGAGGCTCGAAGGCCTATTTATTGTTGAGAAACAATGGAAAACCCTTAACATTCCAAAACCTAACCCTAGGAGATGAAACGCCAAACTGTGGGCCCCGTTTGGGGGTAAGTTGGTACATCAACTTCCCGGCGTCGTAACTTTGGCATATGATCTCCGTTTGACGCGTACAATAGCTCATTAGAAAGATCTATCCGAGCACTATCATTGTTGGAACGGGCAACATCAGTCCATTCCATGGACCCATGTTGCCCCCAGATTCCCCAAAAAACGTCGTTTAGGGCCTCAAAACGGCTTCGGAAGTTTAGGACCCGAAAAACTGCTAAAAATAGTAAGTTGTGCTACAATTAAGGAAACTGAAAATGCTGAGAAAGACAATGGTGGGGGTCCAGGTGGACTTGGCAGGTGGCCACCAATATCCACCTGGATCATTCCTCCCCCCTTAGGAAGCAATGGTCCCCATTGTGTTGAGCTCCTCCATGAGATGAGGAAACTTCTGCTGAACTTGTTCCTTGGTGAGCCACTTGCCCTGCTGAAGGAGTTGGCCTGCTTTGAAAAATCGATACAGTTGGATATTCTGTTGGCGAGTGTTCTTGATCTGTGTGTCCATGATCCGATCAGTTGCAGCTTGTTCCATGCAATCTGGATTTAATTCTGTGGGTTTGAGTTGTTCTGCAATGTCGGATGTGTCTAGAAATGGTGGAAAGTATGGCCGAAGGCGGTCCACATTGAACACTGGGTGCAGGCCAAGGAATGGGGGAATGCTGAGCTCAAATGCATTGTCTCCCGTAGCCTTAGTAATGGTGTAAGGACCATATCGGAGTGGCCTCAATTTCCGATAGGCTCCAGTAAGGCGTTCCTTTTGCAAATGCAACCAGACTTTGTCGCCCACCTGAAACTTGTGTGGCACTCGATGTTGATCATGTCGCTGCTTGTACTTGGCATTTGATTTCTCAAGAATGTCATGGACCTGCTGGCGAATATGTTGGATGCGCTCAATGAAGCTGGTGGCCTTATCTGTTTCGGACTGGACATGAGCTGAATTCATGTGAGTAGCTGCAAGTGGCATGGCCACATCAATGGGGCATAGTGGCTGGAATCCCAAACCCACCTGAAAAGGGCTATGGCCAGTGGAGCTGTGAAGAGCTCGGTTGTAGCTGTGTTGAACATAGGGGAGGCTCTCGTCCCATGTGCGTGGATGCTTTGAGTTATACATGCGCAGAATGTGCACAATCATCCTATTGACAACCTCTGTCTGGCCATCAGTTTGAGGATGGAAGGCTGTGGACTTCGTGAGTTTGGTGTCCAGCATTGACCAGAGACTGGACCAAAATGTGCTGAGAAACCGACTGTCCCGATCTGAGATGATAGACTGTGGGATCCCAAAGTGCACCCACACTCGTTCAAAGAAGAGTTTAGCAGTGTTATGCTTCTTGCAGGCCACCATAATGGCCATCTTCGAGAACCTGTCGACGACCACAAAAACACAGTCATTTCCATGCTTAGTGGAAGGAAGGCCTGACATGTAATCCATGGAGATGGATTCCCAAGGTCGACTAGGGGTAGGCAACGGGGTATAGAGGCCGTGCTTCTTAATGGCTGGTTTGGCAATGGCACAGGCAGTACATGATCGGATGTACTTCCCAACATCCTGTCGAAGATTCGGCCAATAGAAATAATTTTGCAGTACTGCCACTGTTTTCTCGACCCCAAAATGCCCAGCAGCCCGACTGTAGTGTGCTTCCCAAATCATCTTGGCACGCTCGCTTGAAGGAACACAAAGGTGACCGAGGTGGCATAATAGGGCATCCTGGAGGTGAAAATCTGCAACCTGCCGACCCTCCAAGAGTGTCTGGTATGTGTGGCTGAATTCTGGGTCGCTTTTGTAGAGAAGTGGCCAATCAGAAGTCTCGTGCCCACAAGAGTTGAGCACGGTGGTTAGCGCCATGATCGGTGGTCGACTGAGGCAATCTGCAACATTATTGGTGCTGCCCTTTTTATACTTGATATTCAAGTGAAACTGTTGCAGGTATGTAGACCACTTCTGATGGCGATCATTCTGCAATTTCCCTTGGGTCTGTATGAACTGCAGAGGTCAGTGGTCTGTGTGGATGACCGTTTCCTTCCCCAATATGTAATGCTTCCATTGTCGGCAGGCCTGTACAATGGAATACATCTCTTTATCATAAGTGGGGTACTTCCGGACTGTGTCTGAAAGTGTTTCACTGTGATATGCCACTGGATGTCCATGTTGAGTAAGGACTGCCCCAATAGCATAGTCAGAGGCATCTGTCTCGACCTCAAATGGTTGTTGTAAATCTGGTAACGCGAGCACTGGTGCCGTGCAGAGGCGATCCTTCAACTCCCTGAATGCATTCTGTTGAGATTCAGACCAAAAGAATTTTGCTTTCGCCCCGCCCTTGGTGACTTGACTCAAGGGCCAAGAAATATGAGAAAACCCCAACACAAACTTGCGGTAGAAGTTGGCAAGACCCAGAAAGTTGCGGAGCTCTGTTAGAGTGGTTGGAGAGGGCCAATCCCGAATGACTTGGATCTTGGCTGGATCGACATGCACCCCCTGTTCATCAATGATGTATCCCAGATACTGAACCTGGGTCATGCCAAAAGTGCATTTCTCCAAATTGGCACATAGCTTGTGTTGCCGCAGTGTTTGGAGAACCTGTCGGATGTGGTGGAGGTGCTCTTCCCAACTCTGGCTGAAGATCAGAATGTCATCCAAGTATACTACTACAAAGGAGTTGGTGAATGGCCGCAAGATGTCATCCATTAGCCTCATAAAGGTTGCAGGAGCATTCGTCAATCCGAAAGGCATGACCAACCATTCGAAGAGGCCCTCCTTGGATTTGAAGGCAGTCTTCCACACATCGGAGGGTTCGATTGGTACCTGGTGATATCCCGACTTCAGGTCGATCTTGCTGAAATATTTCGTCCCCTTTAGTTGGTCTAGGAGATCATCAATCCGTGGGATCGGGTACCTATTACGGACAGTGATCTTGTTCAACGCCCGATAGTCAATACAGAGTCTCCACGTCCCATCCTTCTTCTGTACCAACACGATCGGGCTCCCACAGGGCGATGAACTCGGACGAATGTGACCTTTCTGCAGGAGCTCCTGAATCTGCCTCTTGATTTCATTGTTCTCTAGAACGGAGCGCCGATAAATTGGTCCATTGGGTAGCGGCGCACCTGGGGTCAGATCGATGGAGTGCTTGACTTGACAGTGCAGAGGAACCCCTGCCGGGGAGGTGAAGATGTCCTCGTACTCCTCCACAATCTTGTCCATCTGTAGTTGTCGTGCAGAGGGGCCCCGTTTGGAGGCCGCGACCACTGTCTTCTTCTTTCCTTGAGGGCGTATCATCAGGAAAACAAATTTCCTGGTTTTGGAAATGATCTTACTGCATTGTTTTGCAGTAATCAAAGAGAGGGCAGCAGGTGGTGCTACCTCTGGTATCCTGAACAACTTATTTCCCAATGTAATAATAACAGCACGGGGCCTTGATTCATACACAGCATGTCGCTTCCACAAGTATGGTTGTCCTAGTAATACATCACAAACTTCAAGGGGAGCAATGTCACACAATACCTCATCCGTGAAGGGCTTGATGTTGTATGGAAGGCGACACTGCTGGCTCACGCGAAGATCTCGTCCTTGGTGAAGCCACCCAATGGTGTATGGTTGTGGATGTGCTGTGGTCGGTAAGCCCAACCGCTTCACGACCTCTGCCGAAATGAGGTTCTTTTGACTCCCGCTATCAACAATGAACTGTATCGGGGAGCCCTTTACCCACATCTGGGAGTGGAAGAGACGCTCCTCCTCCTCTGGATCTTCGGGTTCATTTTTCTGGATCTTTGCGGTAGCAACAGTGGCGCTGGGGTCCGCATCAATGATCTGCTTCCCTTTTTCATACCCCTTATCGGGTTCTGACTCAGAGTCGGAACATGCATCTGATTCTGAAACCTTTAGCTCAGCCACCAGTGACTGCTTGGCCCGACACTCACTTGTGTTGTGAGTGGAGCTCTTATGGAACTCGCACCATTTTCCAGTGTCCTTTCTCGGCTTCGCAGCGTTGTTCTTTGCTTGCAGCTTCGGCTGGTTGTCTTGGGCTGTCCCGCCTTGGCTTTGTCCTTTGTTCTGTGGTTTAGGGGCACCTTTCCCCTGCTTTGGATTCGCAGATCCAAAGTCTCGCTTCTTTTGTTTAAACTTCTGCTCGACCTTGACGGCATACCGGTATGCTGCGCCGAGCAAGGGGATGTTTAGGAATTGTATTTCTTCCTGGATGTACTTGTGCAGGCAGCCATGGTATTTGAGTATCAAATGTTGCTCTGAATCCTTGATACCCAACTTTGTGCGAAGGGTATGGAAAAGATTGGTGAACTCCGGCACGTCTTGGTCCCTTCCCTGCCGCAGCGTGGTCCACTTTATGTATTCATCCTCATAGCTCCCGACAGGGTAGTACTGCTCCTTGATGGCATCCCGGAACGAATCTCAGGTGGGTGCGGCTGAAAATAGTGAGCCAGTACTTTCATCCTTCTGCTCGCAGTAGGTTTCCCACCAGTCCTTGACGTGGGGGGCTGCTTTGAGGAGAGCAAAAACAATCTTTTCCCGACTCGAAAATTCATGAACAGAAAAATAACCCTCTAGCAGATTTAACCATTTATCTACGGCATCTGCATCTATCTGACCCTCGAATATGGGGATTTCAAAATTAACTTGTACCTTAAAGGGTGTGGCATTTCCCGAGTAGCTGCTGGAAGCCGATGCATTGCTTCTGGGTAGCCGCTGAAGGATCTGGGCAAAGTTGTCCATCATCGCGTTCCATTATCGCTCGAGGGCTTCTTCGAGCAAGATTTTGATGGGATCTCCTGCCCCCTCGTCTTTCTTCTCGTCCGCCATGGGAGGCCGTCGGGATTTGCGAGGCTGGTCTTGCAAAGGTTCAACCAGTTCAAGCCCTAACTCCTTATATCCCGACCTTGTTGGGGACATGCAAAGAAAAACAGAGAAAAAGCAGACCGCTCTGATACCACTGATCCTGATTTAAACAGGAACGCAACAAATTACAGAGATAACCATATACACAAAGATGCAGCGGAAATAATACTTCATTTTATTAATGGAAAATACTGTAATATGCTTACAACCAGAAATGGAAATAAACCAGCTAGGGCGATGGTAGCTTATCTCTGAGAAGAGATGTGATGGCTACATGCCTCTGAACTGTGTTACAATGAGGCTCGAAGGCCTATTTATTGTTGAGAAACAATGGAAAACCCTTAACATTCCAAAACCTAACCCTAGGAGATGAAACGCCAAACTGTGGGCCCCGTTTGGGGGTAAGTTGGTACATCAACTTCCCGGGGTCGTAACTTTGGCATATGATCTCCGTTTGACGCGTACAATAGCTCATTAGAAATATCTATCCGAGCACTATCTCCCCGGATTCCCCAAAAAACGTCGTTTAGGGCCTCAAAACGGCTCCGGAAGTTCAGGACCCGAAAAACTGCTAAAAATAGTAAGTTGTGCTACAATTAAGGAAACTGAAAATGTTGAGAAAGACAATGGTGGGGGTCCAGGTGGAATTGGCAGGTGGCCACCAATATCCACCTGGATCAATAATTTGCAAGTATACTGTTTATTTGCTACGCGAACTCATATGAATGTTTTGTATAAATAAACATAACGTAAGACATCCAAGAATGAAAAGGTAATTAACTGGTATGGGAAGATAAGTAAGATCTCGAGTAATAGCGCAGAGCGCTGCTCTAGCAGCGTGGAAGCTCCACCTCACTTGGTTAGGGTTGCACGAAGGTAGTGTATCAGGGCGTGAGGAATAGGGAAGTGCGTGAAGTGACTTGAGCACAGGGACAAACAATTGGACCAGTTGAACCTCTCAAACATCTCAAGGGTGTGGAAACCTAGTTCCAACACCCTCCCATACTACTTCGGGTGAGACCTCAGTCCGTGCTCCGTGGAATGTTGCTGAAAGGGCCAGTAGTACAAGGATTTATTTGGCTAATTAACTCCGAACTTGGGTCAAGCCCCAACAAGCAAACACATGGGAATGTCGAGTATCTACATGTAATACAGTCCAAGCCAGACTTGTAATTGTTCACATACACCTGGCGGTCTTCAAGGTCTTCCAAAAAAGTTCCTGCAAATGCTTCATTAACCTCTTGCCATTTCAGCTTGATGTCATTATCTAGAAACAACTTGGTATCTTCACAGATCGATAGACTAGAGGAAAATCGTTCAACTGCTACTCCAATTGCACTTCTGTCAGTGTCCTTTGATCATGTTCTCTTGGAGACCATTGATCTTGAACTGCTAAGAGGTGGATGAACACCTGAAATATATGGAAACAAAGCGACATGCATGGAAAGAATTCTGTCAGCGAAAATCAAAGAAAATTCGAGGAATGACATAACACATACCTTGGGAATGATAGGCAGGGATTGCGCAATTTCTTCTGGGAGGTTGGGAGACTGGCTACTAGACTTGCGCAAAAAGTATTCTGAATTGTCTGGGGAGGCTGAGTGGCTGTTGGATTTGTGCAATGCACAATCTAGGCTGATTGTTGACTGCTGGAATTGCGCAATGCACAATTCCAACTGGCAATGACTAAGGCTTAGCGATTGCATTGCGTAATTTTTTGGACAGTGGTCACTCTCCCTCAGAAATGTGCAAAGCGGTCCTGGAGGAGAGTTCTTGGGTAGAAATGTTTTTTTCTAGAGAGGAAGACAAAGCCTTCCTTCTCCAGATTGCACAATGTTGTCTCGGTGAGGCAGAGTGCAAGCCAACGCTGGCCAGACTCGCCGACGGGCAACTGAAAGAAAATGTGAGAGTGAAAGCATGGTGATACTGAGTGTAAGCAGAAGTGATTTATCGTCCATGCAAACATTGAATGAAAGGTTTAGAAAGTAGAACAATGTGCATGTGGGTGAAGCGAGTCACCGAATCGATGACCGTTTGTACAAAACAGTTTCATGCATGCGACAACAGTGAGATAGTAACGAAAACTGAAATGGTGCTAGCACGAGCTAGTATGCATTTAAACAACAACAAGCATTCAAAGAAATCAAGCAAACAACACTCACACAAGCGAAAACACAAAAAGTGACAAAAATGATGAAAGAAATGCTGAAAAAGACAAGTTGTGACAACTTACTCGTGAATAGCTGAGTCGGATGTGTCGAAGAGTCCTGGATGTGCTGTGGGATGTCAGAGCTCCAAGATTGATGTGAAAGAATGAGATCTAATGCGTCAAATAAATAAGTTTTTGCTCCTGATGTGCATGCCGCAAATCTAGGAAAAAGCAACACTTGGAGGAAAGATTCTAAAACAATCTTTGCTTGTAACCTCCAACTGCTAAAAATAGCTCCCTGAATCATGGGATGCTTTTTCATGTAGCATGTTTCTATTCCAAGAAAAATAAAGCCATACATGCAAGCCAAGTTTCGTTGGTTCCATGTGGAACTGGTCAACCCAACTGCACAAGCAAAAGGCTACATAAATACTGGGAGAAAATGTGCATTTCTATATGTGAGCTGGGCTGACTGCCTAGGAGATTTGTGCAATTTATGGGCAGAGCAGCTGACTGCTGCCTAGGATTGCGCAATTTCTAGGCTTAGCAGCCCTGCTGTGAAAAATTACACAATTTTTTGGATGAAGCCTAACTGGCATAATTGAGCAATTCTTGATCCCAGCAGGTTGCTAGATAGAAATGTGTAATTTCTGGAGGGAAGGTTGGTTTCCATCCAAAATTGCACAATTTCTTGAGGGAGTTGCTAAGCCTGCAGCTGGACCACGTCCAGAGGAACAACCTGTGAGGGGAATGCATTAAGCTTTGACAGAAAGACTGTCTTTCTGCAAGAAAAACACTGAATCTTGTGTACTTGACAAAACAAGATAAGGTGTTGTGAAAGGTTGGTAGGGGGGCTCTAAATCGAAGCTAAAGAAAAAATTTGGAGGGTGGTTGTATCCGCTACAACAAGTACTTACATCGTGTCACAAGAAGTTGACACAAAGGATATGATGCTCTTTTGTTATCGTAAAGAATTTGATATTTCTGCTACTGGAAATTACTGAATATGGAGAGATGACCTAAGTTACTAGGGATGGGTAACATTGCAAGGTAGATGTGTCAATGTCAACAAACAATATCCAATTCTTCATGGACAGATTGTAATTTGCTCCCAAGAAATCAAATTTTATAGTGGAAAAGCTTAGATTTGAGTAACCCTATTTGTTAAAGCAGAGATCTAGGTTAACAATTGAGATATTTTCCTATGGGAGATTAACCGAAAGCGTCAACGATTCCTTCACATCATTATAAACACTCCATGGTAGAAAGCTATAAGTTTTTCCAATGTTTTTCCAATGTGAATGATAAGTCCACCGGAGCCATCAAGTTGAAGATAATAAATGCGAGCAAGAATATTCAATGATTGACCACAAATGTTGATTATCTCCAATAATAAATAATAGAATGATGAATTTGTGCTGCTTTGAATGAAAAAGGTCAAACTGGCCATCTTGAAATTCAAGGATATGCATGTGTTTATAATATATATACATTCATAAAATATAAACACATTACCCTAAATTTAATAACATTTAAGGTGATTAGGAAAAATCACTAATTAATTGTATATATAATAACTCCAGCAAATTTAGAATAAAAAAACCACAAATTTTTTTGTTAACTTGTTCAATATCCCTATTTGATAAATTATTTAAATAAAATATCCTATTCCATCCCATTTGAATATAGATTACGATAATATAATTTTTTTAATAAATTAGTATCCTATTTTTTACATTTCTTCTTTTAAAATATATTTTTACTTTTAAATATATAATTCATACATTATTTTAATTCCTTTGCTCAATTTTACAAAAATTATATAATCCATTACTAAGAGAAATTGACATCTAAAATAAATTATATATATTCTTGAAACTACCCTTATATTTATGTTAATGCTTTTTTTTCTTTCACAAACGGAGAGGAGCAATAATAAGGTAGTCTTAAAGTACTTTTTGAACTCTCTAAAGTCAGGTATAAAACGTTATATGTAAAATATATTTTAGTAGGATAATAAATTTAAAGTATTTGAGTTTAACTTGTTTAATTTTTAGAAACTTGAGTTTAATTTGTTTACTAAGTAGAATTTGAGCGTTTCAAAAAGATTTTTCAAAATACTAAATTTATTTACGCATTTAAAAATATATTTTAAACAACAAAAATACACATTTTTTCTTGAAAATATTTTACTAAAATCCAGTAAAAAAATTTATCTCGTTTATAAATTAAACTAAACCATAAATAAATAATATTTTTTATTATTTATTTAAACAATTTTTACGTAAAAAATATTTATTAGTAAAATATTAAATAATATTAAAAATCTTAACAAATATTTCTTTACTAAGTAAACTCATTTTAATCTTCGGCCTGGAGTATGCCGTAAAACTGCTTCTGCTTGGCTAAGAGCTCGTCTTCCTCGGACGTAAGGAAACAGGTTAACGGCCCAAGACCCAGAGGCATCTGGCAGGAGTGAAAGCCTGCTCCCTTACGGACCACCAGCGGGTTATTACAGGTGGCGTGGTTTTCCTTGATAACAGTGATGAGTCAAACCGACATTCGCGGATAGCAGCCAGAGATGGCTGTCCTCACCAGGCCTGGAATTTCAAATTTTTTTTGCCTGTCAAATTAAAATTTGATGACGTTTTTGTATTTTTTTTACCCTTCGTTTTACGTTTTAACTAAATATGTGAGTGTCACAGAAAATTCTATTTTAATAATTTTTGTAAATTTATTCCACAACACATAATAAGTCATCAAATGGAGGATGATAATCACTGTTGTTTATAATGTTTCTTGTTAGATTGAAATTACAGATTTGCAGTCTATCATATTTATAGCTCAGATTTATGGTAGGGCCATTTAAACAATAAAATTTTTGCAAAAAACTTACAATCCACGGACTATAAATAAATTATCTAGTGAAATTATAAATAAATCTTGGACTATAAATAAATCATCTAGAGAAAATACAGAAAAGTTATGTAATAATAAACAGTTATTATACTTCATTAAAAGTCAAACTTTCTGAAGAAACTACAAATTTTTTTATCAATAGGAATATTTCAGTACATAGATCCTCTCTTAATAGGAATATTTCAATACATAGATCCTCCCTTAATAGGAATATTTCAATACATAGATCCTCCCTTAAACATAAACTAGAAGAATTTTCAAAGGTCAAGAATCCAAGGATATGCATACCGGTTCAAAAACGGTTTCAATGTCGGTGTCGATACTAGTTTCATCCGCGTTTGAATCTACCTCCCCTGCAGTTTAGAATGGGGATTGAGATATAAAATATTTCGACTTTAATGGCTTTCAGCAATGAAACATTGGAAGTTGGAACAAGGATCGTTGACAGAGAAAATACATACAGGTAACCATGGTTGCCTCCAGAGAAGCCAAGTGCTCTACAGAAAGGTTGATGGGGATCTTAACACTTCGTTTGTGGCTGCTTCTGTTCCCAGTACGTTTCCCTTACGCTTGAAACACACAAAAGGTCAGACAGTATATTGATAAAGAAACAATTGCAGAAAATAATTTTCTTGTGGGTTTCCGAAAGTTTCAATATCGTGAATGATTGATTAAACCAGAGAAGCTTCAATCATGGGTTATTATATTTCCGCTGAGAAATAATGAAAATATTAAGGGATACTCATCATGCATGCATTCCCTTCTGAGACTAAAACTGACCTAGCTGTAGCTTCGATAGTCCCGATTCCAAGGATATGCATACCGGTTCAAAAACGGTTTCAATGTCGGTGTCGATACTAGTTTCATCCGCGTTTGAATCTACCTCCCCTGCAGTTTAGAATGGGGATTGAGATATAAAATATTTCGACTTTAATGGCTTTCAGCAATGAAACATTGGAAGTTGGAACAAGGATCGTTGACAGAGAAAATACATACAGGTAACCATGGTTGCCTCCAGAGAAGCCAAGTGCTCTACAGAAAGGTTGATGGGGATCTTAACACTTCGTTTGTGGCTGCTTCTGTTCCCAGTACGTTTCCCTTACGCTTGAAACACACAAAAGGTCAGACAGTATATTGATAAAGAAACAATTGCAGAAAATAATTTTCTGGGTTTCCGAAAGTTTCAATATCGTGAATGATTGATTAAACCAGAGAAGCTTCAATCATGGGTTATTATATTTCCGCTGAGAAATAATGAAAATATTAAGGGATACTCATCATGCATGCATTCCCTTCTGAGACTAAAACTGACCTAGCTGTAGCTTCGATAGTCCCCTTGCTCAGTCCTGATAATTTTACTTCCCTTCGCTGATTTGGGCATGTTGTAACATAGAAGACGAAAGCGATTAATATAGCACTCACCTGTCCAAATTCCATGACTCTTCGTGGCATTGAAATCCTCAAGGCTCCTGTCAATTAGCACGCATTATAGCAGGTTTAGTGGGAAATAATTCAATACCATTTGGCAGCGGTGAAATTTTCGATGCGCCTGATGCGCCTGTCAACTACCACTAACCTGTCTGAACCTGCTGCAATTGCCACGAATTATTCTCCTTTGCCTGCAGTTGCAACGAATTAGAAATTCCAAGATAAAGCGCTATTAAATGATGGCTCACATGTCAAAACTCTTCTCACGCGGAATCGGCAACCCTTATCCCTATTGCAGAGTCGTTGAACCTGTTGCCAGGGCTGTTCGATCCCACCATCTCTGTCACCGTTTATATTGAAGGACGTTTGGTTTATTACCGGAATTGTTTATGGTCAGAAACTCCGAAAATCTCAACTGTACCATCATCAGACCCATACTCCCGGTGGTGAACGTAATCCAGACCCATACTCCCGGTTACAGATATTATAAATATTTACGTTTTCTTTATGAAAGTGGACGTCAAAATGACGGATTGGAAAAGTATATCGCACGTCAGGTTTGACGTGGAAGATTTTTTTGCTGCCGTCAAATACGTCCTAAAATCAAAAATACGTCCCACAGGACGTCAAATTCCAGGCCTGGTCCTCACTGTTGGTTTGACACCTGAGTTTGATAGGTTTTGCCACCTTCGGGAAAAAAAAAAAAAAAAAAAAAAAAAAAAACTCATTTTAATCTATAAAGAAAGGATATTCTTTTGCCGAAAGGAAAACTTATCTTAACATGAAATATATATAAAGAGATCCATGTGCAACTGCGTTTGGTTCCCTACATGATGTCACAAACCGTTGACGCAGAGGAGAGGACGTTACGTTGTGTTCGTTGTCGTAAAATATTTGACAATTTTGCTGCTGGAAATTACCGAATATCGAGAGACTGCCTAGATTATTGGGGATGGGTAGCATTTCAAGGTAGATGATGTCACTGTCAATAAGTAATTCTCCATGGGAAAACTGTAACATGCTCCCTTTAAATGGAATGCCATAGCAAGAAAACTTGGATTTTAGCTATTGGCTTGTGGGCCATTAATCAATGAACTCAATCCTTTCTCGATAGTGTTATAAACCATTTGGCGTCATAATACATAAGTTTTTTTATTAACCAAGATTCGAGTACGATGGGAAAAGCTAACTATTAAGAAACCAGGTTTATATATTCCTTTACTTATTTTTATTCAATTGAAGGAATCCATCTCTATGGATTATTGGTTGGATCTCTCTTCTATTAAGTATGGAAATGATTGTGTATTTATGGTCTTAGATAGATTCTCTAAGATGGCTATATCAACAACTTGCACAAAGAATATTATAGTAAAGGACATTACTAAACTCTTCATTGAACAAGTGTGTGTATATTATGAGATCTCATAGTGCACATACTACACATGTACAACTCCAAGCATCCACAAAACTTGGATGAAAGCGTTCTTATGTGTAGCACAATGATAAAAAATCTCTCCATAGCTTGACTGGCCATAGTCCCTTTCATGTGGGTCTGGAATTTCAACCATTGTGTCCAATTGATGCTACAATGCCTCATGCGATTACACATAAAAAATATCCACATGCATAGTCTGAGGCTAATAAAGCAATCAATTTTATTGAACGCATCCAATACATCTGCTAGCAGGTGCACAACATCCTGGAAAATTCCAATTCCAAGTACCAGCAACGACATGATCAACATCGGGTGCCACATAAGTTTTAGGTGGGCGAAATTTTTTTCTTGCATTTGTAGAAATAACGTTTTGTCGAATCCCATCGGAAACTCCGACCACTCTGATACCGAGCTTATACCATCACCAAGGTTGTGGGAGATAATGCTTTTGAGCTCAACATTCCCCCATTACTCGGCCTGCACCCAATGTTCAATGTGGACTACCTTCAACCATATTCCACCACTGTTTGTTGAAATGTGGCAACAAGAATATTCCAATTTAATTTGTCCTTGAATTAAATTGTGAATTAAAATCGAATTTAGTCATAACAACTGCTTGGAAATAATTAATTAATTCATTTTGAATTAATTAGTTCGAGAAATTCAAGTTAGAAGTATTTATGAAATCATGCAAGAGTTATCCCTTAAAATAAGGAGATAAGATTGAGTTATATTTGAGTTGTAATTAGTTAACTCAGTTTACTTAGTTAAGTCCAGTTAAATTAGTTCCAAACTGTTTGAGGAACTAATGGTGAGTTAACAGTCAGTTGATGCATGCATGCACTCAACTAGTGCTACTCCAGTTAACTGAAGATTCCCTCATCAGAAACTCATGCATGTCTATTCTGAGAAAGTCCTAGTTGAGATTAAAGACAATGATAGTGTACTATCAGTTGCATGTGTTTTCTTATAAAGAAAACTCATGCATGCAGTCAAGGAATCATTTCTTGAGGATTGTGCAGTTCTGACAATGTGTGAGATCAGTGTTCCACTTGGTTAAAGGAGAATCATCCCAAAGGAACAACGCAAGGAAACAGGAGCTTGGAGGGTAGAGAGGAAGGTTGGAGAGAAGCCAAGATTGCCTATGAGCATTTGTGAGGATTGTACTGAGAGTTGGCTAGCTGTGAGAGCTAAGGCTTTATATAATTCCTATGTATTTCCACCTTGTATGATAATAGAGATAGTGGGGTTTTTAGCTAAGGCTTTCCCTAGAGTATTTTCATGTGTATTGTGCATTGATTCTTCTTCTTATGGTTATATTGTTCAACTTTATCTTTAAGCTTCCGCCAATTGATAGTAAAAGTAGGTTATAGTATTTTGCTTTGATTTATATTGCATTATTAGGTTAACCTACCATCAAATTTTTTACATGGTATCAAAGCCAAGTTTGTAGAAATTTTCTACAGGATATTGGAGCTATGAACAGTATATTGAGAAGAGAATTCGAAGTTTCATACTTCTAGGTTGGCCAATGGCGTTCTATGGCTTGAGATTCGAGTATGCCTTGGAAGGTAGCTCGAATTACATAGCATGGAAAGATAGAATGGAGGCTGTATTAGAAGACAATGGCTTGAAGGAATTCATTGATCAAGAAATCCCAGAGCCAGCTTTAATTAATGCACAAGAGTTGGCTGAGTGGAAGAAGTGTGTGGCGAAGGCAAGATAGATCATCCTTGAGGGAGTTCGAGACCATATTGTCTCGAGTCTCCATGGGAAGGATACTCCATTTTCAATGTGGAAGACATTGAAAGACCTCTACTAGAACAGTAGCGACCAAAGGAAATTGGCGCTCAAGGACAAGCTTCGAAGAATCAAGATGGAGAAAGGTGATACTATTTCCACATATCTGAACAAGCTCACCACCTGCAGAGATGAGCTTAGTAGTGTGGGAATAGCTACTGCCGATGATGATATGGTGAGGCTCACTCTCCTTTGCCTTCCAAAGAGTTGGAATAGCTACCAGGACTTTGTGAATTGAAGGGAGAAACTGCCAGATTGGGAATGACTGTGGTTGGATCTTATGCAAGAGGATATCAGGAGGAGCACACGAGATGGTTCTTCATCCAAGATTGATGATGAAGAAAATATGGCCTTAGAAAGTAAGGCAAGGAAAGGAAAGGGGAAGGCTTCCCATTCCAAAACGAATTCTTCTCATGGAGGGAAGAAGGGTAACATGTCTAAAGTAAGATGCTTTAATTTCACAAGATAGGACATTATGCAACTAATTTCCCTTCGAAGAAGTCCAAGAAGGGATCCTTGGAAGGATCGGAAGGTGAAGCATTAGCCTCTCAGTTCAAAATGGACTTTACCCTCATTGCATGCATGGTGTCATCGATGATGGGTTGTGTTTGGTATCTTGATAGTGGAGCCTCATTCCACATGACCAGTGATAAAAGTTTATTGAGCGCCTTGGAGGAGAAAGACCTCAAGATGTGCATAAAGATGGGCAATGAGGAAGGTATAGTGTTTTAGGAGTGGGCACGGTTTATTTTTAGAGGGAGCATGGCGCTCCTCTCACCTTGACAGATATGAAGTATGTGCCTAGACTAAAGAAGAACTTGGTATCGGTCGTGTTGTTGGAGGACAAAGCTTAAGATGTTTTCTTCAGTAAAGAAAAGGTATTCCTAAGACACATAGCCATGGGCCAGACCAAGAGGATAGGGATTCGGGTGAAGAATCTCTATAAACTAGAGGTAGATGATTGTGCAGCATTGATTATGAAAGCATAATTGGTGCAAGGCGAAGACATTGGCGAGTTGTGGCATAGGCAGTTGGGCCATTTGTATCATGGGGCTTTGAAGATAATGCAACAGATATCTACAAGACTTCCCAAAAGTAAACTTGAGCAAGCTGACACATGCAAATTAAGGTCGTACCTTGGGAAAGTACCCCAAGTCTTCCTTTCATGATCAATACATTCGAGCAAAGGCTATCTTCGAGCAAGTTCATACTGATGTGTGTGGACCATTCTCGATGGCTTCCACAACAAAGCAAAGGTATTATGTGATTTTCATTGATGACTATTCTCGTAAATGCTGGATTAATTTCATGTAAAAGAAGGACCAAACTTTCACAAAGTTTTGTGATTTCAAAGCTTTGGTCGAGAAAGAGTCAAGGAAGAAGGTCAAGGCCTTGAGAAGCAACAACGGTGGAGAATATGTCTCTCAAGAGTTTAAGGACTTCTGTGCAGCAGAAGGAATTAAACGAGAGTTGACGACACCTCATAACCCACAACAGAATGGGGTGGTCGAGAGGAAGAACAAAACTATTGTTGGGGCACTACGGGCAATGCTGCATGACCAAGGCCTACCACTTCACTTGTGGGCCGAGGCATGTAACCAAACGGTCTATTTGAAAAATAGAAACCTGCATCGCATAATTGGGATGAAGACACCAGAGGAAGTTTTCTCTGGTAAGAAACCATATGTGGGTCACTTTAAGATCTTTGGCTCATTGGTATATTTTCATGGGACAAAGGATGCGTGGAAGAATCTTGAGTTGACAGTAGAGTTGGGGATATTTGTGGGGTACACTGATACACCTCACAACTATCGGGTGTACATGCCTACCAGTCGAGGACATTGGTTCGCAGAGATCTCAAGTTTGATGACAGAAGGCCATGCGAGTTTCCCTTGAGAGGGAGCTCCAACTATAGGCTGTGGAGGAACTATTCGTTCTTAAGGAGGAGGAACCTCAAACTAATGCGGAGCAGCTGCATGCAAAGGTTCCAGGAGTGGAGACATCCACTCAAGCAGAGTCTTCCAGAGATGGACGGAAGCAAACAAGAGAAGCTAACAGATTGTTGGAGGATGCGAGAGAGAATGTGGGAGCATCATCTTCTCAGCGCAGACAGAGGAGGTCACTTGAGAGGTACACTGGATACATGGCCCTTGCTAGGGAATGTGTTGAGACCGAGCCATCTTCCTTTGAGGAAGCAGTGCAACAGTCAATTTGGGTTGATGCTATGGTGGAGGAGTATGACTCCATAGTTTGTAACAGTGTTTGGGACATGGTTTGGAGACCAAAGAACAAGTCAGTTGTGAGTTACCATTGGCTTTAGAAGGTAAAGCAAGCTGCTGATAATGGGAGGATCATGTTGTTGCAGTATATTTCGACAAAGGAGCAAGATGCTGAAATTTTGACAAAGGCATTGTCAAAGTGTAAATTCGAGTTCGATAGAGACAGGATAGGGGTGGCAAATAATCTCTTGTTGAGAGGGAGTGTTGAAATGTGGCAACAATAATATTCCAATTTAATTTGTCCTTGAATTAAATTGTGAATTAAAATTGAATTTAGTCGTAATAGCTACTTGGAAATAATTAATTAATTCATTTTGAATTAATTAGTTGGAGAAATTCAAGTTAGAAGTCTTTCTGAAGTCATGCAAGAGTTATCCCTTAAATTAAGGAGATAAGATTGAGTTATATTTGAGTTGTAATTAGTTAATTCATTTTACTGAGTTAAGTCCAGTGAAATTAGCTCCAAACTGTTTGAGGAACTAATGGTGAGTTAATAGTCAGTTGATGCATGAATGCACTCAACTAGTGCTACTCTAGTTAACTGAAGATTCCCTCATCAGAAACTCATGCATGTATATTTTGAGAAAGACCCAGTTGAGATTAAAGACAAGGACAATGTACTATTAGTTGCATGTGTTTTCTTATAAAGAAAACTCATGCATGCAGTCAAGGAATCATTCCTTGAGGACTATGCAGTTCTGGCAGTGTGTGAGATCAGTGTTCCACTTGGTTGAAGGAGAATCATTCCAGAGGAACAACGCAAGGAAATAGGAGCTTTGACGGCAGAGAGGAACGCTGGAGAGCAGCTAAGATTGTCTGTGAGCATCTGTGAGGATTGTACTGAGAGCTGGCTAGCTGTGAGAGCTAAGGCTTTATATAATTCCTATGTATTTCCACCTTGTATAATAATAGAGATAGTGGGGTTTTTAGCTGAGGCTTTCCCCAAAGTATTTTCATGTGTATTGTGAATTTATTCTTCTTCTTCTAGTTATATTGTTTAGCTTGATCTTTAAGCTTCTACAAATTGATAGTAGAAGTAGGTTATAGTATTCTGCTTTGATTTATATTGCATTATAGGGTTAACCTAAAAGTAGATTTTCTACATTGTTGGACACATTAGATTATAATAGCTAACATCAACAGAGATCAATCCAAACGGAAAATAATAGGCCACAACTGATCAGATCATTGACAAACATATCAAGGACACTAGCCAACAAAAGATCCAACTGTTGACACTCTTGTCATTTTGTTATTTAATTTCCATGGATATTTCCTAGAGTCAAGACTCATTTTGTTGTTACAATTTAAAATTTTGTGAGTAGTGCATTTTGATGTTTCTTGTAGATACTTAATAATATGATGCTTTATAGTTATTGATTTGTTATGAATAGTTGCATGTGCTAAAAGTAGTTTCCTTTATTATTTTTTATCTTCCTTTCTTTAGCTTGTTTTACTTAGTTTAATTCTAGGAGTTTAAAGTTAGAAGTCTTTCTGAAGTCATGCAAGAGTTATCCCTTAAATTAAGGAGATAAGATTGAGTTATATTTGAGTTGTAATTAGTTAATTCATTTTACTGAGTTAAGTCCAATGAAATTAGTTCCAAACTGTTTGAGGAACTTATGGTGAGTTAACAGTTAGTTGATGCATGAATGCACTCAACTAGTGCTACTCTAGTTAACAGAAGATTCCCTCATCAGAAACTCATGCATGTATATTCTGAGAAAGACCCAGTTGAGATTAAAGACAAGGACAATGTACTATTAGTTGCATGTGTTTTCTTATAAAGAAAACTCATGCATGCAGTCAAGGAACCATTCCTTGAGGACTATGCAGTTCTGGCAGTGTGTGAGATCAGTGTTCCACTTGGTTAAAGGAGAATCACCCCAGAGGAACAACACAAGGAAATAGGAGCTTTGACGGCAGAGAAAAAGGCTGGAGAGCAACTAAGATTGCCTGTGAGCATCTGTGAGGATTGTACTGAGAGCTTGCTAGCTGTGAGAGCTAAGGCTTTGTATAATTCCTATGTATTTCCAGCTTGTATAATAATAGAGATAATGGGGTTTTTAGCTGAGGCTTTCCCCAAAGTATTTTCATGTGTATTGTGCATTTATTCTTCTTCTTCTAGTTATATTGTTTAGCTCGATCTTTAAGCTTCCGCAAATTGATAGTAGAAGTAGGTTATAGTATTATGCTTTGATTTATATTGCATTATCTGGTTAACCTAAAATCATATTTTCTACATTGTTAGACACATCAGATTATAACAGCTAACATCAACAGAGCTCAACCCAAACAAAAAATAATAGGCCACAACTGATCAGATCATTGACAAACATATCAAGGACACTAGCCAACAGAAGATCCAACTATTGACACTCTTTTTGTTTTGTTATTTAATTTCCATGGTTATTTCCTAGAGTCAAGATTCATTTTTTTGTTACAATTTAAAATTTTGTGAGTAGTGCATTTTGAAGTTTCTTGTAGATACTTAATAATATGATGCTTTATAGTTATTGATTTGTTATGAATAGTTGCATGTGCTAAAAGTAGTTTCCTTTATTATTTTTTATCTTCCTTTCTTTAGCTTGTTTTACTTAGTTTAATTCTAGGAGTGTTTTACAGAGCTATAGCTCTTCCTATATAATTATATAACTTCCTAAAGGGAAAGTTTGATAGCTCTAGTTTTACAATATTTCTCATTATTTATGTTTTTTCATATAAAAGATACATTAAATAATCACCTTAAACAAGATCCAACGATGAAGGGAAGATGAGAAGAAACTATCATTACAACACTATATATTGTCTTATTATTATTTTTTGTGTGCTTTCATATCGTTTTCTACAAAAATGTAGTGGGTTTTATCTCTTTGCAAATGCAATATAGTTTTTTTATTATTAGAAAACAACTTAGTTCCTCATTTCGAACAAATTTACTTTCATGTACTTCATTTCTTATAACTTTAAATCTTGTACTTCATTTACCGCAACCTTAATTATGGTACATTATTTTATACAACTTTAATTCTTATATTCTTACAACTTGAGGGAAAAACTTTAAATCTTGTACTTCATTTACGGCAACCTTAATTCTTGCACATTATTTCATACAACTTTAATTCTTATATTCTTACAACTTTAAGGGAAGACAAGAGTTGTTTAAACATTATAAATAATTTAATATTAAAAATTAGTATAATTGTTTAAAAAAATGTGGATGAATATTAAAAATATGCATGTGTTTATAATATATACATTCATAAAATACAAACAAATTATACTAAATTTAAAAACTTGATATAATTTTAAAAAATCACTAATATAATTATTGTAAATAATAATTATAAAAAATTTAAGATTAAAAAACCATAAAAATATATGATCTATATCTTATCCATATCCTTATTTAATAGATTATTTAAATAAAATATATTATTTCATCATAAATATTTAATTATAGACTTACAATAATCTAAATTGTTTAATAAATTATTTTTTTTAATCATTTTCCTTGAGATATATTCTAATTTCTAAATATATATAATTCATATTTCCATGACAATATTTTATTACCTTTCTAAATTTAAGAGATATTATATGATCCATTACAAGTTGATACCTAAAATAAATTATTTACATGTGCGCTCTCTTGAACCTCCCCTTGTTATATTAATGTTGATGCTTACTTTTTTTTAAGTTGATTTTTACACAAACCAAGAGGATAGGATAGTCCCATAGTACTTATTATCCTTGCTGCTGCAGGGTAAAAAGTATTCGATATGTCTTTGACCATGCATTAACCCAGGGTTGGAAAAAAAAGTAACAACCATTTACAAAGTTCACATTGTGAACTATTTTAATTTATTTTCTAATTGGTTATAGTTTTTATGGTATTATTCTCTAATTGGTTATAGTTTTTATGGTATTATTCGGTAATGATGACAATATATCATCCTCGGTTTATTCGGTAATAATGACAATGTATAATCCTCTCTAATAACTGACAACCTGATATCAATCAGGTTAAATATCAAATTTCCGGGGTTTACATGATTTATTGTAGCGTTTCCGTGAAGTACAAAAGCCTTAAATGTCACCCATCCCCATGCTCCTCCAAATCTCACGCCGTTGCTAACCCATGTACAAACAAAGGGGTCACACTAAACAAAAGAATATCCAAATTTCTAAAACATAATTTAAATGATTAATAATATATTTTGATAATTTAATTTATTTATAATATATTAAATAAATTTAAGTTTTTAATAGTTTTCTGGTAAGATAAAATTATATTTTAATAATTTATCAACATATTTAAAATTTCACTATTTAGATTATTTTAAAATAGGTGAAAATTTTTGAATCAAAATTCTAGCGATTATAATTTGTCAAAAAATAATTTATAAAGAAAAATTAAGTTTATTTACTTATTTACTACTTATAAAATGAAAGTTAGATTTTAAAATTTCATTTATTAATAAAAGAATTACTCATAAATAACTATAAGGGTTAAAAACTTAATTTCCCTGTTTAGTTAAATGTATTACAATTTGGTGTAACTTGTTATAACAATGAAATATTTTATTAATAGATATAAATATTTATTCAAAAATAAATGGAAGAATTCGACAAGGTATGCATTTTTATTTATTTGTACATTAATATAGTAGTATTAATAATAATAAGTTGATTTAAAAGTTATAGCCAAACCTACACCAAATTGGCTTACCATACTTTCTTATGTGCGAGACAAGGGACATACCTTTGTGTAAAGATATGTCTACTAAATCTAGGAAGGTGTACATACCTAACTGCTCTAAATTTGAACTTGTGACCTCTTATGGGGAAAGCACATGCTCTTAACCATTAGTCACACGAAGATATGTCACTGGGAGAATGAAATGTAAAATAATTTTGTATGGATATGGATCACTAATCAAAAGTTTAGATAATGACATTAAAAAATAAAAGAAGAAAAAAACTTGCATTCTTTTGTTGGACAATACATTGTTGATGATACATACAGTGGATACATTTCTTAGAGAATGAAACACAAACTTTTTCTAATTGAAGTGAGTCCTAAACCAAAACATTAAACTCGCATTCAAATGTAAAAATTGGTTCATATCTTTCAATGTTCAATAATTAAACCAAGAAACTCGTGTTCAAATGTAAAAATTGGTTCATACCTCTCAATGTTCAATAATTAAACCAAGTAGCATGGAACACTAGCTATGCGGCCTTATTCATCTCTCTAAAGTGATACGTGGTAAAAAGTCACATGAAAAAGATACTTTATTAAGATAATAAAGTAATAATTTTTGTCAATTTATTAGGATTTTCTTGTTGGAAAATGTAATTCCTACTTGTCTTGTGACTTTCTATGTAAAGGAGTATGTTCCTATTCTATAGGAGTGTATTCTATAGGAGTGTTTTCCCTAATTTGATGTGCCATTGAGATATTCTCTCAACCAACTGATTGTGTGTTCAATATAGTTTCCCTATCTTGAGACAACTTTTATTGTATACATGTAATATAATAGTTGATCAATAGTGAAAATAATTTGCATTATCAAATTTTGATTGTGTGTTCAATATAGTTTCCCTATCTTGAAACAAGTTTTATTGTATACATCTAATATAATAGTTAATCAATAGTGAAAATAATTTGCATTATCAAATTTTATATTGATATAGAACCCGTTTGGACCTGGGGGTCAACCCACCAGGGTCCCAGGGAAATAAAATGTTTCGTTTTGTTTTAGTTTGTCCATTTATTTAGGCCCGCTGGAGGAGCGATCAAGTCCGGGCAGAGGGAGTTCTACACACAACCTTTGGGTTCATCAGTCAGACAGGGGGAGTTCTACACGCAGGTGCTTTCATGGCTGCAATGAGATAACAATCGATTGATCCTCTCTCACGATGAGCGGTGGAGCGATGTGGAAGCATGGTGCCTTCGTGTGGGAGGTTGAGTCTTAGTGAACTTGATTTCCGGTGTGGTCGCACCAATTTCGTTCAGCGGTGGATGCGTGAAAGCGTGAAATCCCATCTCATCGGAGGAGGCAGTCATTGACAGTGAATACTCTGCCTTTGCAAATTAACAGCGTTCCATGAGCGCAAAGTGGTGCTGCATGTGATGGTGGTTCCGAAAGCACCAATTTCAGCCCCCATAACATTTCACTCCTATGACAACTTGGTTTGCAAATGTGTTCTGGTCGCGTTGTGGTCATGCTTTTTTTTCCTCTGTCGTGGTATGAGAATCAACTTAGTGGAGCAACAACCTGAAGGCATCTGCGTTGAGAAGAAGCATCAAAACCGAGGATTTGTGTATTTGTCTGCCGATCGGTGCAGTGGAGGTTGAGGTCTGGACTTCCCAGCAGATCGTGGCAGCAGAGGTCAAGCCGTCACATCGACTGCACAATTTGTGGTGTGTCTGCCAGTCGAAGAGCAAGGTCTGTTCTAGTTGTGAGCTAGGCGAGCTAGGGAGTTAGGGAGTGGTGTTTTGTCCGCGTCCTACCCTAGCTACAAATCTGTGGTGATGCTGGATGCAGTTGAGGATCAATTGGTGGATTCTGGAACTGAAGCCGTCAGTGTAGTTCGGTGCAGAGCCTGAAACCTTCAAGACCGAGATCACAGAAGGCCGAGAAATTGCTTGAACGTGTTCTGTGGTGGATCCATGCAGGTGGATGAGATCGCGGGATCTACAGGATCCGAGAGGATCGCTGTTGAGATCGTTGGCTATGTTGGAAGCCTGTGGTCGTGTTTAGATGCATTGAGGTGCATGTATTTCTTTCAAAACCAACAACTAATTCGATATAACGGTGAGGAGAACTCTTAGGAACACGTCTCTTCCTGACGATATGGATGTTGCTACCTGCGTGATAGGATGGTGTGATCAGTAAATGGTGTGGCCAGTTGACCTGCGGTCGCGGAGTCGACCTGTGTGGGCGCGGTTCAATTGTAGAACGTGCTGCTTTTGGGTCAACAATAGTCAAAGAAGTATTGTGTGGGATTCAACATTCATTTTTGCCTCAATTGGTGGGGCACATGGAGCCTATTAAGATTGTTGCCTAGGTGTGGATTCGAGTAGTGATTGCAGAGTTCCTTTGATGTGCGAGATCCCTCCAATCCTTTGAGGCATGAGGATCCCTGGTGTGGTGGCTCGACCTGCTGACCCGCAGCGGAAGTGTGGCTGCGAGGAAGGCCGGGAAGAAGGCCGAAAGTCATTGCACTGTCGAGAGAGAGGGAGGATGAGAATTGAGCAATTGGTGCAGGCTACAAGTCTTTATTCTTCTAAGATCGTTTCTGTGTTGTGAGTTTATTAGCCCGGACCTTCGAATCCAACACTTACTACTTTCTTCGGTGGAAGCAATGCCTCGAGTACCATCAGAGGTGCTTGCAGGTAAGAGAACATGTAAAGCGAGGGATATGGAGTCCAATATGTAGCATTGAGTATAGCTCAAATATTTCAACAAGTGTTGAGAATTCAAATACATCATTTGATGCAGTTCACCACAAGAACTAAATAAAATGTTGATCAAGATATGTAATCTCCCGTGTGAGGAATGCACAGTTACAAAAATTGTCCGTGTCATCGTTGCTTTTAGTGATTCAAGTCATTAAAATTGTCATACCATATTAAATCATTAATGTAAATTTGGTTTAAAGAATCTAGTGACATTTAGTTTGGCCAACTATTGTCACCACTATGTTGGAATTGGCCATTTCAACAGTAGACAATTTTATTTGCAGAAATGCTTAAAAACCAGATATGATGAAGACATGAAAATTTGCATCAAAGATTAAAGGATGATGGACAACCAGTTAAAGTTTGTGGAATAAACTCATGATCATAGTGCATTATGAGTCACATATTGTAACTAGAGAAAATCTACATGTCATATATTGTTTTATAATGGTTAGTTGTGGTCATTGAAAGGTTTTATGTACCTTTTGTAAGACCTAGAGAGGCATGCATACCCTTTGTAATGTGTTCCCTCTATTAGAGAGTTTTAACACCCTAGAAGCGTGTGTCATGCAGGATGGATATACTTGGGTGGCCAGTATTGGTTTTAGACTCCATGAGGTGAAATTTTATATTTAGGGGGAGTTCATCGAGAGGTTGGATGAACCATGTATGTGAAGGACTTCCTAGTAGACTAGCGGTTGCTGCGATTGGAACCCCTGTTTTTCGGTAGATGGTTGTTCTTTCATATGGACATCGACAATTACATGAACAAGGTACAAGGTGTAATTACAAGACTGGACCAGATATAGATCTTGCATATTGATATGGAGACAAGTGATCATTAAGGGGGAGTGTTGGAAAATGTAATTTTTACTTGTCTCAGTTGTGACTTTCTATGTAAAAGAGTATGTTTTTATTCTATAAGAGTGGTTTCCCTAGTTTTATGTGTGATTAAAATATTTTCTTAACCAACTAATTGTGTGTCCAAAATAATTTCCCTAAAACAATTTTTCTTATATATATAATATTATAGTTGATCAATAATAAAAACAATTTACATTATCAAATTTTATTTTTTTATTTCGTATCAATTAATATTAAAATTTACTTTTATAATTATGATATATCTTCTAACCCCTTTTTCTTCGAATTATAAAAAAGATTCATTTCCTTTTTTTCAAGTCTTTCATAACCATTGCAGCCAACCAACAACATTCATGAATTCAGCTCCACTCCCTTCATTATTTTTATCATTATTTAATCAATTAACTATATAAAAAAACTCAAGTCTCCGTACTAGTTCATATCATATCAAAAACTCATCTTAAATTAACAAAAAAAAATTAACGGAAAGAACACAACGAACCAGCAACGTTAAGGAATTAACCTCCACTCCTCTTCATAAATAAATAATAATAATAATTATTTACTTATTATAAGTTTACACAGACTAACTCTGTTACATTTTGGTTCGTCTGCGAACATAAAAGATAAAATTTGGCGATCTAGTTGAACGTAGGGGATGATTTTTTTGCCGAAATGAAAACTTATTGTAATATGAAATACATATGGTGCAACTGCGGTTGGTTACCTACAGGATGTCACAAACCGTGGGCGCAAACGAGAGGACGTTGCGTTCGTTGTCATAGAATATTTGATAATTCTGCTGCTGGAAATTACCGAATATCGAAAGACCGCCTAGGTCACTGGTGATGGGTAGCATTGCAAGGCAGATGACGTCACTGTCAACAGCCAATAAGTAATTCTCCGGGGCCAAATTGTAATCTGCTCCCTTGAAATGGAATGTCATAGTAGGAAAACTTGGATTTGAGGAGCCCTGTTTGTTAAAGCAGAAATCCAGGCTAACGCTTGAGGCATTGGCCCGTGGGAGATTAACCGATGCCCTCAACGTTTCCTTGACAGCGTTATAAGCAGTCCGTGGCAGAAAGCTGTAGGTGGTTCCAGTGTCAATGATAAGTCCACCAGAGCCATCAGGTTGAAGATCAAAGGTACCAGCAGGGATACTCAATGATTGGCCACCAACGCTGATTCCCTCCAATGATAGATAATAGAATGATGGATTTGCGCTGCTTTGAATAATAGGAGTAGAACTGACTGTCATGGCATTCAAGCTAGCAGTGTGACCTAAAAACAGAGGGCTGGTTTTGGAGGGAGAATCAGTTACAGAAACCAAACAGTAAGAAAACCTATTTCCCAACGACGGGCCGAGCTGTGAGACCAAGGAGAGAGGTCCTCGTCCGAAGCCTACTACCCCACTTCCTTGCAAGCCAACTCCTCCATTGTCGTTGCCGCAACCAAACGCAATACGAGGAAGTGGTTGAGAAGAAAATGCAAAGTTCTCGAATGAAAGAATGCCGCGGGTGAAGGACTGGTCAGCATAGGTATAGTTATATTTACAGGCTCCATTATTGTTGCAAAGAAAGGCCGGAAGAGCCACGCACAAGGAGTCCGTGCAGGGGACTGTAATGTAAGTGGATGACCGCGAAGGATCATAGACTGGAGTTGATTGTTGATAGCAATTAATACAGGGCTTGCACTGGGCCCATATTAGATCACTCCCGGTGTCCAAAATTGCAGAAAACGATAATGGAGGCATACCAATTCCCATGTTGATAAGAAATTCTTCATTTCCTGCGCTTACTGGAGCCTGGATATCTGCCGTTTGAGCATCACCCTGAAATTTATTTCCAGACATGAGCTGCAGCTTTTGAAGTCTCTCGTGACTGCGATGGACTGCACGTTTCCAGCGCTCTGTGAATGTGACATTCGCTGAAGTAAATGAATCTGCACGCACAATATCTATTCTCAATCCATTCAGCGGTTGCACCGAATTTAACGCATGCAAGCAATCCATCAAATCAAAAAATACAGACAGCAATAACAAAGGAAAAAGGAAAAGAAGGTGGCCTTTGCAGGTAACAGGAGATGCGGATACTGATTTTCTCGCCATAGCGATCGAGAAATAATATTTCGTAACGTAAACAGGAAGAGGATGAAGGGATGACATGTTCTATTCCAATCGACGGCGTTGCATTGATATAGATTTGAGGTATCAAGTCAGTACCATCGTCATGGTAGCAGGGAAGTTGTCCATACAACAATATAGATCATAAATTTATATCTTCCATCCAAGGAATAACATTGTAATTTGTAATGTAATCCACCCTAATGACGGCTCCATCAAATTTAGCCACTCAATTTGTTCCATAGAATAGATCTCATAAATTGGGTCCCGCCTGTCTCACATAAACAAGGAACTTAATGCGAAATATTGCAGTATTTAACTATTGGCTTGGGCGGGAAATCTGGGATGGTGAGAGAAGGTGAGATAAAGCGAACATTCTCTCCAATCGGATTGTCCATACAATATCAAGTTGATCATTTTTAATAAGTCACTGGTTGTTTGTTTTGTAAGCTAAATTTCAATGCATTTTGCTTCACCTATTATATAATTAGTATATAAACCATAACTTATAAGTTAGGTTAAATGCTATATTTTCAATAAAGTTATATATTCTTTCCAACTTTAATTATTGTTTTTTTGAAGTTAGCGTGAAACATGTCTTAATGTATACTTGAATTAAGCCTACTCAAGTACACAATGGACTTCGTTATGGATCTCACCCAATCGTTATGGGTCTCACCCAATCGATCTCGTAAAGAAGAAGCCTTTTATTCATCCTCTTATTGGGGAGGGAATTGACATAGCTATGGAAATATAGGGTGAAAATTGTAAGACACATTGGAATAAGAAAGACTTTCCAATTCATGGACTACCCTATTATAGTTGTGTGGAATAATCTATAAAATATCTATAAAATATTATCACGTTATTTGTGCTCCTGGTTCAACATTATTAGGATATGAATTAGGGTGTGATTTTTTTTGGTTTAAGAGTGAAATGCAGTAGTTGGCGACCAAAAAATATTCTCAAGAAAATAAAAAATATATATCATAGATTATGGTGAGCGGAATCCTAAAAAGTTCCCAAAGATGACTCAAAAACATGGTTAGAGAATTCTAAGTTGCAACTTATTAGGTGCAGGGAATAAACCCTACAATATTTGAAAATTTTCATATAATAAATTTAAAGATGGCATATGTAAGTGGGTTGTTATAAAGATAACATGAATTTAATTCTAAGTTGCAAGTTATTAGGTGCAAGGAATAAACCCTACAATATTTGAAAAGTTTCATATAATAAATTTAAAGATGGCATGGGTAAGTGGGTTGTTATAAAGATAACATGAATTTAATTCTAAGTTGCAAGTTATTCAGTGCAGGGAATAATCACTATAATATTTAAAAAGTTTCATATAATAAATTTAAAGATAACAAATGTGTGGATTGTTATAAATACAATGTTAATAAAATTCACTTGTATATATTTTTAGGTATAGTAGGAGTAGGCAAAGGTCATGATATAAAAATATTTTAATTGACAAGATTGGATGTGTCATAATTGATTTTTTTTTTTTTGTTTATTTATGATGGGAAAATAACAATATTGCAAGTGATGCAAGGTTTCGGTAAAGTAAAATCTATATGTAGAAGCATGAGTCTCTTTAATAATAAGATGTTTGGCTTCAAGAGGAGGTACACACAATTGATTATATAAGAAATTGTTTTGAAGGTAAAAAATCTAAAATGCAATTTTGTCTTACCTTCATCAAGAATGCAAGGCTACTTGGCATGGCCAAAATATGTATAACAAATCTATTGTTTTTTACTCCACTCATAAGAACCAACACAAATGTTGAGAATGGTGAGTGGAAAAATAGGAGGATTATCTATAAGGAAAACATTGCTTTCCCAACTCTTCCATTGACCAAACATAGTTCTCCATATTGATAGTTTCTAGTCATAGTTTTTTAGGTTCTAAACTATTGAAGTAATGCTTATTCCTTAAACAATGTTTTTTGGCCATTTGTGGCCCTAGGGTTACCACAAGCCCAACAAAATTGTACTTCTCATTTAGATATTTTGAATGAGCTACTATGCACTCCAAAAAGTACACCACACTAAAAGTTCCACCCCAAGGATGTTGACGTATAAATTAACTACCATGCGGTCTAGAATCCTCATAGCACCTTATCTCATAGGGATAAGTTGTTTTTCCCTTAGGGTTACTACTATACGTTACAAGGACATTTTTATCCTCCTATAATGAAATATTGCAAATGAGCATAGTCAAGACCTTAAAATTTATAAATTAGCTGTACCACCATCCTAACTAGTTTATATTTATCTACAAGATACAATCATTTCTTATTTCTTTCACTAACAAAATCTAAGTTTGTTATGAAACCAGCTCAAAAAAAGATAGAAAAGATAGTTGAACACCTTAGAATTTAGCCTCTTCGAGGGGGCAACCTCCTTTACATTACACAAATGAACAATTCTTGGATGATACAAATGAAAATACCTCCTTTCTATATATAGGAGTCTAAGAGGTCATAATATAATCAGAGCCGACATAACAATAATAATGTAAGGGAACAATAATAACAATAGTGGGCTTCTATGGGGCACAATAGTAACAATATGGGGACTACATGAGTACAACAATATAATAAGGGTGTTGTACTAATAACAATAAGGGGTTACACTAGTAGTATAGGGGCCTAACATGCCCCTCTCCTTCAAAAAGTGTTGTCCTCAATGCTTGAGTAGTTCTTGATGTTTCTGTATAAAATTCTTCTCCTCCCATGTGGAATCTTCAGCATGTAAGTTCTTCCACTTGATGAGATACTCTGAAATTGATCAATTTCGTAGCTGCCGGTTTCTTGTTTCTGTGACTGCTCCAGGTTCCAATATGATTTTTCCTTCCTCTTCAAGTTCTGGCAATATTGTTTGAATTGGGATCTTCTGAAACTTATGAATGAGTGGCCACACTTCTTCGTCCTTCTTCCATTCATCCCTTGCTTCATTTATCCAATCTGGTTGGATAGCAGAAATAGCACAAAACAATGCTTCCACATCCTCATCCTTTCTTGAGAGTGTGTATGCAACAAAATTTTGCTTCCCTTTTCTATATATGATGTCAAAGTCATAAACAACATATTTGTGACCCATTTTTTCTGGTCTTCTAAAGATAATAGTTGTTCTAAAAGTTATTTAAGACTATAATGATCCATATTTACCTTGAAGTGTCTTCCCATTTGGTAAGGTCACCATTTCTTAAGTGCATGTAGTATTGCCAATATTCCCTTCTCATAAATAGATTGCTTGAGATGTAGTAGTAAAAATACCCAATCACCTACATCAAAACATTTTTCACTACGATGTTTATCTACCCGTTGTTTCATTCGATTTTGCACCAAAGTGGAATTATCCTTTAAAAGTTGGAGAACTTATTGTTGATGCTCAATGTGATCTTTCACTGCTTGAACCTTTTTCTTCCTGATATGTTCTTCTATCTTGAGAGTTTGAGGAGTGGTAATTTCTTCCAATGCTTTACAAGACATGGTCGGATTCATTTCTTGATGCTCGATGTGATCTTTCACTTCTTGAACATTTTTTTTCTTGAAATGTCCTTCTATCTGAATAGTTTGAGGAGTGGTAATTCTGGCCAATGCATTACAAGATATGGTTGGATTCATTTCTTCTTTATTGATGTGATCTTTCACTTCTTGAACCTTTTTCTTCTTGATATGTCCTTCTATCTTGAGAGTTTGAGGAGTGGTAATTCTTGCCAATGCTTTACAAGATATGGTCGGATTCATTTCTTCTTTCTCTGGGGTTGGGTCCTAGCTATATCCTTTTATTTTGATGTTTCTTGATCATTTTCTTCCTCCTCTTCATACTCTATGTAAAATAATTTCTTCTCAGAACACTTATGACCTTTAGTGCATTTGCTATCGCAATTGTAACAAAGCCCTTTTTCTCTTTTTTCTTCCAATTGTTGTGGTGTAACCCTTTTAGGTTGTGGAAGGCTAGGAGAAACAACACTTCCATCTTTATAGTTGTGAGGGGTAGAATTCCTTTTTGCCATAATTTTGCTTTCCACTTTGTAACAAAGCCCTTTTTCTCTTTTTTATTCCAATTGTTGTGGTGTTTCTCTAAAGAAGGTGTTGCTCTTTGTATTCTCATAATGTGCTATAATTTCCTCCATGATTGACCACGTAACAAGTTGTTTACGAGAACAAAGCCCTTTATACCATAAAATTTGATCTTGTTCTAAATATGAAGATGCAATACATACCTTTTGTAATAGTGGTACACCATGTAGATCAAAATATTTCTCCATCTGTAGTATCCAATTTACCGGATCCTTGCCATCAAACTTCCTCATCTTGCTTTTTCTTGATTTTAGGATCTCGATCTTGAAATGACTGTAAGTCTGTACTTTCATATCTTTAAGTTCTGAAATTGCGACCTACGGTATCCCTCTCTGTCCTCTTTCCAATGCCACCAGTCTGATCGAATTTAGATTCTCCAAGAAAGGGTTATGCACAATATCCCAAGATGACCTGATTATATACCTTTTAAGAAGAGAGAACTTGTATGAAGTGCCATATGTCACTGTTTTGACCTTTAGATCTAAAAAATATACACAGGAAACTAAAATGTGTCCTCTTTTTGTAACTTCTTACGAAATTGTAATCTGATGCTAGAAACAAAAGTTATGAGGATTTTCCCCAGGTCACCTATTTTGAATGTAATTCGGGATTTTGCAAAAAGGCCAACTTCCTCAGATCATATCTCTGCAAATGTAGCACGAAAATATCTAAAATTTGGACCCAGGGTTCAGAACGATTTCGGCCCAAATGGGTTTTTTTTGTAGCGTCTGAAACGTTGCAGAAGAAAAGTTATAACGCAAATGCCACGATGACCTGTTCGGAGCAGCGAAACCCTAGAATCCAAAGCTCTGATACGAAATGTTATGAAACTAGCTAACAAAAATATAGAAAAGATAGTTGAACACCTTAGAATTCAGCGTCTTCGAGGAGGCAACCTCCTTTACATTACACAAATGAACAATTCTTGGATGATACAAATGAAAAGACCTCCTTTCTATATATAGGAGTCTAAGAGGTCATAATATAATCAGAGCTGACATAACAATAATAATGTAAGGGAACAATAATAACAATAGTTGGCTTCTATGGGGCACAATAGTAACAATATGGGGACTACATGGGTACAACAATAAAATAAGGGGGTTTTACTAATAACAATAAGGGGTTACACTAGTAGTATAGGGGCCTAACATGCCCCTCTCCTTCAAAAAGTGTTGTCTTCAATGCTTGAGTAGTTCTTAATGCTTCTGTATAAAATTCTTCTCCTCCCATGTGGAATCTTCACCGTGTAAGTTCTTCCACTTGATGAGATACTCTGAAATTGATCGATTTCGTAGCTGCCAGTTTCTTGTTTCTATGACTCCTCCAGGTTCCAATATGATTTTTCCTTCCTCTTCAAGTTTTGGTAATATTGTTTGAATTGGGATCTTCTGCAACTTTCGAATGAGTGGCCATACTCCTTCATCCTTATTCCATTCATCCCTTGCTTTGTTTATCCAATCTGGTTGGATAATAGAAATAGCACAAAACAATGCTTCCACATCCTCATCCTTTCTTGAGAGTGCATATGCAACAAAATTTTGTTTCCCTTTCTTATAGATGATGTCAAAGTCATAACCAACATATTTGTGACCCATTTTTTTTGTTCTTCTAAAGATAATAGTTGTTCTAAAAAGTATCTAAGACTATCTTGATCCATTTTTACCTTGAAGTTTCTTCCCATTCTGTAAGGTTGCCATTTCTTAAGTGCATGTAGTAATGCCAACATTTTGTTCTCATAAATAGCTTGCTTGAGATGTAGCAGTAAAAATACCCAATCACCTACATCAAAACATTTTTCACTACGATGTTGATCTACTTTTTGTTTCATTCGATTTTGCACCAAAGTGGCATTATCCTTTAAAACTTGGAGAACTTATTGTTGATGCTAGATGTGATCTTTCACTGCTTGAACCTTTTTCTTCTTGATATGTACTTTTATCTTGAGAGTTTGAGGAGTGGTAATTTCTTCCAATGCTTTACGAGATATGGTCTGATTCATTTCTTGATGCTCGATGTGATCTTTCACTTCTTGAACATTTTTTTCTTGATATGTCCTTCTATTTGGATAGTTTGATGAGTGGTAATTCCGGTCAATGCATTACAAGATATGGTTGGATTCATTTCTTCTTTCTTGATGTGATCTTTCACTTCTTGAACCTTTTTCTTCTTGATATGTCCTTCTATCTTGAGAGTTTGAGGAGTGGTAATTCTTGCCAATGCTTTACAAGTTATGGTGGATTCATTTCTTCTTTCTCTGGGGTTGGGTCCTAGCATATATCCTCTTCTTTTGATGTTTCTTGATCATTTTCTTGATCACAATTGTAACAAAGCCCTTTTTCTCTTTTTTCTTCCAATTGTTCTGGTGTAACCCTTGTAGGTTGTGGAAGGCTAGGAGAAACAACACTTCCATCTTTATAGTTGTGAGGGGTAGAATTCCTTTTTTCCATAATTTTGCTTTCCACTCTGTAACAAAGCCCTTTTTCTCTTTTTTCTTCCAATTGTTGTGGTGTTTCTCTAAAGAAGGTGTTGCTCTTTGTATTCTCATAATGTGCTATAATTTCCTTTGTGAAAATTGACCATGTAACAAGTCTTTTACGAGAAAAAAGCCCTTTATACCATAAAAATTGATCTTGTTCTAAATATGAAGATGCAATACATACCTTTTGTAATAGTGGTACACCATGTAGATCAAAATATTTCTCCATCTGTAGTATCCAATTTACCGAATCCTTGCCATCAAACTTCCTCATCTTGCTTTTTCTTGATTTTAGGATCTCGATCTTGAAACGACTGTAACTTTGTACTTTCAGATCTTTAAGTTTTGAAATTGCGATCTACAGTAGCCCTCTTTGTCCGCTTTCCAATGCCACCAGTCTATTCGAATTTAGATTCTCCAAGAAAGAGTTATGCAAAATCTCCCAAGATGACCTGATTATGTACCTTTTTAGAAGAGAGAACTTGTATGAAGTTCCACGTGTCATTGTGTTGACCTTCGGATCTAAAAAATATACACAGGAAACTATAGTCCGTCCTCTTTCTGTAACTTCTTACAAAATTGTAATCTGATGCTAAAAACAAAAGTTATGAGGATTTTCCCCAGGTCACCTGTTTTGAATGTAATTCAAGAGTCTGCAAAATGCCAAATTCCTCAGATCATATCTCCACAGATGTAGCGTGAAAATCTCTAAAATTTGGACCTGAGGATCAGAACGATTTTAGTGCAAATGGTTTTTTTTGTAGCGTCTGAAATGTTGCAGAAGAAAATTTATAGCGCACATGCCACGACGACCTGTTTGGAGCAGCGAAACCCTAGAATCCAAAGCTCTGATACCAAATGTTATGAAACCAACTCACAAAAAGATAGAAAAGATAGTTGGACGCCTTAGAATTCAACCTCTTCGAGGGGGAAACCTCCTTTACATTACACAAATGAACAATTCTTGGATGATACAAATGAAAAGACCTCCTTTCTATATATAGGAGTCTAAGAGGTCATACTATAATCAGAGCCAACATAACAATAATAATGTAAGGGCACAATAATAACAATAGTGGGCTTCTATGGGGCACAATAGTAACAATATGGGGACTACATGGGTACAACAATATAATAAGGGGTTTGTACTAATAACAATAAGGGGTTACACTAGTAGTATAGGGGCCTAACAAAGTTTCACTATCTTACTATGTTTCTACAATATTTCTTTATTCATATTTCCAGTCGTATTGCCACCTTACATTTTATTCCCTATTAAATCTATATCAATGGTATTGGTGGATTCATAATTATAATTAGAATAGGGGGAGTGTTGAATGGTTTTTTCATTGATGCCAACATTGGCATTTGACTGCTCTTAATATATTGTTGTCACCATGAAAATGACCCCCCAATATTTTTTCCTAACTCAATTTTGGAGCCTACGTGAACTATCGTTCCAAGATATTTAGTGTCGATGTGTTGCTTGATTAACTATCCCAATGTTTTCCCTAAGTGTTGTTTCCTCCTAAGTGAATATTTTCTAAGTGTCATCATCTTGACTTTAAGGAACTTGTGTTACCTTATTCAAACATAGGTGAAGACATAACTTTTTTTAACTTGGTAAATAACTTTGTTAGACATGCATCTCACACACAAAAGTGAGAGAAAAGAACTATGCCTGAGGAAAAGCGCACTCCAAGATGACAAAGAGTTGTGCCCTTCTTGAGCGCACTCCTTTGAGTTGAATAATTGTGCCCTAATGGAGTGTACCCCATCATGCTTAGTTAGTGTGCCTAACTTTTATCACAATCCTTCAACTTAAACACTTATGCCCTCCTCAACTCATGTATGTTTTTTTCTTGTCGCATGTGGGTGCACTCCTGGAAAATATGAGCAGCACTTTACTTCACTCAACTAAATCATTCACCCATTGACAAGTGGTGAGCATGCACGAAATGGATTTTCATGTAATCTCTTTATAATCAATCTAGAGAATCATTCTTGCACATAATCACTCTCATCTAGGTTGAGCGCACTTCTTTGGATCAAGAAGCTCTTTGTCAACTTTCATTTCATGTAAGTTATACAAGTTGAATATATTGCTTGCCTTTGATATTTTTGTTGTAGATATTGCTTTCCTTTCTAGTGCTTCACTTCTTTTCAGTTTCTTTGTTGGTGTTTTAGTTCATTCTTTCTACTACAAGTGTCAATTTGTTGTCGCAGGTTGTGACTCTTCACATTTTGTAACTCTTCATATTCTAGTCATGATTACGATGAAATTTATAAGAACTTGTAGATCCTAACTCTTAGCATTCAAACCATTTTCTCTTATTGCTAGACTTATTCTTGAGTCATTTCAAGCTAGAGCGTACTTATGGAAGCGAAGGACTAAATTTCTCAGAAAATTACGCCCAAAAAGATAAATTTTCCCATTGAGCACACTCCTTTGACATGAAGAATTATGTCTACCTTCAGAGCACATGAGCACACTTTGAACCCATGAGTGTTTTCTCCTTCCTGTTTCAAGTGTGCATCATGCGCCATCTTTGTTCCTCTTAAGCACATGAGCACACTAGGAAAGTCTAAAGCCTGACCCCTTTGTGCCTTTAGTGTGTGCCCTTATTCCCTCCTAGCCTCTATGAGTGCATGAACGTATCTCGAACCCACGAATGAACTTCGTTCATGCTTCGATAGTGTGCCCTGTGCCATTGATTCTCTCTCTCTCTCTCTTGCTTTAGCACATGAGCACACCTTGAAAGCCTCTTGTGAGTCTTGATCTCCCTTTTTTCCCTGACAATGCACCCTCCTTGTTTTGATGTAGACTTCTTGCCTATACAAGTAATCATATCCAGTCTTTGATAGGCTTATACTTTCAGCTATCCTTGATGAATTTATGGATGTGATCTAAAAATTTATTTCTTATAATAGAGAGAGTATTTTGTAAAGCTAATCTTTGTCTCCGTGAGCATGTGTAGGTGTTCCAGCTACTAGTCTCATTACTCTTTCATCATTTTTTGGAACGATGTCTCCTGCTACCCATTGAGTGGCCCCAAAAGAAGCTTCAAAAGTAAGCATTGAAGAAGTAGTAAAAGTTACAAATACTACCATTCCTATTCTTACATATACACAATGATTCATAGACAAATCTACTGAGGTCACGTGGAAATATATTAAAGATACATTAATGCAGAAGTCGTTCCTTAAATATTTGGAAGATAAGAAAGTATACATCAACATTAAATGGTCCAGGATATACAGGATTGCATGCAGGTTTCCAATTATACCCTGTGCAGAGGAAATTGAATGGATTCTATCACACGTGGATGATTCATATCTGCTGCTTCGTAGTGAAAGTGGTGGTAAGCTTTCCACCTCATATGGTGAGGACATGTAGATTTATTACAATATCCTAAAGCACACAAATTTTGAAAACGACAAATTTTAAAATAGATGGGCCAATCTCAACACATGTGATATCATTAAGTCTTTGTGTTGAGAACTTGTGAAATTATAACATTGTTCATCTGCAGCTTACCCTACTAGGATTCTTAGGGAGGTGTACCAGTACCTTATTCATATGTGTTTTAGGTTTCATGGATGAAATAAAGTTGAAGTATTTGAAGAGAATTGGATATTTATACTCAACTTGGTTGTTACCTATGGAGAAATATTTAATAGGACATATATACTTTCTTTTGAGTTCTAGTGTCATGTTAGGCATGCTAAAGCATCTCTAAAGGAAAACTAAGCACCAGAGTTTAATATGTCAACTTTTTTATTAAATGGGATATGTGCACAATATCCATTCCTAGGGATGTATCAGAATTGGACATGACAGGAGAAGTTTCTAGTTTACTTCCATTACATGGTGATATCAGATTTGAGTTTCAGAGGGGCATATGATAGATTGGCAGAGCATTTCTTCGTAGTCATATTTCAGATGATATATGAGATAGAGCCTCTTTGCATGAATGACCAGCTGAAGGACTTATTACACAATATCATGGATTGGTTTTTTGTGCCATAAGGTACATATATTAGATGTTTTGGATATCATGTCTCTCCTCACATTATGTCATGATATGTGACTAACAATGTGGTCATGAAAGAAGTTTCTTATCAATTGAATAAAGGGTTATCAAGAGTTCTTTAGAAAAGGAGGAAGGCCCCTTGGCCCACTTTTCCTTTGAGGATTGGAATGCATGAGCTGAAGTGCCACAAGGAGGCGAATGCAGAAATACAAGAGCGAGACTGCTTGCACTTTGGAGTTAAGGACTTTCATGGGTATAACCACAAAAGAGTACGGAAGAAACATTGTGACAAGCTTGGATTTGTTTGGGGATATACATCAATGACTACTATAGAAGATGAAAAGGTGAAGAACTAGTACAATGCACTAAGAAAGAAACACCCAGGAATTCAAGTTTAAACCCCCAAAGTTCCACCATCTCAAGATGTACACGTACAAGAGACACCATAAGCAATTTCTCAAGTAAGGCTTGCAACTACCAAGGAAAGGATCAAGCATGATCCAATGACATAAAGTAGCTAGAAATGTAAAGTTGATACATTGAATAAGGGAGCTATTGAAGCTCAACAAGAAAATAAAGAATTAGAGGCAAATATGCAACAAGAAGAAGAGGAGAAGAGGGAACAAGATGAATTGCGAAAAAAGAAACAAGAAGAACAAGAAAAAAAGAGAGTGGAAGAATAACAACAAAGGAAATCACAAGAGTATGAAGTAACACAGAGGCAGGAAGAAGAATATATGAGTTAAGAAATTGAAGAATAATTGGAGGAAGATGATGCCATCCAATGTCCCATATGATAAACCATATTCTTCGATAGAACCTACTCTTATAGTTGGCCACCTCCCATTTGATGAGTTTGGAATCATCCCTCCACCAGAAGACAAAGTCATGGATGTATGTAATGTCAAATTTGATCAGCTTAAGAAGATGATCATGCAACAAACGTGATGATTCTTCTTGAATGATCCTTAGAATTCAATCTTTGTGTCCACATAAAAGGTGATAACTACAAACACTAGGAGGAATCCCCATGGAATCATCGAAGCTAATGTTTCTTTTGATACAATGACACATGATAACTTAGATTATATTTTGAATGAGAATGCCTAATTGAGGAAAGAGTTAGTTGTAGTAAAGCAACAGGTGGAACATCTTGTTGTAGAAAACTAGTGACTATCTTCCCACAAATTCAACACATCAGAATGGTAGTCAGCCATATAGGAGAATTAGGGCCAATGGAGGATACCATGGCACAAATTTATGATGAAATGATACTTCTCCATTAAGTAGTGGCACCCCTTGTTGGTATAAAAAAGAAAGCACAAGAAGTCCTAAGGCTCCTAAAGGTGGTAAACAAAGATTTTGATCAAATCAAGGAATGGGCTATCAACTATCCAAATGTTCTGTAACAATTGGTTAAAAAGGACATGATTTACACTAAAGTAGACAAAGTACAACTGAAATTCCACCATCAGAATTATATTCATCTTGGAGAGCAATCGACTAATACAATTATATCTTATATTTGATTGCACAATGGTTTATATTTTGTAGCACATAAACATGGGATGCCTTCCATGGGATCACTTAGAGACATAAGAGGCAGGGAAATCATCATACAAGAATTGAGACAATATTTTGAGAAAATTAATCAAACATCAAAATAAGAATGCTTGGAGATCACTAAAGACATTATTCTACCATATGCCATTGCACCAACTAAAGATCACATGAAACTATCATGGATATGGAATAGTGTATAATCGAGCTCCAAATCCAAATTGGTAGAAACACTGGAGATGAAGATGTCATTTAGAGTGGACTTGCCAATCAGGATCAAAGTCATTGTTATAGAATTTAGAGCATGGAATACATATATTACCAATGAGATCCATGAAGAAGGAAATGACTTATCTATTTGAAAGCATTTTTGTCCTCTTAGAATTTTTTTCCTATATAGCCATTGTCTTATATGTATATTATATTTTGTAAAGATTTTAATGTAATGAAGTGTAAGGGACACATGTGAAATGTAAAAGGTCATGTATAGAATGTGAAAGGTTAAATGGAATCAAATAGGTCGTAGAAGTTGAAAATTCATGAGGAAGCCCAAAAGTCATTGTCATTTCTTATAAATAACTACTCATTACTCTAGTAAATGGCTTGGATTCTTATAGTTTGGCCTTGGATTCTCTTGTATCTCATAGGAGGTAAATCATTCTTTGGATAAGCAAGTTGTGGTTTCATGTTCCACTATTGGATCTAGTGTTTCACCTACGTAATAGTGTACTTAGAGCCTTTCATTCATAATCAGAAGCTCCTTGAGCCAACACTTATTCATGTATGTATCATGAATCTAGTCAGACTATTCTTGATATTTTGCAGTACATGTTGGCATAATACATACTAAGACTAATGACCTATTTTTCTGTTTACATATGGACATTTTTGAATGAGTGTTGTTATGATTTTACAATTATTGTTTATCTTGTGAACTAATTTGTAGGTAAATGAACAAGACTTTATCTTCCACTCTTCGATCTGTTTTAGGATAGTACTATTACTTCCCTAACTTAGGGCTCATTCCCCTTTACGAGATGTGGAATTTTCCTGTCCATTATACATTTGATGTCATAAAAAGCTTACATACTTGGTGCCCCAAAGAGGTGTTTGTGATCTCTTGCATATGTGTTGTAACCAAGGCACACCTCTAAGACCTTTGCAATGGTGGTCAGACCATATAGCCAGATGGGACTCCTACGCCAAACGATGTGAGGTCTAATTGTGACCTCACATTAGGGAGATCCCATGTATGGTGGTGGTATCCAACACCGTAAACATTTTGGTGCTAGAAGGAGGGCCAGATGACAAGCTAAGCCCATGAATTTTTCTTGAATATCTGAGCTCAAATGGCTTCATCCAATAACATAATGCTTAGGTGTTTTTCCCAAGATTTAGGTATTTCAATCCCCATGGAATTTCTACATAAATTTTCACATTTAAAATATGATGGAAAGGATATAAAAACAATCCTTTGGTTACATGATTGATTTTGTTCAATTTTTTTTTTAAGTGGTGTTTATTTTCAAGAAATCCTCACAAGGTTTTTCACCCTTAGATTGTATGGTCATGCTAAGAAATGGTGTTATTATTTTCCTACTACTTCTATCTCTTCCTTTAAGCAATTAGTTAATGAGCTTCATCTTGTTTTCGAAAAGTATGAATATCAAAATGTTATGAATGAAATAAATCTACCCAGAATGAAATTGAATGAATCTCTTGAGAAATTTGTTGACCAGTTCCTTCATTTCTGCTATGAATTTATAGATGAGGACGTGGATTGGAAATTTTTGGATGAAAAGTTCTATTTCTTAGTCAGGATCTCAAAAAAATATTTTGAATCAGATTCATCATGCACTCATGTTCAAAAGGAATTTCAAAGTCCCGAAGAAGAATGCAATGTTCCTTTTATTCCTTGTCCCCATCCCTTCGATGTTCCATTTTTTTAGACTATGCTAATTAATAAGTCGGAAGTTCAATTTTTCGATGAGGAAATAAATTTTATTTCCAATCTTTCCCTAAATGATGATTTACCTCATCCTATTAATCAATCATATTTGAATCTTGATAATCCCCTTGTCGATCCTAAACCCATTAATCAAGTTGAATCCTTGAATCACCACCATCTCGATCATTTGCTTTTTTTGAATTATGTGGTGATGATCATTCAAGTCTCATGGATGAAATTTTGTTCCTATAGGAAGATTCAAATTTGGAGAAGTTTCAAATGGAGTTTGATGCGATTATTGAATATTTCCTGCCAGGTATATCCTTTCATTCAAGAAGATGATATGCTCATTATTGGATATTTTTGTTGTAATCTTGAGAATCTATCTAATGAACCTCAATTACCTTATGAATATTGCAATTTGGATGATGATTATTGTTTATACAAGCAACTGATGTGCTTTCTTAGTGTAGATTTCAATATTTTCAGAGTTCAAAATCAAGTCGAGCGAACAGGACCCTTCCACCTATACTGATGGGTATGTTAGGGTTCTATTACCTCGATGTTACTTTTGATTTTGGTCAATTCAATATTTTCTCGTAGGTTCATGTCATTGATGTCATTTTATGGGATGTTGAGTTTCCCTTGAGGGATTATTATTTTCTACATGTTAAATTTTTAAACCCTCAATGTAGAACGTTTAATTATGCTTTTAAATTTCAAATCCTACACCCCCTTCATGTAGATAATGTGAAAACAAAGAGTGATTATAATGATTGTCAATTCCTTCGATTTTTCATCTCTTCTACATCATCCATCGGAAAGTTCAACTTGCATGACAACATGGATTGTGGTCAATCAGTTGATATTGATTATAACATGGATTTGTCTTCGGTTAATATTTCTTATCAAATTGTTTCAAAAGGTCGTTTTGATGATCATGGCATGTTCTTTCATGCATTCAATTGAGTCTTGTATGGTTGTGAACTTGGGAAATGTTGTTGTTATGGAGTTCTTCGCTTGATAGATCAGTCAAGTAAGTCACACCATTATTCTTGCACTTTTTTCTTTTACCTGTTAGTGGAGATGTTTTGTTTGTTTATCTTTTGCATTGCATTGTATCTTACTTTGATTTTACATGCACATATCTTTCAACTCAAAAGTCAAGAGAAAATTTTGTGGTTGCATTGGAAGTTCCTTTTCACTTAACCTGGCCTTATACATGTTATCTTAGCATAGGATATGTTGCATTTAGTTAGGTGCATTTCATTCCTATTTTACATTTTCATTGTCTTTTTCGGTTCAAGTAGTTCTTGCATAAAGATGGCTTTGAGATTCAAGACAATATAGCTATTAGGTGAAAGGTAAGTTGTGGTAACATGAAATCTTTGACTAATCTGTTACCTTACTCTTTAATATTTTTTATCTCTTTAAAGTCAATCATTTTTGGATGTAAAATATGATCCTTTCAACCAGAAAACTATAAGCAGAACCATGATGCCCTTATCTATTTAGGATTTTCATTCCTACACTTGGGTTTGTTTATCAATGATGTTCCTCATATTTATCTATTTAAGCATGGAAAGATAAGGGGAAAATATTTAGTGGGATAACTATCAAATGCCTATAAACTTATCTCTAAAGGGGAAACCTCCTCTGCTCTCAATAAGCCGGGATCCATCTTCTGCCCCATTGCAAAAAATAATAATAAGTTTCTAAGCACATATTCATTATAAAAAGAAATAAATGGTGATATTAGGGAAAGGCTTCATGCACCGGGAGATGAAGCAATCGATTTCATCCAGGTATTTTCTAGGCTCATTGGCTACAAAGCAATTCTTGTGTTCCTAAAGTGACTCTGTTGGGGTATTGTCCATGTCTATTGGAGCCAATACTCGATATGTAAACTCATACTCAGCTTAGTTTTGACTCTCAGTTTTATATTACCCTTATTCTCATCGAAATGATATGGATTTATTTATGTTGTTTTATGTCAATTAATGGAGCAGGGATGACTATATCTTTAATTGGCTAGAATTGGGAGTTGATGTGAGTCATTGATTGAATCAATACTTCCTGGAGAATTAAGACATTGTGCATAAAAAATAACCAAAACAGAGAAGTTGGGATTCTTCGAGTGTGTCTCTAAGTGTTGTCACTGCGACAATGACCCTCCAATTTTTTTCCTAACTCAATTTTGGAGACTAAATGAATTGTTGTTCCATGATATTTATTGTCATCACATTGTTTGGTTGACTATGCCAATGTTTTCCCTGAGTGCCTTTTCCTCCTAAGTCAATTTTTTTTAAGTGTCCTCACCTTGTCTTTAAGAGCACTTGTATTATCTTATCCAAATATAGGTGAAGAGATAGCTTTTCTTTACCTAGTAACTAGCTTTGTTTGACATGCATCTCACACACAAAAGTGAGATAAAATCACTCTCCTTGAGAAAAATCCCACTCCAAGATGACGAAGAGTTGTTCCCTTCTTGAGTGCACTCCTTTGGGATGAATAATTGTGCCCTGGTGTAGCACAACCTTTGATGCTTAGTTAGTGCACCATCCTTTGAGCACACCCCTTCGACTCGAAGACATACACCTCTTCAACTCATCCATGCAATTTTCTTGTTGCATGTGGGTTCACTCGTAGAAAATAGGAACCCCACTTTACTTCACTAAACTAACTCAATCACCATCGACAAGTGGAGAGCATGCATGAAATGGATTTGCATGTAATATCTTTATAATCAACTTGGTTAATCATTCTTGCACATAATCACGCTGATCTGGGCTAAGTGCACTTCTTTGGATCAAGGATCTCTTTGTCAACTTTCATTCCAAGTAAGTTTTTCATGTTGAATCTATTACTTGCCTTTGATGTTTTTTTTGTCTATCTTGGTTCCCTTGTTGGTGTTTCACTTCTTTTCATTTTCTTTGCTAGAATTTTCATTCATTATTTCTACTACAAGTGTCAATTTTTTGTTGTAGGTTGTGCCTCTTCACATTGTATAACTCTTCATATTCTAGTCATGATTGCAAAGAAATCTATAAGAACTTGTAGATCCTTCCTCTCAACATTCAAATCATTTTATCTTGTTATTGTACTTCTTATTGATTCATTTCAACCATAGGTCACCTTTGGAAGTGAAGGACTGATTGTCTCAGAAAATTGTTCCTAGAAAGACAGGTTCTACCTTTGAGTGCAGTCCTTGGACATGACGAACTATGCCCTCCTTGAGAAAATGAGTGTACCCTTAACCCATGAGTGTTTTCTCTGTCATGCTTCGAATTTTCACACTATACCCTCTTTTCTCCTCTTGAGTGAATGAGCACTCAAAAGACCTAAAGCCTGACCTCTTTATCCCTTCAATATGCTCCCTTGAACCCTATCAACCTCCTTGAGCATATGATTGGATTTTGAACCCATGAAGGAACATCATTGGTGTTGTGATAGTGTGCCCTGCACCCTTGATGCTCTCAGTCCCTTGCTTGAGTGTATGAGCGCACCTTCAAGGCCTCTAATGAGTCTTGATCTCCCTTCATGCCACGACAATTCGCCATCCTTATTTTGATGCAAATTTATTTCATGTACAAGTAACCATGTCCTTTCCTCTAAGGGCTCATATTTCAACTATACTTGATGACTATATGGACATGATCTACGAAGTTAGTACTTGTAATATATAGAGGATTTCATAAACCCAATATTTGTCACCATGAGTGTGCTTCCACGTGTAACTGTTCCAGCTATTAGTCTCATTACGCATTCATCATATGTTGGAACTACTCCTCCCGCTACCATCGAGTGGCCTCAAAATAAGATTTAGAAGAAAGAATTAATGAATCACTGGAAGTTACAAAGGCTACCATTCCTACTCTTACAAATACATATTTATTCATAGACAAATATATCGAGCTCACGTGAAAAAGTATTAAAGACACATTCAAGAATAACCAGTTCCCTGAATATTTGGAAGATAAGGAAGTATACATCAACATTAAATAGTCTAGGATACATAGGATTGCATGCAGGTTTCGAGTTATACCTTGTGCAGAGATAACTTAATGGATTATATCACACATGGATGATTTGGTGAAACGCAGTGAAAGTGTTGGTCATCTTGTGGGCCTATTATGGTGAGGACATGAAAAATTATTAGAAGATGCTAAAATACCATAGAGTATGCCAACAACAACTTATATACTAGATGGGCCAATCTTGACAAAACTGATATTAGCAAGTCTTGGTGTCAAGAGCCTACCAAATTTCGACATCGCCCATATGCAGTTTAGATGACTAGGATTCGTAGGGAGGTGTACCTATACCTTATTGGTATGTGTTGTAGGCTGCATGGGCAGAAGAACGTAGAAGTATTTGAAGAGAATTGGATATTTATGCTAAACTTGGTTGTTACCATTGGGAGAGTACTTAATTGGGAAGATATACCTTGTTTTGAGTTGCAACATCATATTGGCAAGGCTAAAGCATCTCTAAAGACAAACTAGGCACCAAATTTTTATATGTCATCATTTCTATTGGATGGGATCTATGCTCAGTATGTATTCCCAAGGATTTATTAGAACTGGACCCCGCAGAATAAGTTTCCAGTTATTTCGATTGGAGGGTGTTGTCATATTTGAGTTTCAGAGAGGCATATGACATATTGGCAGAGCATTTCTTCATGGTCATATTCCAGATGATATATGAGATCAATCCTCCTTTCATGACTACCCACATAAAGGATTCATTACATGATATTGTAGATTAGTTTTCTATGTTAGAAGGTACATATATGAGATGTTTTGGATATTAGATCTCTCCTCATCTTATCCTGTGATATGTGACTAACAAGGTGGTCTTGGAATAAGTTTCCTATTAGTTGAAGAAAGGCCTATCAAGATTTCTTCATACAAGGAATACAACCCCTTGGTCCACTTTCCTTATGAGGATCAAAATATATGAGTTGAATAGCCACAAGGTGGTGGATGGAGAAATATAAGAGCTAGACCGATTGCACTTTAAAGTTAAGGAATTTCATGGGTATGGTCCCATAAGAGTGTGCAATTAACATTATGACAATATTGGCTTTGGTTGGGGGTATACATACTATAGAAGATGAAAAGTTGAAGAACTAGTACAATGTAGTAAAAAAGAACACCCAGGAATTGAAGCTGGTTCCCCCAAGTTCAACCAGCTCAAGATGTACATGTATAATAGGAACCACAAGCAACTTCTCATGTAAGGAATGCAACTTCTAGGGAAAGGATCAAACATTATCCAATAGAAAAAAGTAACAGGAAATGGAAATTCGATCCATTTAAGTAGGGAGTTATTGAAGCTAAATAAAAAAATAGATAACTAGAGGAAAAGATGCAACAGGAAGAGGAGGAGAGTCGAAACAAGATGAATTGCTAAAAAATAAATAGGAAGAAGAAGAAGAAAGAAGGAGAGTGGAAGAAGAGCAACAAGGGAAGTCATAGGAGAAGAAAGCGACATAGAGGCTAGAAGAAGAACATATGACTCAAGAAATATAAGAATTAATAGAGGAAGATGATGCCATCCAGTCCATATATGATGAACCAGGTTCTCTAACAGAGCCTCCTCTTACAGGTTTCCATCTCCCATATGATGAGATGGGAATCATGCCTCCACTAGAAGATAGAGTTATGGACTTATGTAATTTCACATTTGATCAGCTTAAGAAGAGGATGATGCAACAAAGGTGAATAATATTAACAAATGATCCTTAAAATATGGTCTTTGTATCCATTAAAAAGGTGATAACTGAAAACACTAGGAGGAACCCTTGGGAAATTGTGGAACCTAATGTTGCTTTTGCAACAACAACAGATGATAAATCATAATATCTTTTTAGTTATAATGCACAATTTAGGATATATTTAGTTGCAGTAAAGCAATGGGTGGAACATATCACTAAAGAAAACCAACAACTATCTTCCCACGACTTCAACACATCATAATGGAAGCTAGCTGTCTAGTCAATTTAATGTCTTAAATTGCTCTACATAAATTATCAATCCGGGTATCGTAAACTGATGAAGTGTGGTGCACTATATGTGCTTAGTTAACCTTTCTCTTACTTCGTTGTTTTATAGTTTATGTTGTTTTTGGGGTTTTGTTCTTACATGCAATAATCAAATAATGAAAGAATGACTATGAGACCAAGTATCCTTGCTGCATCAAAAGGACAAGATGATTCTATCACGTCATTAGTTCATTAGAAGGCTATGTGCATCACTAATCTACAATCAACTTGAAAGCATGCAGTAATTCAAACTGTACATTAAACTTGCAAAGAAAGAGCTTGAAAGAAATAACTTGAAATGAAACTGAAAGCAAAGCATAAAAACCACTTTCTAATGGCACTAGTCACTACTCATGCTGCTGCAAAAAAAAAATAAGAAAAACTACTTTAAAGACCAGTTATAATGTTCAACTCTTCTTAACTCTCTGCTTCCAACACATGGGATTATGTGAAACACGATTAAGAAGTAGTTCGAAATAAGTCTAAAAAGTAATCAAAATAAGAAAAATCCACTTTAAAGACCAGTTATAATGTTCAACTCTTCCTAACTCTCTGCTTCCAACATATGGGATTATGTGAAACACGATTAAGAAGTAGTTAGAAATAAGTCTAAAAAGTACTCAAAGCAAGCTGTAATTTATTAATATTCTGATCTCTTAAAGATGAACAACTTATGATAAAGAGACCATCAATATGTTAGCATACAACTTGAGAAACTAAACTAGAAATCAAGCTAGAAAAATAAAATAAAGGCAGCAACTTATGAATATGACAACTGAAAATACCATTAGAGATAAAGCAAATACAACAAAGACACACAATCCCGGGAGAAAATAACTTGCATAAATTAAAATTGCATGAATGAAAATCTAATCTACCTTACATTCTACAAAGCAATATTTACAAAATGAAATCTAATCTACTTACATCCTAATATGCTCCATGACATCTACTTCACATCTCCTTCCATGTTGAGAACATCAAAGCTTTATTCAATTTCTTCAAAAGTGCAAAGTACAACAAAGCTCTCCAAAGCTTTCAAAAGCCATGGGACTAACAAACTAAAAGGACTAAGAAAAGACTAAAGGAAAGACTAGCAAATGAAGAAGAGAGATCTCCTATTTATACAAAAAGATGAGAGCCATCTCATTAATGATAGTACATGAATCTCTCCCTCTACCTCTAGAGTCCTAATCAAAATAGGAACTGATAAGACACATGTATTTTTAGAGTTACAATACAATTAGGAGATGTGACACATATCCTCATGATCCCATGATTCTTTCCAACCAAATTCGAATTTGGCCTTAGAGTGCCACATAAGGGTCTTCTAGAAGCCTCCTTTCAACCTACACATGTCAACAATCTCAACCCATTTGTTAGGTATAAGCATATGCACATTATTTTCTAATGTTTAACCACAAATTCACTTAAAAGGCTTAGAAATAATAAATATTGGAAAAACATAAAGGTGGCCCAATAATAATGAAAGTGGGATGAATGTGGTGACATAGTAGTGAAATGGAGGTGATATAATGGACATAATAGTGAAAGTATAATGAAAATGAATGACATTTTCAAGACTAAACATACCCCCCAACTGAATCTATTGCATGTCCTCATGCAATATATATTACATTAACTCTTTTGATCCTTGAGCTTTGGCTTAACTTTGCATGATATTATTTGATAACTTCATATTTCTGCAAAGTGTTTCACTTGAATTGCAACATGGTTGGTTCTTGTGTTACAACCATTTTTTTTTTTTTGATTGTTGCCTTCTATTTTGATCTTTGAACTTTGCATAATGATATTTTGATTGTTGTTGCAAAGTATATCTTTATTGGATTGCATGATGGTTGGTTCTTGTGTGACAACCATGATTTTGTTTGTATCCAATTTATCCTTTAAGCACTTTTTCAAAAGCCATTGTATGCTCATAATAGCAATGTAATATTTAATATATGTTGGAAGTATGTGAGCTCTTGAATATGATATGGACATGGCAAGATATGAATATGAATGTATTCCCCCCCCAACTGATGGTATTGGCAATTTTATGCAATGAGGAAGAGAAATGTTTTTCCAACAATTATCATTCTAGCTTTTTATGGAATTCTATGGTTAAAAGTTAGAAAATTCCGTACCTTCACTTACCCTTTGGAATGGATGAGTTGTATGTGTGGTGGCTGAAAACTTCTGATCATATTCTTCTTTAGTGGCTGAACAAGAGGAGTCATGGATAGAGAGATAAGATGGCTTTTTATTGCTTCTACTAAAACTTGCTGAATTTGCTCCAAAATGCTGAAAATAATAGTCTTCATGTCTTCAAAACTCATTGGCACAATTCCTACTATGTGAAAAGATGTTCTGATGTCGAACATAGTAGGAAATTGTTGGCTTAGTGGCCATTAATGGATGCCACTAGTCAACACGAGAACTCTCACCATTGATGACAATGAGAGTCAAGATGCCCAAACACATCTTGCTAGGTACGAATGAATTTGCTGATGTCGAGTCACCTAGAAGATCTAACGAACAAGGGACATTAATGTATTCCCATTGTTTGTCAGCATGAGGACTTGCCATTAAGGCATGCAAGCCTCAAGGTGTTTTTACAAAGAACTTAGACTCAAAGGACTATGGACTCAATAATTCGCATTGAAGCATGGCTTATTTGCAGAATAAAAATGACAAGGAATGGAAGGTGAAAATGGAAGATGGCAATGGAGAGTAGAAATGAAAATGGGCAATAAGCATATGAATGAGCCTCTTGCTTTTATTTGTGGGTTATGAATGGACAAAAAGAGATGGAAAGTGTATGTGAATGAAAATGGAAAATATGGAGTGGAATGAAGTGAATGGTTTATTATGAAGTATGGATGTGATGGAGACAATAGTATCTGAAATTTTTTCAAGTGTTTGGATCTGATTTTGCATCAGCATATTTTCTCTTTGTTGCTGATCATCCTCTTATGAAACAAATTGGTCTCTTAGAGAGACACCATTCTCTTGTAGTCATTTGTCCTTCCTCCTGGAACCTGCAAAAAAACTAATACTTCTTCTGCAATGGAATGTAAGATTATCAAAGGAGAGAGGTGATCAATCTCTCTAGTTATGATATTTACACACAAAACTAAGAATTTGTATTAATGAAACAAGTTCTCAAAGGAAAAATCAAAAGAATTTATACCTGCTTTGGAATTAGTGCCTCAAGTTGATGTTGCTTCTTTTCAGCAATTTATTTCATTATTTGCCATTTCAAACTCTAATGATATATTTCTCATTGTATAGATCTCGTTGAGATCTTTCCAATGGTACTTAAATCATCAAAATCTGATTTTGTATGAAAAAGATAAGCTGATTTGAACAATGAGGTTTTTCTGGCTGCGGAATCAGAGAATAGCTGCGGAATTGGACTTTAGCTGCGGAATGTGCACAGTTCTGTAGCTAAAAATCTTGGATACAAAGTTAGCCATTCATCTTTCATTATCAGTCCAAAATTAATCAATACCTTCAGAAAAGTGAGAAAATAACTTGTTCATTTCATTGATTCAAAATTATTATTATTATTATTTTTTTTTTTGACATGCAGCGACTTAGTGTGGCGACTCAGTGTGGCGACTTTGTGATAACACACAATTTGACTTCCCTTTGACCGGGGTCTTTTTCATCAAATTTGACCGAATGAATAGGACACCATCCATGTACTGACATTTCCCTAGCTACCCATGTGACTTGTTTTGCTTGATGACACCTGCAACCTAGAGTTTAACAAAACAGCTGCGGAATTGTCAGCTAGCTGCGGAAACGCTGGATTGGCTGCGGAAAGTGCAGAGAGTGCTGTGAATTGGAGTGGCTGAAACAGAGTGTAGTAATTACAACAAAAACCTCAGATCATATCAGGGGATCATATGACAAAAAGTCCATAACAAAATTATTTTGATCCTTTGGAGTCCAAATCTTAATGTTTTGTTGTTTTTTTTTTCTTTGTGACATGAATTTCCTATATGGGAAGATGACCGCATCATTCTCTACTCTCTCAAGGGCAGCAACAGCAGAGTATATCTCTCAAGGGCAGCAACAACAGATTTTGTAACAACAAAAACAGCAGCACATGGTGAAAAGGCAAGCATTATGGACATGGGCTTTTTCGTCAATAATATTGATCCAAGATTAATTTAGTAGGATAGCCATAACAGGTTGCCCATATGTAGCAGAGCCATAACCAAAAAAATTTCATGTAAAGTGGCTATAAGATGGTTACAAATGACGGCATGTACAAGTTCAACCTGTTCTCGAACTTCATTTGACAATTCAAGTTCTACATAAGCCAATTCACTTAAAGCCTGCTCCAACTGAGTAGTTACATTGTGAAATTTGCCTGCGGCTTGCTATGAACAGCTTGCTGCTCTCGTGGCCAAACTTGAGGATCTCCACAACATGTTTAAGAGCCAAGCGCAGAGATGACAAGGGTATTATCCTTAAGCAGGGAATCCGTCAAACATGATTTTCTCCCAACATCTAACCGACAACGATTTCATGGAATTTAATGGCAGAGAGTCGTGTTCAATTGGAACACGTCTCCAAACAGGTTGAGTTTAATGAGAGGGAAGGTGTGTAATCGGATTTCAGATGCCAGCAATATACAATGATTCCTAATTAGAATTCCCTTCCTCAGGCACGCAGAACACATTCAATCTATCAGTTAATCAATTCAAATCCAATTTTTTTCACGCGGCGGCAAAAAAGAGGCTCCAGAGAACCAAAGATTTCTCCCAGACCACCACGAATGTCCCCAAACGGTTTCTGGGTTATCTAATTAACCCACCTGGAAAAAAAACCCATGTTTTAGTTTTTTGAAATTCGTCTCCATTTGGGCAAATCGAATGTTTGAAGTTTGATGTTTTTTCCTGTGTTTACGTTTTTCTGAGTTAACAGTTCTGCATTCGGCCTTTTATGAATTTGCATTCGTTTTTCTTGTGGTTTTATTTTTTGTTTTGCAGGTATGTTACACAAGTTCAATTCAATGCAGTCAACCATTTAGAACCTTCCGGCTCTGCTCTTAATAACTTTCCCATTTCAGTTATCAGCTCACTCTGCAGCTCTGACAGTGGTGTTTGCACACTGGAGGAGAAAACTATGCGGAAAAACAGTGCTCAACAGTGGGTATTATGGCTATAACAGAGTGGCTGTGATGAAATTGCAGGACTGGTGATCGGGGTTTTAAGTGGATAGGTGAGGAAAATGGAACAGAGAGGTTTACGATGAAACAGAGTGGTGAATGAAACCGAGAGTGAAAAAAACGGTGGAGTGAGGGAGTAATCATCAATACGAAATTGTTTCCTTCAAGTCTGTCTTTAAAAGAACCAAAGGCACATATCATTTCTTTGCTTTATTATGCACAATATTCTAGTAGAGGTTTTACCCAAGGAATACCACTTTTATTTTGAAAAGAGTGGTTCACTGTTAAATGCTTACTTCTCTAGATTTCTCCTTCTGAACATCAGGAAGAAAATCTTGATGACATTGAGGGATGGTATGCAGGGGCAAATGGATACTCAGAGGGACTTATATGAGCCTATACTGAGGTAAGCACAAGCTGGTCAGGGTCCTAGTACATTTTTCTTTTTGAAAACAGAGTTTGTTTCAGGCCAAAGCTTGAACAAGGAGGCAGATTTTTATTGAAGCCACAGTGAAAACTAGAAATGGAGATAGCCATAGATTGCTTTTCTCTTTTATTTTCTTCTCTGAAATTGTAAAATTTTATAAAAAGGATTAATGATTTTCAATTTTAGGCAGCAAATACTTCAAGAAAAACATGTTAAAAACAAGACTTTGACTGAGGTTTTAGGTTGGTTTTTCATCGATCTGAGCTGGGTGACTAGGATAGGATCCATGTCGGTACAATTCTGGAGATGCCCATGTGGTCGGTTTTTTCATTGGATGCCTGTAACCTGCTAAACCTTGAAACAGCTGCGGAATTGTCAGCTAGCTGCAGAATTGTCAGCTAGCTGCGGAATCAGGGCAGTTTCCGTAGCTAAGTTGCAAAACCTTATTTGAACAAGATACAGTGTTTTGAAGACCACTACAAAGCATAACCAGACAATTTTGGACAATTTGAACCTATCAAAGCAGTTGAGTTTCATTTTTTCATATATATATATATATATATATTTTTTTTTTTTTGAATCAATTGAAATGTTTGAAGTTTATTTTGTCTCCTATTTTTTCTTTTAACAATTCTTTTTCTGATCCTCCAGATCACACAGAGTGTAGGAGGAGAGCATACTCAAGAATTATTATTTTGTCCTTTTTTACTTAACAATCCTTTTTCTGATCCTCCAGATCACACAAAGTGCAAGAGGAGAGCATACTCAAGGATTATTAATTTTTTTTCAGATGTAAGAAATAAGGTCTCCTAATTACACTTCCCCAGCAACGGCGCCAAAATGTCTAGTCAATTTAATGCCTTAAATTGCTCTACATAAATTATCAATCCGGGTATCGTAAACTGATAAAGTGTGGTGCACTATATGTGCTTAGTTAACCTTTCTCTTACTTCGTTGTTTTATAGTTTATGTTGTTTTTGGGGTTTTGCTCTTACATGCAATAATCAAATAATGAAAGAATGACTATGAGACCAAGTATCCTTGCTGCAGCAAAAGGACAAGATGATTCTATCACGTCATTAGTTCATTAGAAGGCTATGTGCATCACTAATCTACAATCAACTTGAAAGCATGCAGTAATTCAAACTGTACATTAAACTTGCAAAGAAAGAGCTTGAAAGAAATAACTTGAAATGAAACTGAAAGCAAAGCATAAAAACCACTTTCTAATGGCACTAGTCACTACTCATGCTGTTGCAAAAAATAAAATAAGAAAAACTACTTTAAAGACCAGTTATAATGTTCAACTCTTCTGAACTCTCTGCTTCCAACACATGGGATTATGTGAAACACGATTAAGAAGTAGTTCGAAATAAGTCTAAAAAGTAATCAAAATAAGAAAAATCCACTTTAAAGACCAGTTATAATGTTCAACTCTTCCTAACTGTCTGCTTCCAACATATGGGATTATGTGAAACACGATTAAGAAGTAGTTAGAGATAAGTCTAAAAAGTACTCAAAGCAAGCTGTAATTTATTAATATTCTAATCTCTTAAAGATGAACAAATTATGATAAAGAGACCATCAATATGTTAGCATACAACTTGAGAAACTAAACTAGAAATCAAGCTAGAAAAATAAAATAAAGGCAGCAACTTATGAATATGACAACTGAAAATACCATTAGAGATAAAGCAAATACAACAAAGACACACAATCCCGGGAGAAAATAACTTGCATAAATTAAAATTGCATGAATGAAAATCTAATCTACCTTACATTCTACAAAGCAATATTTACAAAATGAAATCTAATCTACTTACATCCTAATATGCTCCATGACATCTACTTTACATCTCCTTCCATGTTGAGAACATCAAAGCTTTATTCAATTTCTTCAAAAGTGCAAAGTACAACAAAGCTCTCCAAAGCTTTCAAAAGCCATGGGACTAACAAACTAAAAGGACTAAGAAAAGACTAAAGGAAAGACTAGCAAATGAAGGAGAGAGATCTCCTATTTATACAAAAAGATGAGAGCCATCTCATTAATGATAGTCCATGAATCTCTCCCTCTACCTCTAGAGTCCTAATCAAAATAGGAACTGATAAGACACATGTCTTTTTAGAGTTACAATACAATTAGGAGATGTGACACATATCCTCATGATCCCATGATTCTTTCCAACCAAATTCGAATTTGGCCTTAGAGTGCCACATAAGGGTCTTCTAGAAGCCTCCTTTCAACCTACACATGTCAACAATCTCAACCCATTTGTTAGGTATAAGCATATGCACATTATTTTCTAATGTTTAACCACAAATTCACTTAAAAGGCTTAGAAATAATAAATATTGGAAAAACATAAAGGTGGCCCAATAATAATGAAAGTGGGATGAATGTGGTGACATAGTAGTGAAATGGAGGTGATATAATGGACATAATAGTGAAAGTATAATGTAAATGAATGACATTTTCAAGACTCAACACTAGCCATATAGGAGGAATTGGGGCTAATGGAGGATACAATGGTGCAATTGTATGATGAAATGATACTTCTCCATGAAGTAGTGGTGCCCCTTCTTGGTATACAAAATAAATCACAAGAAGTATTAAAGCTCCTAAATGTTTCAAACAGAATTGTTGAACAAATCCAGGAAAGGGTTGTCAAGTATAAAGATGTTCCACAATAGTTGGTAAGAAAGAAAATGATTGCCACTAGAGTAGATAGAGTACAACTAAGGCTAGTCATAATTATATTTTTCTTGGAGAATAGTCATCTAATACTATTGTTTCCTATATTCGGTTGTATAATGGTTCAGAGTCTATAACATAGAAACATGGGATGCCTTTAGTAGGTTCAGTCGGAGAGATAAGAGGTAGTGAAATAACCTGACAATAAGTGAGAGAGTACATTGAGAAAATCAAGCAAACGTCTGAAAAATAAGGCTTAAAGATCACTAAAGACATTATTCTAAAGTATGGCATTGCACCATCTAAAGCTCACATGAACAGTTCATGGCTATGGAAAAGTGTACAATCAAGTTCCAAATCCATATTAACAAAAGCATTGGAGGTGAATATGTGGTTTGCAACCAACTTGTCGGTCAAGCTCAAAGTCATTGCTACAAAATTCATAGCATGGCATACATATATTACTAATGAGCTTCAAGAAGAAGCAAATGGATAATATATTTGAATGCATATTTGTCCTATTAGATGTTTTGTCCTATATAGCCACAGTATCATATGTATCTTGTCTTTTGTAATGAGTTTAATGTAATGAAGTCCAAAGGACACATATGGAATGTAAAAGGTCATTTATAGAATGTGAAAGGTTGTATGGAAGCCCATAGGTCATAGAAGTTGAAAAGTCATGAGGAAACCCAAAATTCATTATCATTTGTTATAAATAGCTCCTTATAACTAAAGTAAATGGCTTGGATTCTTGGAATTTGGCCTTTTATTCTCTTGTATTGCATAGGAGGTAAATCATTCTTTGGAGAGGCAAGTCGTGGCTTCATGTTCCATTACTGGATCTAGTATTTCACCTATGTAATAGTGTACTTGGAACCTTCCATTAATAATAAGAAGCTCCTCGAGCCAACATTTCTTCATACATGTATCATGAATGTAGTAAGACTATTCTTGATATGTTTTTGTAATACAAATTAAGACTAATGTCCTATTTAGTTTCTTAAATATGGACATTGTTGAATGCATGTTGTTATGAATTTTTTTTGTTGTTATTTATCTTGTGAATTAATTTTCAAGTAAATCAACAAGCCTTTCTCTTCTTCTCGTAGGTCCATTTTAGGAATGTACTATTACTTCCCTAACTGGAGGCTCGTTCCTCTTTACCATCTGTGGAGGTTTCTCGTGCATTCTACATTTGGCGTCACACAAAAATTACATACTTGCTACCCCAAATATGTGTTTGTGATCTCTTGTGTATGTGTTGTAAACAAAGTGCACCTATAAAACATTTTCAATGGTGGCCAGACCATATACCTAGATGGTACTACTACAACAAACATTGCGAGGTCTAATTAGGACCTCACATTAGGGAGATCCCATATATGTTGGTAGTATCTAGCATTGTCAACATTTTGGCACTAGAGGAAGGGTCAGATGACAAGCTGAGCCTGTGAATTCTGTTCAAATGTCTTACCTAAAATGGCTTCATCCAAAATCATAATCCCGAGGTTTTTTTCCCAAGACTTAGATATTTCAATCCCCATGGAGTTTCTACATAACTTGTCACATTTAAAATTTGATGGAAATGGTACAACAACCATCCTTGATTACATTATTGAGTTTGTCCAATTATTTTTTAAGTGACGTTTATTTTGAAGAAATCCTTTCAAGGTTTTTCACCCTTAAATTGGATTGTCACGCTAAGAAATGGTGTTATTCCTTTCCTATTCCTTCTATCTCCTCCTTTCAAAAAAAAATTAATGTGGTTTGTTGTGTTTTTGAAATGTATGAATATCAAATTGTTCTGGATGAAATAAATAATCTTAGAATGGAATCTAATGAATCTCTTGAGTAGTTTGCTAACTAGTTGCTTCAACTTTGCTATGAATGTCGACTATGTTGATAACATCCTCGAGGCGGGCATACCCATGCTTGGTCATAAATAGGTACTATACATGGCTTCCAAATAGACACTATGGATCCATGACACGAAATGCTAAACATGGCCACGAATAAATACACACTAGATCCATGTGACTCAACAGATAGAGCATGGCTACCAACAAATAAAATGTGGATCTATTTCACAGTATACATCAGTAGGACTATGGAAAGACAGAGAAGTGTCTCAAGATAGTCTTGAAAGTAAATCAATGATACATAACTCCAAAGAAAGCTGGGAAGGATTCCATATAAGAGTGAGATGTTTCTAACCTAGGGTCTTCGATATAACCTCGATGGTATGAATATACATTATGTGAATATATGAGTTGAGGTTGAACATGGTAGAAACTACCTGATTACCAACCAATGAGGTAAAATAGTAACATACGCGAGGGAATCCACTAGTGGGGAAAACAAATCCCAAGGCACCCAACATAGTTAACGAAGTGTGAATAGATGAGCTGGCATCAAACACTAGTGAACTCGACCAATCAAGATCCAATTATGCAAATACATTGTTGATCGTGAGGAAGCCTTCCACTGAGGTCTGCAAGCTCCAAGGTACTACTGGTTCCTATATCAATCTCCTAGATAATGAGTTGGAGTTGATAGGAGAAAATTCATCCAAGGAGGGCTTTGATGTATCCCCCTTCAATCATCATAGAATAGGCTAGGATGATGTGATGTATTGATGATGTCATGGAGTGATGAAGTACAACTGACATAGGGATGGCCGACATAGGCTAAGACTTCCCTTGAACACATAGTGGAATCACACAAGAGTGACTTGGAAGCATGTCTAATGAGCACGATATGATATCATGCAATGACACAGGAGGAATTGAGGCATGCTCCACATGATTGGAAGAGTAACCAACCGGAGAAGTAAAGAGACTCATATGTATGGCAAGCCTCCTAGGCAAGCTAAAACATAACTGTGAGATAATGATGTAGACAGGTGCCATGTTCAAGGGCGATGTGACTGACACTGCCATTTGATGTATAATGGAAATAAATGTTCCCTCCCTTCTCTATTTATAAGTTCCCTTTTTCGTAAAGTTGTCCCCCAAGCCTTAAAAAGAGAGAAAAATATACAAGGGGGAAACTCATAGCTATAGTAGAGTAGGGTATTACTTTTTCATAATTAGTCTATCTCAGTCTATAAAATGATTAAGCTTACTTTGGGTAGATGACCCTTCAAGTACTTTTACGAGTGTGAAGGAGACAAGTTCACTCGACAATCTTTTTTAACTTAAGGAGTCCGAAAATATCTTAAATGAAACTCCTCCTGGAGGAATGAGCGGTATAAAGGATATAAACCACTTCCGATAATCATGGAAATGCTCATGACATAATGAAGACATGGGAATGGCTAATAGGACCACTCATCACATTGGTTCCTCCAAGAAAGTGTAAAATTCCAAGTGAAAGAGGATGGTGGGCCAATTATATGATGGCGATAGAAGAAAGAAACCAAGGCTCATTATGAAAAAATAGGATGATAAAGAGTGGTAATCACAAGGGATAAAATTTGGAATCCTCACACGGTATGGCTAGAAATATGAGGAAGAAGAGGATATGAGGCTTAAATTCTAGGTCATGGCAGGCCAGAAGGATGGATTCCAAAAAATGATTGCATGGAATTCAAGATGACAAAGAGGTGCTAGACGAAGGCATCTATGATCAGATAAGGTCTGCCACGAAGCGACGACATGCATAAAGGAGAGTGGCTAAAGTCACAACTTGTCGAGGTCGAATTGAAGGCAGTAAAGTGGCATTGACAGTTGAAATGTGATATGATGGAAATACTGAGCTACCCCTATATTCTAGGTTCAAGAGAAACACACCTAAGGTCCAATGGACGCCGCAATAAAAACACCACCCTGTAATGTAAAAACCATCCAGAGAGACTAGACCATGGCTAAATCACAAAATGAAATAAATAAACATGGATGAGGTGAAAAGGAGATATATATATATATATATATATATATGTTGGATTTTTTTCATAAATTAGGCATGGAAAATACTCACATCACACACCAAATCGAAAGTAAGATAAAGCATCACACTCCTATGTAAAATATGTACAAGCACAACTTAGTTTAATAGGTCACATCAAAGTGTGCCCACTATTAGACACATGCCAAGGATGTCCATACATGAACTCATGGAGGAGTGGAGGTACGATATGGCTCACTATTGTGGGGCCATGCCAAATGTAGTAAAATTGCCCAACCTGGAAATATTGACCATGGCAGGGACATTCTAACATAGTCACGCTCTCAAACTTAATCTCAGGACATAAGGGAGGATCAAGAGATAGAGGACGTACAAGAAGCTCATCAATAGGTGGTAGGGAGTTAGATAATTCACTAGAAATTTAAGCATTAGAAACATGAGACTTGACTTGGTCCATGGGTGGAACTTCCAAGGAGGGACAAGGATATGCCCCCTTGGTTAATTCAAGATTTTGGACACCAAGCACTATATTTTCCAATTCGGGAAGAATAGAGGCATGAAGAGGCATAATCTCCCTAAGATGATCAATAGGTGAATATATGACCTATGATATGACTTGCCAGGAAGAAGAATCATCATCAAGGGAGTCATGTTGAATAATTGTTGGTTCTGATTGGACTAATGTAGGTTCAATCTACACTGTGCACCAACAAAACCCTTAATCATTGACCCTTTTGGCACGACCTGTGAGCAAATCGCAGTCCTACCTGAAGTGACTATCAGAGGATGCAGAACAAGGTTTTTGCAGCCTTGAGGGATGATGCGCTATGGTATTTTTATGTTATTTAATATTTAACATACATAGATTACTTCACCACATTCATTTAATCACGTAAACATATCATATAAATCCATAATCATTACTGCATTCTAATAAAAGTGCTACACTACAACAGATAATAAGAAAATACACATGAAGACACAAGTTTTACTACGGTTCATCCCAATATGGGACTATGTCCACAAGAATTGCTTCTTCTAATAATGAATCTTGTACAAAAAACAGTTCGTGACTTGCGCACTAAGTTGCAGGTCGTCTACGCACTCAGCTATAGAGAATTCCTTTGCCACAAACTATAGATCAAAATAATTCGACCATAAACATATATATGGGCCATAAAGATGATTCTTCTTCTTATTATTGATCCCTATATATAATATTACATCGAGGGATATATCCTCAAAATACCATGGTCCACATACCACAGACTCCCATAATACACGCTACTGAGGTCCGAAAACAATTGATGATTTAAAACATTACATTATTTCACAAAAAGGAGGGGCTTCGACTGGCCCTAAAACCCATATATCGCATGGTATATATACTTCACGGTGCACTTCACGCTCTGCTTCCCCACTATGCGGTCCACATCATGCTCCATTGCATTCTTTACTTTGCACTCTACTCCACAAAATGTAGAGTCTTCACCAAAAAATAGGCCAAGTTGGACTGCGCCAAACAGGCCCCCAACACTCACATGTGACTTGCGCACTAAGTTGTAGGTCGTCTACGCACTCAGCTATAGAGAATTCCTTTGCCACAAACTATAGATCAAAATAATTCGACCATAAACATATATATGGGCCTTAAAGATGATTCTTCTTCTTATTATTGATCCCTATATATAATATTACATTGAGGGATATATCCTCAAAATACCATGGTCCACATACCACAGACTCCCATAATACACGCTACTGAGGTCCGAAAACAATTGATGATTTAAAACATTACATTATTTCACAAAAAGGAGGGGCTTCGATTGGCCCTAAAACCCATATATCGCATGGTATATATACTTCACGGTGCACTTCACGCTCTGCTTCCCCACTATGCGGTCCACATCATGCTCCATTGCATTCTTTACTTTGCACTCTACTCCACAAAATGTAGAGTCTTCCCAAAAAATAGGCCAAGTTGGATTGCGCCAAACAGGCCCCCAACACTCACATGTGACTTGTCTTGAGTCACTTAGCTACTTTTCCTCTGGATTTTGCTGTGATGCTCTTGTAGACCTATTTGAACTGTTGCAAAGTCTTTGTTACCTACTTTTCCTTGCTGCGCACTTCCTCTAGTAGTGCCTCTATCACATGTTCTACAACCTTCTATACCAACGCTATCTCCCTCTATCAAAGCTCTTGAAGCTTATCTTCGAGTGACTGCGATAGTTGGAGGGCCTCAACCTACCAAGGTTGAGTCCTCTCGGTCAAAATATGTTCTTCTTTCTTCATCTCCTCAATTTTATTCTGGATGACCTTCAGCTCACTAATCTTCGTGAGCTTCTGCGAGATTGGTAAGGTCTTCAAAAATTCATGAATCTCATCTAAATATTGTTGCTTATTATCATTTCTTCCCGTCATTTATTTACATTTGGATCTTCCTGCAACGAATTCCAAATTTGCAAACTTTCGTCCAAGAGTTTTCCATAGTCTGCCACTACTGCGGAGATGCTGGCCATTATAGTCTTTAGGTCAGTCTCCCTTTGATCTCTCACTTCCTGTGGCGTAGTGAGATGCAGATTCATTTGCAACTCACTAATCTGCCTTTCATATTTAAATTGCACTGTTGAAATTTTCTCCTTGTACCCTTTTATTGTAAGGTTGAGCTTCATGAGCTTGTCTTCTACTAGCTCTTCCTCTCAGACATCAAGGTCCAGAATCTCTTGGTATGTTTCTTCCACTTCTTCCTTGATCTTTTGGTGCTCCTATTCTATTTGATCCTTTTCTTGAATCATTTGCTTGAGCTTCTTCCAGAGCATAGCTCACTCTTTTTCTACTTGAATATTTAGCTGTGAGGTGTGTTGTTCGCGTAGCTTCAACTCTTTAATTACCTCCATGTGCGGCTTGTGTAGTCTTGGAAATGGTACCACTGCGATGTTTATATTGACATGTTTCCATTCCTTAGCCTACTACTGTAGTTCTATGGAGTCAAATTGTAGGGCTCCTACAAGTATCTGTGCTAACCTCACTACAAGCGTAGGCTCTATATTCCTTTCTAATCCAACCCTGTCCTCTATCTATGATGGTTGTGTGACCATTTTCACCAGTACCTTCAATTATTTGATCCGCTCTATGACACTGGTCAGAAGTGCACCGTAGCAATCTTCTACTCTGTTCCAATATTTGGTTGTCGCCTCATGAATCCTATCTTCGATATACTCCAAGTCCCCATCAATAAGGACCATGATATCATTAATTTCATTTGCCTTCTTATTTTTATTTTTCTTTGAGGCAACTTCTCCCTCTGCCTTCCATTTTTCTGTGACAATGGGATCTGTCTCTGTCTTTTCTGATTCTATGCTCTACTCTTCTAGAGGATCTTGGTGGCCATCATGTAGATATTATTCCTCTGATTCATGCCTATAATGATCATTGTCCTTGTATTTTCCACTCGCTTCGTCATGATGTGAAGTTTCCTCCTCTACTTCTGTAGCATTGTCTCCTACTTTTGTCTGCAGCGCAGTCATCCATTTTGTAGGCCATTTCTGTACTAGTTCCAACAGATCATCTTATGTGACTAAGTATGGTAGGGCATGCCATTTCTTCTTTGTATCCCTGCATGACTGTATGTAAACTCTATGAAAATATGCCTTAAACTTTTCAACATTGCTATACTGCTCATATAGGCTCAGTGACAAGCAAGGGTGTTGGTTCACTACCATATGAAAATCCATATGATACAATATGAAGAACATCTTATTCTCCATTTCTCGTGATGGTTGGGTGGTAAACCATAGTGAGGCATACCATGCTGCTTCATAGACATTTGATGCTACTGAGGGGAACTGTGAATCCTCTGACTCTCTCCATGCTAACATTTCAATAATAAAAGGTAACCACGCATAATGGAATGTGGTACCTTTCTCCTGGATTTCTCGAAAATCATTAAGAAATTCCTTTCACAGGTATTCGACCTAGTTGTAATAAACCCCGTTGGCACACTACGTGGCTAAGGAAACCACTGATGCAGGAACTTCATTTGCCCGACACTTTCTCATGATCTTTCCAGCCAGTATGTGTGCTGTGAAGTGAATTGCTTGGTCACTGATTGAATTGATGTCATATCCCCTCTTTCCTTTTTCTAGCCCAAATTTCTTCTTCATACTATCTTCTACAGCACGGTCGTGATATTTTTGACGAACTCCTCCATGGGGTTCTGCCCTTGGTATGGGAGTCTCATGATCCTCTAGATCAACATTGGGTTTATGGGGATCTTATTTCCCATCCATAAGCATCCATCGTGCACCAACATGAGAAACTGACGCACACACACTATGTTCCTAGGACTTCTGCCAAAGTGTGACACATTTAACATATTCGATAATCCCGATTGCGCCAACCCATTTTCCCACTATTGTGGTTCTATCCTTGTTACTCCATTGTCTGGGTAGTGCACTTGTTTCAAATAACCGGTCTAGTGCGAACTGAGGGAACTTCTTCCTGTCATTAAAGTCATAATATGCAAACTTCAATTGTGTATTTTTCCAAGTAATTCCCACGTAAATGGTACTTTTTCTGGCAGTAGGGGTGTGAAGTTGCCGAACTTTGAATCCTTCGAGTCTTTGACATATTTTGTGTTTGGTTTCCTTGACAGAATGTATGGTGGTAGAGGCAAAAATGCTACTCTCTCTGTTTACATATGCTCTGCATGCTCCTCTTCTTTCTGATTATCTCTGACATGCTTGGCTTGTTGATGAGGTTTGATAAGTTTCTTATCTTGTTTCTTCTCAGTTCTCTCTTCCTTGGTTGGTTTCTTCCTTGACAATCTCTATTGTTTTTGTGGTGATGCTGTTGCGGTTGATGCTGCTGCAGGCGATGCTACTACAAGAATCTCAGTTGATGTTGCGGGTGTACAAGTGGTTGCTTCGATGGCTGCTTCCATGAATCCTTCTAATCCTCTCTCGTTGAATATACACATAGATTCTTCAATTGAGAGGACATTCACATGGAAATTCTCTGTAATTTCTTCACACTATCAGTACTCAAATTCTAAATTCAACAAAGTGTTCAATCTGGGTGGGAGGTGGTTTTTTATAACAAGTCTAAAATCTGAACCCCATCATTAGATCATATTTTTTTCCAGATTATGTTCAGATTGTGTTCATTAATTGCATATCTATCCCTATATTTTGCCAATCTGTCCTCATAAATGCAACCTTCCATGTATTTTTCCCTTTTAACGGTCATATTTCTATTTTCTAGTTAACTTCAACACATTCCATAGTGTAGCGAACATCTTTCTTATGTCATAGCTCCTATGTACTTCAACATAATCCAGACTATAGCAAAGTAACTTCCTACATTTAATTTCTTTATGTATCATAGTTTACAACCTAGTGCCCACCTTCAAATGCATGTGGCACTAATAATTTTCTCATTTCTTCCTCAGAACAAAGTTGTAGGGGTAGGGTTTTCCCTATACATCTTTAACCTACAGTTGTTTACTCTTCCCTGAATCAATTCTCCATTTAACTTTGCTAATTGAACTGCACCTCCATTAGTAACATGCTTGATAATGTAGGGGCCCAACCAATGCATCTTGAATATCCCTGGAAATTTAACAAACTTACTGTAATATAGGAGAACAAGGTATCCTACCTGAAACTTATTTTTCTTAATATGTCTATCATGCCAAGCCTTTTATCTTTCTTTTTGTACTTTCTGTTGGAATCCTGTTATAAATCTGTCTTCCTCTAAAGAAATCAACTGTGACATTCTTTCCTCCATTATGTTAGGGTCTGCCATATTTGTAAAAGTTTTGATCCTCAAGCTAGGCACAATGTATTCCATGGGAATCACAACTTCTTTCCCATAAATTACTCTAAAGGGTGTTTGACCTGTCAACTTCTTGCTTGTAGTCCTATAAGCCCATAATACTACTCAATTCTAAGGTCCCAGTCATCTTTGTTCATATTTCATACCTTAGTAAGTGCATTATCCAAAATATTATTAGAAACTTCTATTGTTCCATTGGCCTGAGGGTGATAAGGAGTACTCTTCTGATGATAGACTTGGAATTCCTCAGTCAATGCTTCAATGGTTTTATTTAGGAAGTGGGAACCTTTCTCACTCATCAAAATATTTGGACATCCAAATCTCGATGATATGTATTGAAAAATAAAATTCACTGTAGACTTTGTGTTGCAATCCTTCACTATGTGTGCTTCATCCCACCTTGTCAAATAATCAGTTGCAGTAATTATGTACCTCACATCAGTCTTCTTTCTAGGTAGGTTTCTAGGTCCAACAAAATCAATAGCCCATTTATCAAAATCTTGCAATGTAACTTGTGGTACATGTGGCATCTCATCTCTTCTTGAAGTTTTTCCTGTTCTTTAACATACATCACATGATTTTCAGTACTCCTTTGCATATTTCTATAGTGTAGGCCACCACAATCCTACTCTCAAAATCTTCTCCATAGTAGCTTTCCTTGCATAATTTCCACTAGTTGTGCATTCATGAGCCTCTGTTAGAATCATTTTTCTTTCATGTTGAGATACATACCTACACAATATCTCATCTGGTCCCATTTTATATAACTGTCTTGCAATTAATGAAAAATAAGCTACCCTAATCACTAATTCTTTCTTTTGCTGCGTAGTATATTTTGAAGGGGCCATTCTTGTTCTAAAAATTGAATGATATCCATAACATGGTCATCTGCATTTTCGATTGAAAATAACTATGCATCAAGGATATTATCTTCTATGTTGGTTGGTTCTTCCCCTGTTCCAACCTTGAGAAATGGTCTGGTCCTGCTTTCATTCTTCCTAGTCTAGCAATGATCTCAAAGTCATATTCTTGAAATAATAGTAACCATCTGAAAATATTTCCTCCTAGGATAGGCTTATTAACCAAATACTTCAGTGCAGAATGATTTGAAAACATTTTAAAATGTGATCCTAGTGAATAATGTCTAAATTTTTGCAAAGCATATACCATAACCAATCCTTCTCTTTTTTTTTGGTTGTGTAATTATTTTCTTCCTTGCACAACATTCTACTTGAAAAGGTTGTATGATGATCAATTTCTCCTTCACCAGGCTAAATTAGTACCATTCCCAAAAATATATAAGAGGCATCCACGTGGACATGGAATTCCTTATTCCAATCAAGGAACACTACTAATAGGTGCAGCTATGATCTTTTCTTTTAATATGGCGAGCCTCTTTTGACATTCTTCATCCCACTTAAAAGTTACATCCTTCTTTAACAACTTCTCTATAGGTGCAGTGATCTGTGCATACACTTTGATGAATTTCCTATAATACCCAGTATGTCCCAATGTAGTGTGATGTTGACTTACTTTCTTAGGTGGAGGAAAATTCACAATGATAGAAATCCTAATAGGGTCCATCATTAATCCTTGGTTGCAAACAATATGTCCCAACAGTATACCAAAAGGTACACAAAATGTGCACTTCTTTAAATTGAAGGAGATCTGATATTGTTTGCATGTGTCAAGAATAAGTCTTAAACTTCTAATATGTTTTATTAACAACCCAAATATTATCCAATCATCAAAGTATACCTCCAAAAACTTGTGGATATATTCTTTAAAATCTGCAACCACTACTCTAGAAAATATTGTAGGGCCATTAATTAATCCAAAAAGAAACATTGTATATTGATATGAGCCCCATTTTGTAGCAAAGGTGGCCTTATGCCAATCTATAGGTATAATCCTAATCCAATGATAACCTAAAAATCCATCTGTAAATGAATAAGCTTCTTCACCTCCTACATTGTCTATCACTTCATTTGTGAAAGGGGTAGGGAAGGGATCATGTAAACATGCATCATTTAACTTTCTCAAATCAACACAAATCTTAATTTCTCCTTGAGTATTCTTTTCTTACACCACCATAGGACTTACCCATTCTCATTCTTCTACCGTTTCAATAATTCTTGTTGCTATCATCTTATCTAGCTCTATATTGACTTTCTCCTTATACTTTGGGTTCAATATGCAAGGTCTTTGCTTGACTAGCTTCACATTAGGCTTAAGGGGAGTCTTCATAGCTCATAGATCTCCTACTATACCCTTCATTTTTTAAAACTTTGTGGGAAACAATTCTTGATATTCATGAAGTAATTCTATAACTTTATTGATTGTATCTTCATCCCAAAAATCTCCTATTGTTGCAAACTTTGGTTCCTTCTTTGATCCTATGTTCACCTTATTGGTCTTCAATGGCTTCGTTATATTTGGTATTTCTAAATTAGGTCCATTTACTTCGCGACATCCCTATGGTTTTGCTATGTCGATGTTGCAAGGATCTTCATCTTCTTCGGTAGTAAGGTTATAAAATTCTAGTGCATTTTCTATCTGCGCAGCCTAATCAGGTTGTTGCCTTGTTACTGGAGTTACATTCTCAAAGATTATCTTCTTAACAATATGAAGGGCCAAATATATGTATGAGCAATCATCTTGAAAGCTGAATGTTAAGATAAAACCATCAACCATGTCTTTCTAGTTTACTATACCATGTCGAAGCTCTGTTTCTAAGTACTAGTTATAAAGGATTGTCTCTAATATATGAATGAATCCATGTACCCATTCTTGTTGTGGAATCTCCTTCCACGTTGTAGTGCATAGCTAGATATGCTTCCTAGGGTTAGTTTCACCATCATATTTTATCTCTATCTCTGTATCGATCTGTCCAAACCTGATCCACATCAATATTAGACATTCCTGCCAGCCTTATATATTCTTCTTATGTGCACTCCACCATTTAGAAAGAGTAGCTTTCAAGGTTATATCCAAGGCTAACAAACTTTGACTTTTTGGAACCTGTTCTTCGTATTCATCAAGAAAAATATTCACATCACCTAAGCCATCATAAGAAATTAGATTACATACCTTAGATATCATGTAGTGATTGATTTGGAAAATATTTCACAACACCTTGTAGATACGTCAAGTAGCATGTTCTACCAATTCTCTAATTCTTCTTCTGAGTCTGATGCACAAGAACTATCATGCTCCCAAGTCAACTTGCATTTTGTAGTAGGGTTAACAAAATCATGTTCTTGTGTTATCATTTGATATACATTATCTATATTCGCTTCACAATGCTCTTGTTTGACTGGTTCTGTATATCTTACTCCTTCTGATGGATCAAAGGGAACAATTACTCTCATATTGCTTCCTTCAAATATCATCTGCCTCTTCTTCAAACTCATTAGGTCCATATTATCAAATGCCCAGTCAAGTCCAAGGAATGTAGGATAAGGGTTATTATCATCAACAATCTCTATTACTTCAAAGTCAACAATAGTGCGAACTCCTTCAATATTCACTTTTACACCTAGTAGTCTTCTTAAGAGGAAGATCTTTTGTTGATTTTCCATCCTTAACTGAATACATGACCGTTGTAGCTTCGACTTACCCATTAATTCCCATGTCTCATTTGTTAAAACATTAGCATCAAATCCCAAATCTATAATAACTTGATCCATCTTGTATTATCCTATATACACACTAAGCCTCATTTCTCTTCTAGTTCTCTTATGTCGATGCAAATTATTCATTGCATGCATCTCACTTCGCGGTGTTTCTTTTGACGCACAAGAATCTATCAACTACTGAAGCCATTCTATAGCCTTTTGATATCTTAATAATTAGATAGAAGTTTGTAGAAAAGAATTTCAAGTAACTCCTTTATTCGCTGAATCTTGGTCCTGAGTTGGAGCTCGATCCTATGTCGGGGCTCGGTTCTGCATCAAAACTTGATTTTGTGTCAAACCTAATGATACATCGCAGCTAGTGTTCTGCTTTGGCTGCACACTAGAGGTTGAAGCTCCAACATCTATAAAGCTTTTGCTTTTCTTCCATAAACACTTATTTTTCCTTATGAATATCAAAAACATGAAATTTATCAACAATTTTTCTAACCCATGTACTTTCAGATTCTTTCTTCTTATATACTTTATCACCTCTGGTCGCAACTCCATTTCTAGTAGCAATAATAATTCACAGTTCGTCATTCCTTCTTTCAACGATCATCATTTGAATATTTTGTGTTAGTTGATGATTCCTTTTTTCTTGCATTTTTTCCATAAGTACAAGACATTTCTCAATTACATGGTCAAAATATTTACAGTACTTACATGTTGTAGTAGGGTTCTAACAATCTCTCGCAAAATGACTTGCCTGGCCGCAATTATAGTAAATAATTTATCCATATCCTTGAGCAGCTCCAACACCTCGACCTCTTCCTTAGTAGCCTCCTCTACCACCGCATCGTGCACTGCCTTCATGTCCATGTTCTTCTTCTTGCATTATATAAGTGTCAGCTCTGCACTTCATCATTCGTTCATACACTTGAAAAATCTTCTCCTCATGTTTTATTGATTTACAGAATTTGCAATATAAGTTCCTTGGAGTCTACATATATTTCTGTAATAGGTAACAATATTCTGAGTGATGTTAGCCTCTAATTTTGCATATCTTGCATCATAGGTTGGATCTTGCATTTAAGGGATTTGTTGCCCCACTAGCCATGTAATCCCTAAATATAGGACATTGTTCTTTAGAATGGCCCTTCGATTTGCACTTTGTACACCATACTTCTTCTCTGACTTATTTTCTTTTCTTTATATCTTGTATCTGGAGGGTTAGGTTTGCTAGCTGACTCTAAATCTATTTCACACCTGCATCAGTATCTCCTATCGGTGAAGCTTACAACTTCATTGCAAGCAGGAGACCCTTGAATTGACTTGTTATCTTTTGTTGCATCAATGGTAGTTTGATATGAGGTAACAACGCAACTATAAACCATTCTTGATGTTTTTGCAGAGCTATTTTGAAGCTCAATTGATCTAAAAACTTCCTTAAATCTCTGATCAAATTCCCAAACGCACTCAGTCCGTTTTTGTTTAATTTTAACTTAGTGATGCACTGTGATAGAGACTTCAGATTCTTAAATTCTATTATCACCGTTTCTGTAATATATGCAAATGTTTTAATTTGTTTATTGGAATACTTCACATACCATGTCAGAGCTCTATTTAATAGTGTCGTAATGAGTTGTGTTTTATTTATATTTTCATCATTGATTTGCTTCACGGTCCACACAGCTTCACATAAAAACCAAAAATTCTTTGGATCCTCCATTCTAGTTCCCTTGTAGATAGGTAGCTTACTATCATCAACCATAATTATTCTTGGAGGGGGATGGGAAGGGGGAAGGGGAGAAGTAAGGGGAGTGGGATGGGGGGTAGGAGGAGTAGGGGTAGAAGGGGTAGGGGGAGGGCAAAAAACACCTTGTTTATTACTATATTCTGACTTTTGGAAGGTGAATATCGCGGAGTTACCTAAGAGTTATCAGGGTGGCTATATTCTCTTTCACTTTTAAATTCACTCAAAAGAGGACTATATTCATTCTCTACAAAGGTATTCAAATCTTGTCCATGAGCTCTCTTTCTAGTATCTATTCTATATCTTTTCCACTTCATGTTGTTCCAATATCTTTCTCAGATTTATTTTATCTTCCAAACATAAGTAATCTAAAAAACTAGCTGCATCCATAAAACTTCTTTTTCACATAGAATCATCTTAATCCATAGTTTCAAAGATTTTAATACTTACCTCACAATCCTTTGAAGAATTGTCATTCTTCTTCGTTGTAGGACACTGTCTGGTCTACTGTGAACTCAGTAATAAATCCTCCGCAGATGCTATCAATCCAGAAATCAACAACCCTTGAAATCCTGTTGTCAGCGCTCATGAGTCGTTGTATCAATTCAAGAGTCCACGTCATAGATTCTCCACCCTTAAAACATGTCTTTCTTTTAGTTAACCTTGATATCCACTCGTACCATTCAATAGGAAATGACACGAAGAAAATTTTGTATTGATCTATGAAATATATATCTCTGTAACAAAGGTTTAGACTTCAGACGAGGGTTTATATTCTCTTGATCTAGAAATTCTCGCTCCTTCGATTCTAGCCAATCTTGAATCTCCTTCTTCAAAGGATGCCACATAAACATATCCCTCAAATAGATCATGGTCCCAGCAATGAAACCATTTATTGGTTTAGATTAGGCTGACCAAGGTTCGATCTGTATTGCGCACCAACAAAACCCTTAATCACTGGCCCTTTTGGCACAACCTGTAAGTAGATCACAGTCCCACCCGAATTGAATATGGGAGGATGTACAACTAGGTTTCTGCAGCCATGAGGGATGATGCGATGTGGTATTTTTATGTTTTTTATATATATATATATATATATTTTTTATATCTTTATATATATATATATATATATATATATATATATATATATATATATATATATATATATATATATATTACTTCACAACATTCATTTAATCACATAAACATATCATATAAACCCATAATTATTATTGCGCTATAATAAAATGCAATTGTAATAAAATTGCTATGCTACAATAGATAATAAGAAAATACACATGAAGACACAAGTTTTATCATGGTTCATCCCAATGTGGGAATACATCTGTAAGAATTGTTTCTTATAGTAATTAATCTTATACAAAAAACATTTCTTGACCTATGTACTAAGTTGCAAGTCATCTGCACACTCAGCTCCAGAGCCTTTCCTTCGCCACAAACTACAGATCACAAAAATTCAACCATAAACATAGATTTAGACCATAAAGATGATTCTTATTCTTATTATTGATCCCTATATATACTATTACATCAAGGGATATATCATCAAAATTCCATGGTCCACATACCATGGACTCCCCCAATACAAGCTACTATGGTCCGAAAACCATTGATGTTTAATAGCATTACATTATTTTACAAAAAGGAGGGGCTTCGGCTTGCCCTGAAGCCCATATATTGCGTGGTATATATATTACACGATCCGCTTGGTGCTCTACTGCCACACTACACATTCCACTTCATTCTCCACTACATTCTTTACTTCACACTTTGCTCCACAAAATGTTGAGTTTTAACCAAAAAATAGGCCAAGTTGGGTTGCGCCCAACAATAAGTAGAGTGATAGACTATGAGGGAAAAGGAACTTGGTAATATTCCATATTTTGATAGGGTTTCTCACCAATGTCAAGAGGTACTGATGGGACTACTAGTGAGGAAATATCTTCCACAATAGGTAACAGAGGGTGCTCATTATCTTAATCAACTTCCATAAGATGACCAAACACCACCCAATGATCAAAAGGTCTATGAGGTCAACAGGTGTCGAAAGAGATCATATGCATAAGAGATTTAGAAGAGTATGAAGTAATTTTGGGAGGCGGTAATTGAGGAAATACCCCAATAAGATATGAGCATTGAAGCAAGCCCACGCCAACACTCTCATACTGACCATGGTGATTTACGACAAGTGGGACTAATTTCCCCGGAGTGGAAATTTGTCCTGATGGCACACAATAGTCAAGTTGGTCAATGGTAACAATATTTCCTTCATTAGGAAATCAAAGGATACAGAATATGGATGTGACAACTGTATTCATGGCATAGAACCAGCTACGCCCAAGGAGTAGGTTATAATCCAAAGGAGCATCGAGGACTTCAACATCGACATAGACATTTTCCCCCTAGCTCAATGATGAACTTGGAAACAAACCACTTAGGAAGAAAGTTATCTCCATCAAAGGCTTGTAGAGTGGTAATGGACTTAGTGAGTGCTGGAGAGCCAAGAACCTTCTAGCATGATGTTGACATGACACAAGTGGAAAAGCCTTCATTCACCAAGGTGTTATGAATATTCTTATGGAAGACATATATGATAATCTGAAAGGTGATCTATTGGGAAAGTAGAGGAGAAGCCTTGTCAGCATTAAACACAATGAGGGTTGAGTCAGATAGATCTAATTCACTAATCATAGGCAACAATTCCTTACGTTTTTGAGGACAAATTTGCAAAACCTCTAGGGGAGACATGGCATAAGGACCCTGGGAAAGATATTTAACAATATTATAATTTTGAGTGGCTCGGGCAGAGGGATTGTGTGTTACCTTACGGATGACACCCTTGGGGGGGTGATAAACTAGTTCCAAATGATTATCTAATGTGAGAGGTGCAGTGGAGGTAGGTGGAGTGGGTGAGTCCTTAGGATAAGAACTCGACTCAGGAACATCATATGATTTGGCTCACATAGTCATGTTCACGTCTTTGTTGCACATAAATATGGATGAACTATTGGTGGAATAAGAAAAAAAACCATGTTTCCCCCTTGTGAAGGTGGAGGTTGAGAAACCATCTATTGCTAAGGTTGTGTAGGGAATGGATGATTCAAAACAGTAGGATGTTGAGTAGATGGTGGTGAAAGGAGCTTATGGACTTCATCCATCAGTGGCAACTCATGAGTGAGTTTTTTCCTTGAAATATTTTGCAAGGGAATTTGATTTTATGACGATGTTCACTGGTGCCCACTCCTTGATGCTGAGGGTTGGTTTTGGGTTCCTAAGAAGTTGGGTTCTTTTGTTTATTTTCCTTGTTTTTCTTACCACCAGATTGTTGGTTGTTCTTCAGTTGAGTGGACTTCACCATAAGAATCTCAGTGGACTGCTCAAGAGAGGGTGCTTTAGTAGAGCCAAACACACTTTTTGAGGATTGAGATGTAACAATCAATTAACCAAGTTGGGTAGGAAGTTGGCTCACAGAATCGGAAACAGATCGAATCACACCAACGATGTGGGATAGTAGCAGGTTTAGGAGGGTCAATAGAAGGCCTAGGGGCATTAGGAAACACTTTGTATAGCGTACCTGATTGTGAATAGATAAGATCGAACTATTGGTTATCTAAAATGGCTTTCTCCTTACTAATGGCCTGAAACATGGAAAAATCCTTGTAAATCTAGGGTTGGAGAGAGTGAATGAACCACTTACGTAAGATTTCATCATGTAACTTGGTTCTCACTAACCTCTTGCGATGATACCACTCTTGAATGTGATCAGAAATTAACATGGCATCATATTGTTTAAAAGTTGAAAAGAGATAAAAGTCTATATCATACCTAGTAGTTAACTAGAAGTGTGTCAAGAAGAAGGTTTGAGCTAAGGAGGAAAATTCACTGTAGGATGCACTATTTAACTCGATATACCATTTTGCGGCATATATAGTTAATGTATGTTGAAAAAAGTGATTTTTAATAGAATTATCCACCAAAGAATTTGATGAACACCATAAATAATAGGTCGTAATGTGGGTGGATTGATTCTCTCCAGTTTTTCCTTCAAACTTGGGAATATCAGATGGTAATTTGGTGGGCATAGGTGGGCACCAGGGATCATGTCTAATGGGGTCATTAGTCAACTTGGCTAAATTTGGTAGATCAAGAGAAGATAAAAACAGATTATGAAGTTTGCTAAATGAATCATAGGCAAGAGGTGCTCCTGTCCAACCTTTTGTTCCCCACATATAAGGATTGTGATGCATGGATTGCTAGTGAAGGAATGGGTTCACCCTGACATATGACTGTTGTGGGGTAGAATGACTAGTGTAAGGATCTCCCCCCCCCCCCCCAAAAGTTAAGTGTCCCTAAAGAGAAAAGGACCCCCAAGAGCATGAATTCTCATAGGGTTGTAACTAGGAGGACAAGATGAATCGTCCTATGTGGCTGGAACGACATAAGGAGAATAACTTGTGTCAGTCACGACACTAGAAACTAGGTTTCCTCTAGATAAACTAGTCCCTCGAGAAAAGGTACTGGTAGGTGGTGCCCCTCCAAAAAATTAACTATACCAACCTTGGGACACGATAGAAGTAACATTTCCCTCATGTTGATTAGGAACAATTGATGAACACCCACCCCCCCAACAACATATTTCCACAAGTTACAACACCCAATCGAGGAATAATTGTTGGTTGAGAAAATTTTGGTTAAAATACTCCTAACCCTATAAAATCACTAGGATTAACACCCATGCTTGACATAGAAGATGAGTTAGGCATAGACACATGAGGGAAATTCATAGGATTTATAGAGGAAATGGGTAGAATTCCCCAAGAAGATGGGAGAGGTGTAGATAGAGGAGTAGGTATAGCCCCACTAAGAGGCAGCAATGATGACATGGAAACAAAGACCGTCGATGGAGAATGTAAAGATGTCTCAGATTCTCCCATATGATAAACAACTGACAATGTTAAAAAGGTATAAGAAGGTTTGGAATCATTAGGGTTCAAGCACAACCACTCATATCCTAGTGGATCAGTTAAAGGTGAATTGGCAGAGTAGCAAAATCATCTGCCAAAGTCTCAATAAATATCATATCACTACTAGAAAGCCTGGGTATAGACCCCAAAACATCTTGAGAACCGACAGGAAATATTTGTGTAGGAGTGACAAGTCCACTTCGTTCAGGAGGCAAAATGTTAAGACGATGTGACTCATGGTGAATAAATTCAGCCAGGGTGAAAAATTATAAATTAACATAATTATGTTAGTACAAAAAATCTAAGACCAAAATTACTAACTCGAACCAAACAGCACACACTATAAATTTCCTAAAAGATAGTCACACACAAACCAAAATACAAAGAAGAAGATGGTGGAACAGTTATACTAGTGACCTTCTTCACAACCCTTTTAGCTACGAACTCGGTCCAAGTTCTCTTGCTAGCCATGGAACACCCCTGGAGAGGACTGAGAGAGTATGACTAATATTTATCCCAAGTACAGTGAAGGCGACACTGACTCTACATCTATATATTAGCCTTAGGAGATAGGCTACTATGGTCACCACTAAAAATAACCCATCGTAGGGGGATAGTCGCGGGACAACCCACATGCAAGGGAAAGACACTTAGCTCAGAGAGATAACTGAAACCTCCTTGAGAGTTGCTACCCAAGTGGTCCCCAAGTGATACAAAAAATGTTAATAACATTATTTTCATGTGTGAAAATTTTGTTATATCGCACTACCTGAAACTAAGCAAAATGGGCCATGTCACCCCGCCTAGCCCAAGTGTGACCTCATGCTTAACCCTCTTGTTAGAAGTGCTTCCCATACCAAACTACTGCAAATGGATTTAACTCCCTACTATAAGTTGCTATGTTTGTTTTGTATTATTGGATAAGTAGACTCACACACCTATCTCCAAGACCCTAGGCTAAGCTAGTGTTAGTGTACTACCGATAAAGAAATAAATGAGTCTATTTGATTTTATTATCATATTCATTTAAAGTGTTTGTTGTTTACAGAATTGGTTTGCAGCGTGAAACTTAGATGGTGTGAATGACTCTTGTTAGTCACCTTGATGTAGCTATATGCAAATTCTCCTTTTCACTTCGATGAATGCTAACTATGGGAGGTAATTGTTTTTCACAACACACCAATGCCTCAAATAATGCACCTCTCACTAAATTATTAAATGCAAATACCACAAATTTATAAAATTGTTGACCAAAGAGGAAAAATAATTGAAAAGAGGCCAAAGAAAAGTCCCCAAGCTATAATGCTAAACACTTAAACCCAACTTAGGAAAGAAAATCCAAAGAAGAAAACACACTCAAGCAATAAAAAAGAAAGCCAAAAGTGAAAAAGGAAGGAAATTACAACAAGCTAGGGTTTTAGGACAATGGATCAACTGAGGGGCACATCAAAAACCAACATATAGATCAGTGTTTTAGGGCTCATCAAACCCTAATTTTCGTTGTTTCATGCCCTAAACAAATCACCCCTTTGAATGCCTCCTTCCTAGATAGTTTCATGACTTGAAGGCATCCAAAAATAGCCTCTAGAGGGACCAGTGAAGGTAATCCCTTATGAAGGTGCACTACATAGCAATTAAGTCCACTGCCAGGGTTCTCACAAAGCACTTAGGCTTCCTTTCACCTACGCTGGGTGAGAATGAGCAAAATGCACATAGGGTTTAGGGAATATTCTTATCTTTTGGACTCATCTAGAATTTTCCCTCACTTATCAACTCTTATGAGCTCGAAAATGGATGAGGAATGAGTTAAGGTGCATCTTATCCTCTCATACCTTCCTCCATGGAACTAATTCTAAGTATGGAAGGCCATTCAATGTCACCATTAATGACAAAAACTCCTTCATCCTCCTATAAATTGACCACTCATTTAAGTGATTAGGGGATGGATTATGTTGAATTGTAAGGAGATAATGCTGCTATGAGACTTGACTTTAGAGAAAATGATGCAATTCCACAAGCTTGTCTTGCTTTTCATGTGATGTGGATGGAATCCAAGTTGGAGGAATGACTTCGAATCAAACACTGATGGTTGTAATTCATTATTCTATATAATAAATTTTTTGAACCTTTTTCCATATGTTATGTTCTTTCATAATGCTTATATGTATGAATTGATTCTGATTCCTTTCATTTATATTGAATGGATCACATGCTTTGATCAGTTTTTGTCTACTGTTGTGTTTATAGGGTACTGCTCAAGTGGATTAAGTATGGGAAGGAGCAACGGAATCGATACAAGGGAGACGAGAGGAAAGTGGAACTACAGGTAGGCCTTCTATCTTATCTATTGTTTATAGGAAAATTATAAAACGCTTTAAACTGTTGTTCTAGGCACAACTACTTGTCTAGTGAATTAGTGTTTACCTGTAGATGCTAAATTTTCCAAAATAAATTGGTGACTCCGCTGGGGAAATATCACCTTTCCTAGTAGCTTATGCACCTCCTAAGACATTCTTGTAGACGCTACTTGTGTTCATTGACTGTATTTCAGCCCTTTTGCATTGAATTTTGGTCAAAAATTGAGGTTAGATGACCCTTGAGTGGCCTCTCAGAAATCAACACAGGGTTGGTCAGGGGACAGTGCTCTACAAAGCACCCTTGAGTGAGAGACAGTGCTATGCAATGTAGTTAAGCCCTATTCAACCTATGTTGATCAACCTTAGGTCAAATTACCACCTTTGGAAAGTGTTTTTGCAAATTTTTCTCTATTTGTTTTCTTGCTAATTGCTCAATATATGTTATGTCCCAGAAAATGAGTTTTTATCTCCTGGTCTAGCCCAACTTTGATTGGATTGATTAATGTTTCTTCATGTTTTCTTTTCATTATCAATCAATAGTTAAAGTTAGGATATAATTTATTAATCTTCGTTTGAAAGAAAGTGTCGTAAAGTATTCTCTTCCTTCGAATTAGAACTGTCGTGATAGTCTTCATTCTCATGAAAGATTGATTGATTGTATGTGCATGTTTCCTTTTTTGTTCATCATAACATTAAGGGATTCAAAAAGAAAAACTTGCATTGTTCATATTTTAGTTTGTGAATTCTTGAAAGGGATAGCTAGGGAAATTGCATTAAATGTGCTCTTTGCTCTTTGTCAAAGATTTGATTACTCTATCCCTACTAGCTAAGGTTTTCATTATTTAAATTGAATGAAAATAATGCTTATCATATTAGTATCATTTTAGGAATTGCAAACATAAATCACGTGGTGAACCTTGAAAGGAAAACTGTTAAAATTGGCAACTAGGGCAAAACTTCATGTGGGTCATCTTATTCATGGCTGATAATATTTTTGTTAGATTCCTCTCGTTGAGAGGTGTAGGATTGATATAAATATCATCCAATTCCGATAAGTATTCATGGAGATATGAATTTATTTTGATTATGGAATTATTATCAAGCTGACCTACAACTCATGTAGGCCCAGAAGCCCAACAATCGCATCTATTTACCCACCAACGTTATGTATAAATATAAGAGGACTTTTCCTCATTTATACTCACTCACCTCATCACATCTCTCTCTCTCTATTGCGCAAATATGAGTCTCTTCTCTACTGCGCTGAAATGGGTCTCTCTCTCTCACACATGTGAAGCCGGAAGCTGTTGAATTTGAAGCTGCAACTGCAGAAGTAAAGATTGACTTGCGTGGCCTAGAAGATATCCTCTTTGGAACTATGTTGTAGGTTCATTTGAATCTCCTTTGAAAGCCGCAAATTTTGGTGGTGGAATGAAGTCAATCTGACGAACGGTTTGCAAGATATCGACTGCCCTAGTCTGAAGCCGGAAACTGCTGAAACTGAAGCTGCAACCGCAGAAGTAAAGATTGACTTGCGTGGCCTAGAAGATATCCTCATATGAACTATGCTGTAGGTTCATCTGAACCTCCTCTGGATTCCGAAACTTTTGGTGGTGGAATGAAGTCAATCCGACGGTCGGTTTGTGAGATATCGTCTGCCCTAGTTTGATAATGAAGCCGCTAATGCTGATGCTACTGATCTAGGGTTTGCTACTGCTGATATGAATCAAATTTATTGTACTATTTCTCTCTACTGAATTATTGAAGATAAAAGAAGATTTGATCAAAGGGTTTCCCCACACATTGTGGGGTTTGTCCCTGGCTAGCCGCCACATCTTGTGTCTCTTGTCTTGGCTTGTTTTCTGTCGATCGTTTAATGTTCTATCTGCACTTTACTTTATGTACATGTGATTGCTAATCGGTGGAATATAATAAGAAAAATAAGTAAACTGTTATAAGCATAGAACATACCATAACTTAACATGGTATCAGAGCTGAGGTGAAGACAAAGCCCGAGCAAGAGCAAGAGCAATCATTGAAGAGAAGATTGGCAAGGCTATCCTAAAAGAACTATGGGGTCCTCAACACTCTTTCCTTCCGAAGAAAAGCTTCGTGAGAAAGCTGACTATCACGGATGGAAGATGTCTATCGATCTAACCCTTGAAGATCAAGCAGTGCTGGACCATGTAAGAGGAAATATTGTTGAGCCTTCATCAAATGCATCTGCTGCTACCTGGAACAAATGGAAAAATGGAGAAGTCAAAACAAAGAAGATCATCCGGGACTCTAGTGACAAGCGCTTGGTGGCCTACATCTCTGATCTAGACACCTCCAAGGAAATCTACGACAGACTGGTGAGTTTATTTAAAGTTAATGATGCAAATCAAGTTTTGTTTCTTAGAAATAAGTTGAGGGAAATCAAGAAAGGTAAAGATGAAAGTATGCAAGCATACTTCTTAAGAATCACCGAGATCAAGAACGATCTCCTATCTATTGGGGAAACCATTACTAACAAAGAAATGGCACTCACAACTCTCAGAGGATTACCATCTGAATGGTATGTGTTCAGGACTACTCTTCTGAACAATAATGTAATTCCTAGTTTGAGGAATTAATGGCTAGATGAATTCAAGAATAAACAAGGGAAGAAGTGCAAGAAATGCCCATGCCTAAAGGTCCTCCTGCTGCCTTTTCTTCTCATGCAAAAAAAAAAATAATTTCGGGACTAAATCAAAAGGAAAGGCTGGACCTAAGGCTAGAAGAAAATGACGATGTTACATTTGCGATAAAGCAAGTCACTATGTATGAAATCATGAGCATCATGATGAATGAGATCATGGACTTAAAGGGCAACATGAGATCATGGACATATAGGATAGCATCATGATGATGCACACTAGTTTGAGCAGCATTATGATGGATAAAATCATGGACATGGGCAGCATGATGATAATCATGATTAGAGAAACATGGTACAATATGTAGTGGTGCAACTTGAAATCCCTCTGATGGCAATCAAAGGAATGACAAATTCAACAGCAAAGGTACGAGGAGAGCTGGGAATCAAGGAAGAAGACAAGCATTCAAGAAGGCTAGAAATTCTAGGATGTATTAAATGCACCTGACCTCAAAAGGAACCTAGTGTCCATCTTGGCAATGGAAGACAGAGGCTACAAGGTAACCGTCAGCAATGGAAAGGTATGTATATGGAAAAATAATGTTAAAGATGCCTTTACTCTTGGGTTTAGTGTTGATTCATTATATCAGGTCGATGGAAGTCTGCTAGGTGTCATGTCTTGTGACACAACTCTTTAGTCCGAACTTTGGCATCTGAGGTTTGCCCACCTTCATTACAAAGCTCTACCTGATGTAAGACAGATGGTAACAGGGATGCCCAAATTCCAAGTAGAGAAAGAAGGTGTATGTCCGGGATGTGCCAAAGGAAAGTTCAAAAGGGGACCATTCCCCTCAAGCCAAAGCAATACCTCCGATATATTACAATTGGTTTACTCAGGCATACCTGAGGTTGGCATTAAGAGGGAGACTACTACACCACATACTCCTGAGCAGAATAGTGTGGTGGGAAGGAAGAACCACGCGATGATGGAAGCTATCCGGGACATGCTACATGATCAAAGACTTCCAAAGTTTCTACGGGCTGAAACTACAATCACCGCCGTATATGTACAATATTGATGCCCGCATCAAGCATTGGGTTCCTAAACTCCTGAAGAAATGTTCACCACCAGTCAAAGGGAAGTTGTGATTATTCATGATGTCACCTTTCACAATGATATGGCTCTCAGCAAGGTGGACAATCTGCTGACTTTGAGTAGCTCTCAAGAAGCTGACACCAGGGAACCGAAAGAAAAGGATGATGAATCAATGCCTGATGTAGAAGAACCCATGGATCCGATTGATCCTCATCCACATGAGCCTTCCTCTTCTAGGAAGAGGCCTTCATGGCTTAGGGGGATACTTGATGATGCTGAAGGACATGCTGCACCCTAAGGAAACTTCCATCAAAGTAAGAAACTTAACAGGTATCAGGGATACCTGACCATCATGATCACAATCATACAAAATGAGCCTTCGTCGTTCTCAGATGCCGTCAAGCATCAAGTATGAAAGGATGCTATGACCGAAGAATATGAGTCTATCATAAAGAATGATGTTTGGAAAGTAGCCCCCAGACCCCAGGACAAGACTGTTGTTACTTCAAAATGGCTTTACAAGATAAAGCATGCAGCAAATGGAAGTATGGAAAAGTATAAGGTTCATTTTGTTGCTCATGGTTTATCCTAGAAGGGAGGTATAGGCTATGATATTTTCACCTGTTTCCAAATATACGACCATCTGCTTGATTATAGCCCTTGTGGCTTCACAAGGATGGAACCTACATCAGATGGATGTTAAGACCGCGTTCTTACATGGTTCTATCAAAGAAGAGAACTATGTGGAGCAACTTGAAGGATTTGAGATTTATGATTGAAAATCTCATGTATGCAGGTTGAAGAAGGCTCTCTATGGGCTGAAGCAAGCACCCCGAACATGGTATGAGAGGATCGATAGCTACTTGATGAAGCTGGGATTCACTAAGAGTGAAGATGATCCTAACCTTTACTTTAAGGTTGAATATGACAAGCCTCTCATACCGGTGTTGTATGTGGATGACCTCTTTCTAACAGGTGCAAACCCTCTCATTCACAAATGTTAGAGGGAGATGTCTTTTGAATTTGAAATGAAGGACCAAGGACTTGAAGTGTTGCAGAAGCCAAGGGGAATTTTCCTATCTCAAGGAAAATATGTGGTAAATATATTGGAAATATTCAGTATGATGGACTGCAAGCCTGTGACTACCTCGAGGATCTTAACTTTTAGAAGTTATATGGTAGTGATGTCGGACCAGACTTGGGAAATGCCTCTGAGTTTCAAAAACTCATTCGCATTGATGTTCTTGGTGAACCTCCATCCGAACACATGTTTTGCAGTTAGCATTGTGAGCTCATATTTGGTTGAGCCTCACTGGATTGATGCCAAGAATCTTCTGAGATGTCTTCAGGACACAATCTCTCATGGATTAAGATACACTGCCGGAGATGTGAGACTACTTGGATATACTGATGTTGATTGGGCAGGCAGTGTGGTGGACCGTAAGAGCACTTCCGGGTATTGTTTCACCTTGGGATCTTCTTCGATATCCTGGATGAGCAGGAAGCAGAAGTCGGTAGCTTTGAGCACCGCCAAAGCAGGATATATTGTTGCTAGCACAACCTCGTGTGAGGCAGTCTGGTTGCCAAAGCTCTTGAGTGAGATGTTTGGATTTACATTGGATACCACTGTGATTCTCTGTAACAACCAGAGGTGGGATTCAATTATTGAGGAATCCCGTATTCGTCAATTGCTCTAGCAGATATACATCATCTGGAATATGGTAAGTTGATGAGCAAGGAAGCTCCATCCCATTAAGATGATGTACAGGTTGATACAACTTGTCAAAGCGCCGAGGAAAGATCTAATCTGTGATTTTCCAAAACGACTTGGAGTCGGCAAGAAACCTTTATACAAGGGTCCTGCATGTTGCATACATTGAGCTATGGGAGCTCTAAGGGCTTGCGTTTCCTACTGGAGAAACATATGACCACAGGGTGACTCACCCTCCCCTAGTGGTGCACACTGGAACAAGATGATTCGCTCTCTTGTGGGACAAGATGATTCGCTCTCTTGTGGAACATGATGGTTTTCTCTCCTGTGTAGCAGGATGATTAGTTCTCCTGTGAGGCCTGGATTGATGTGTTCTCTTTGGCAGCCTGGATTGATGTGTTCTCCACGGAAATTGTAGCAGGATTGATGTGTTCTCCTGTGAGGCCTGGATTGATGTGTTCTCCATGGCAATTGTAGCGGGATTGATGTGTTCTCCTGTGAGGCCTAGATTGATGTGTTCTCCATGGCAATTATAGCAGGATTGATGTGTTCTCCTGTGAGGACAGGATTGATTAGTTCTCCTGTCGAGGCATCCTACCCATGCAGTCTGGGACTCATGGGAAGTACCTCTCATCTGATCAATGAACAGGGAAATGAAGTTAGGGACCATAGTAGTACCGATGGACGCATCTTTGTAACTACCGTACTCCCTACGCTAGGATGACCTCCATTGATCTGGGATCAATGATACTGGTCTGGGACCAGTGGTAGGAGTTGTACCATACTATGACGCTGACTTCGGGTCGGTTGAGACTGGTCTGGGATCAGTGGTACATACTTTGAGACTGACTTTGAGTCAGTGGAGGATGATATTAGTCTGGGACCATTGGAGTTGTACTCACTATGACGCTGACTTTGGGTTGGTTGAGACTGGTCTGGGACCAGTGGTACATACTCTGAGACTGACTTTGAGTCAGTATGATACATCCTCGATCATTTCTTCTTCTTCATAATTTGGAAAAAAGCAGAGTAGAACAGAACAATGCAAGAGCAGAGCAGAACAAAACAAAACAGTACATATCAGTGCAGGGTAGAACAAGACAAAGAAGAACAGGAAAAATAGAGCAGAGCAGGGCAACGGTCAGGCTATACAAGGCAGTGCATTTGATGGATGAATAGTAATGATCGATAGAGAGATTGCAGATGAAGTTCTCCATGGTTGAGAGGGAGTGTTAAAATTGGAAACCAGGGAAAAATTTCATGTGGGTCATCTTATTCATGGCTGATAATATTTTTATTAGATTCCTCTCGTTGAGAGGTGTAGGATTGATATAAAGATCCATTTCCGATAAGTATTCATGGAGATATGAATTTATTTTTATTATGGAATTATTATCAAGTCTACCTACAACTCATGTAGGCTCAGAAGCCCAACAGTCGCATCTATTCACCCACCAACGTTGTGTATAAATATAAGAGGACTTTTCCTCATTTAGACTCACTCATCTCATCACATCTCTCTCTCTCTCTACTGCGCAGATATGAGTCTCTTCTCTACTGCGCTGAAATGGGTCTCTCTCTCTCACACATGTGAAGTGGGAAGCTGTTGAATTTGAAGCTGCAACTGCAGAAGTAAAGATTGACTTGCGTGGCCTAGAAGATCTCCTCTTTGGAACTGCGTTGTAGTTTCATCTGAATCTCCTTTGAAAGCCACAACTTTTGGTGGTGGAATGAAGTCAATCTGATGAACGGTTTGCAAGATATCGACTGCCCTAGTTTGAAGCCGGAAATTGCTGAAACTGAAGCTGCAACTTCAGAAGTAAAGATTGACTTGCGTGGCCTAGAAGATCTCCTCATCTGAACTGCACTATAGGTTCATCTGAACCTCCTATGGAAGCCTAAACTTTTGGTGGTGGAATGAAGTCAATCCGACGGTCGGTTTGTGAGATATCGTCTGCCCTAGTTTGATAACGAAGCCACTAATGCTGATGTTGCTGATCTAGGGTTTGCCACTGCTGATATGAATCAGATTTATTGTACTATTTCTCTCTGCTGAATTATTGAAGATAAAATAATATTTGAACAAAGGGTTTCCCCACACATTGTGGGGTTTGTCCCTGGCTAGCCGCCACATCTTGTGTCTCTTGTCTTGGCTTGTTTTCTATCGATCGTTTAATGTTCTATCTACACTTTACTTTATGTACATGTGATTGCTAATCGGTGGAATATAATAAGAAAAATAAGTAAACTGTTATAAGCATAGAACATACCATAACTTAACAAAAACTAAAGAAGATCAACTTAAAATTTATCTGAATTTACCTAATGGAGTATTGTCACCTAACGAGTACACCTCCAATTGGAAAAAATCAACCTCCAGTTAATCCTAAAGTTGACCTTTTGCCTTCTCCCTCGGTTGTTTCTTCCTCCCCTTATTCCTCTTCACCTAGTGAAAGTATTGCTACTAGTAACCAAGTGACTAAGAAGAAGAAGAAAGGGAAGAAGAAGAAGCAAATTCAGCAAAGTAGTAACCAAGCAACCATTGCTTTGAATGCAACATCTGATGAGAAACCACCCATCAAGCCTCAAAAAGTTTGATGTCCATGCAACCTTTGTACGGGAGACAATCTTCTTCGAAATTATCTGGATATTCCTCATATCTTAGAAGAATGGTCTTCCTGTTCACATCATCTTGTGTCATCAGCTTCTGGAGATCATGCTAGTGACACACCATCAACTAGTGGTAGTAAAGTTTATGGAAAGAAGGATAAAGTTAAGTTTACATGTAGGTTATGTGTAGGGAATCACCCCATTCACATTTTTCCCTCACTGGATGAAGCCAAAAAAGTGTTGGGTAACCGACCTGCTTCACCGCAGTGACTTCCATCTGGTTATAGGAGACTCTCCCTTAATCCTTCACTAGTTGATTAATTTACTGACCAAAATCAACCGTCGATCAAACTGACTCTCTCTAAAAGTGAATCCTATGAGTATATACTCGACCCAAATCAATAGGTCGAGGTAAAAATTGACCCAATTTCACCTTCAATTAATCGTACCTTTCGCAAAGAGAGTGAATATGATACCACTCAAGTTATTTTTGTTTCTTCAGATTCCAATGAGCTTAGGAGCAATCCTCATATTCCATCAAGACAGGAGGAAAATCCTCCAGTTCTCGTATCTCAAGGGGTTAATTCTCCCGTCTCTATGATACCCCCTCCAAGTAGTCTAGTCACTTCGTTTGATTGGAATCGACTAGCAGGATTCTGCCTTCCTTCTTATGTGCTTTCCAGATCATAATACAGGTTTGTAATATGATTGTATCTGGCACTATTATAGATGAAGGTGCATCTGTGAGTATCCTTTCCTCAACTGCTTGGCAAGCGCTCAGTTCACCACCACTTGTGCCTATTACCCAGAATCTATTGGTTTTTAACAGAGGAACCATTCAACCATTAGGGATCCTTCCTCAATTTCCTATTACTTTGGGAGGAAAAATTGTTTATCTGAATGTGATGGTAGTCCCAATCCATTTAGATTATAATTTACTTCTTGGGCGTGACTATGTTTATGACATGGGAGCTATTGTTTCAACACTCTTTCGAGTGATTTATTTCCCACATGAAGGCTGAATTGTCACCGTTGACCAGCTTTCATTTCTCGGTCCAAATGTGGCTTCCAATCAACCATCTTCCCTAAGTGGTCCTTTTGTACTAATGGTATCATCCCTGCCAAGGGTTAATTATGTGGCAACCCATTCCATACCCACATCAATTGACGATCAATTCAGTGATGTTGTACATCATGTACTAGGTGTGTTGGAACCAAATATCTCCTTCATGACCTCTTATGAATTGTGATCAAGGGTCTATGAGGATAGTTCTTTGACTTTGTCAACCTCATTAAGAAATGAAACATGTCCATGAGGATAGTTATTTTACTGTGTCAACCTCATTAAAAGACGAAACAGGTCTATGAGGATAGTTCCTGGTCTTGTGTCAACCTTGTTAAAAAATGAAACAAGGAATCTGAACAGAGTTCCTTGTCTTGTGTAAAGCTCATTAAAAAATGAAACAAGGTCCCCTGGAGAAAAGTTCCAATTCAAGTCTTTGATTAGATCTCGTAAAATCCCATTCGAGTATTTCACTTGGTCTCGCAAATGAACCTTCATTCCATCCACCTGATAGGCATGAGTAGTCCACTTAGGTGAATGTAATGAAGCTTGGGGGCATGCACCTAGTGGTAAAGTTAAGTTTCCCTGTAGGTTATGTGAATGGAATCATTCACTTTTGTCCCTATCTGGATGAAGCCACGAAGGTGTTGGATAACCGTCTTGATTCACCGCAACGACTTCCATCTGGTTACAGGAGACTCTCCCTTTCATCATGCTGGGGGCATGTAAACCAATCTCAAGCATAGATCTTCATTTCAAGCTTGTGTAAAAATGAAACCGAATTCCAGCATAGTTCTTCATTTTAAGCTTATGTAAAAATGAAACTGAATCCAAGCATAGTTTTCGTTTCAAGCTTGTGCAAACACGAAACTGAATCCAAGCATAGTTCTCTATGGTTCAAGCTTGTGTAAAAATGAACCCATTTCCATTTTAACCCTCGGGATTTCCATTCTATTAGCCTCTTTTTCCAGATGAGCCTTGGTTGTTTTCATCCCATTTCCACCATCCCTTTGGCAGATCATACGCTTTCACTTGGTTGTTTTACCTTTTTTGAGGGACAATTGCAATAAGTGGTCTTATTAGCCAACCTCTTCACATAAATCAACATGTTTTGAGAAGTTCCAACATCACTGGAACCAGTTGCTATCCTAGACACCACTCATTCCTCAAAGTAGATTCTTCTTTAAGCTCTTTTCAGACTCTCTAGATATGAAAAGATTGTCGAGCGCTTGTCCTTTCCATCTCATTAACAGATTTGAAATGATATCTCTCTTGTATTATTTTATTCTTTTTCGAGCTTGATAGATTAATTTACGAAAAATAACTTCTGGGGTTTTCTTTTTGTCCCTTTTAAAACTCTCTAAACATGAAAAGGACCGAGTTATCTTTTTCATTAAACTCGTTAAAAACATCAAATAGCAACAAACTTGTCCATTTAGACAAGACTGAGTTTCACCTTCGCTAGACTCCTTAAAACATCAAATAGCTATGGATTTTATTGAAGGGTGAAATTATACAACAAGCGTATGTTATCCTCCTCAAACTTGATAAAAATAAAGAGGTACTAGTCAGCAATGACTGGGGATAACCCAGAAAAGGGGAAAACCACTTTATGGTAGCAGGTCACTCTTGAACATGACACTTTCACTCCATCACCGTGACTATTTGGGTTGGGTTATTAGCTTGATGGTTATCACACCATTGGTTTATCATACCATCCATCACATTGTTTTGGGCCAATGCTACCAATTCACTTTAGTGTCGCCGACATGTTCAAGAGAAGTCATTCAAGAAAAATTCATCTTTTTCAATACCATAAACCTTCATTTTCATGATCGCCATTCTTGAACATTGTGTTATCAGTCAAATTCCATCTCTAAAATCACTACTCTTGTTTTGTGTCGCTGATGTGGGATACATCAAGGCCCTCCTGCGATGAGTCACTTCTTGTCGAAATTAGCACTTTATCCAAGAAGTTGACTTAGAAACACCCATTTAGTACCTTGAAGCTTGCATACCTCAATGGCAGGTTTCTCACTTCCGGTGATAGGCATACGTCAATGGCCTTCGACAAAATACTTTGTATGGTGTTCGACATCAAACCATCTATTCACACCATGAAAAATGTACTGCAGTACCTTGATGATCATTGTCATTATCAATGATTTCTCTCGCATCTATTAACAACTTACATCATTGCCTAGTAATCAGATGGTGCCTTCCCATGTTCGACTTTAGATCACATATTCACATGGTTAGACTCGTACTTGAGCGAACAATTGAACGGGATAGAAGACCTCGAATCTAGTTTCATCCATTCGGGTTGCGATATCAGGAGTACTAAATCATAAGTACAATGGCTTTACATTGATGGTCATTCCAATCATGGGTCTATATCTGTAGACGACTGTTTACGTACATGTAATGAAAGTTTATAAGATGAGAATGGGTCTGCCTTCCCTCAACAACTCATGTAAAATCAAATATCATGATATATGTATTGTAATTGATGTAGGGCATCGTCCACTTTGATACCTCCTCATCACATCGTAAAGCATTTCATTTGACATTGGCATTTTTTTGACTTCATGCTTTAGGGGGCAACTGTTACAAATCCATTTGGCACATCAAATCCCACATACAAATTAGTGTTTTAGGGCTCATCAAACCCTAATTTTAGTTGTTTCATGCCTTAAACAAGTCACCCATTTGAATGCCTCCTTCCCAGACAGTTTCATGACTTGAAGACATCCAGAAATAACCTCTAGAGGGACCAGTGCAAGTAAGCCCTTATGAAGGTGCGCTGCAGAGTAGTTAAGTCCATTGCCAAGGTGCTCCGTAGAGCACTTAGGCTTCCTTTCACCTGCCCTAGGTGAGAATGAGCGAAATTCACATAGCCTTTGGGGAATATTCTTATCTTTTGGTGTCGTCTAGAAGTTTCCCTCACTTATCAACTCCTATGAGATCGAAAATGGATGAGGAATGAGTTAAGGTGCATCCTATCCTCTATGGAACTAATTCTAAGTATGGAAGGCCATTCAATGTCACCATTAATGATAAAACCTCCTTCATTTCCTATAAATTGACTACTCATCTAAGTGATCAGTGGACGGATTATGTTGAATTGTAAGGAGATAATGCTGCTATGATACTTGACTTTGGAGCAAATGATGTGATGCCACAAGCTTGTCTTGCTTTTGATGTGATGTGGATGGGATCCAGGATGGAGGAATGAACTTTAATTAGACACTGATGGTTGTAATTCATTCTTCTATCTAATAAAGTGCTTAAACCTTTTTCCATATGTTGTGTTCTTTCATAATGCTTATATGTATGAATTGCGTTTGATTCCTTTCATTTATATTCAATGGATCGTATGCATTGATTGGTATTTGTCTTGTGTTTTGTTTATAGGGTACCTCTTAAGTGGATTAAGTACGGGAAGGAGCGACGGAATCAATACAAGGGAGACAAGAGGAAATAGGAACTACATGTAGGCCTTCTATATTTAAAGAAAAATCTGCTTTGAAGAACGAGTGGTGTCTAGGATAACAACTGCTTTTGGTGATTTTGGAACTTCTCAAAACATGTTGATTTATGTGAAGATAAAGTTAAGTTTCCATGTAGGTTATGTGTAGGGAATCACCCCATTCACCTTTGTCCCTATATGGATGTAGCCAAAAATGTGTTGGATAATCGTCATGCTTCACCGCATCAACTTCCATCTTGTTACAAGAGACTCTCCCTTAATCCTTCTATCTTCTCATCTTATCTAGGGAATTAGTATTTATCCGTAGATGCTAAATTCTCCAAAACACAAGGCCAATGTTCTACAAAGTTCAAAGCCAGACCCTAGAGGTAGGAAGGCCTAATCAAGATCAATGAGAGTGATAAAAACAATGCAAACAAACTCACAAAAAAATTTCTAGATGAGAATTGCACAACTAATCACAACACCACCAATTGTGATACAACCAAGCAAAAGAAGAAAGATATCACTTATAAACAAGTGATGAAATCCAAACAAAGGAAAAATACAAAATAAAAATCAGATCTTAGTTGTTACTTGATCAACTAAACAAATCTGAAAAATTGGATCCAAAGATGAGGACAATGGCCCCAACCAAAGCACACCAAACCTACAAGGAAAACCTTAGAGTAGTACCAGAGGAAAGACCCAACACAAACCAACAAGAGTATGCTCATATATGATATGTTTCATAGTTGAAAGAAACAATGACAAATATAACCAACAAATAGCAAAAAGTCTTGAATAAAAACACCTGAAAAATCAAGCAAATAAACTGAAAGAAAACCCGAAAACTAGGGAAAACAGATAGAAAATAGGCTGATTTTTCAACCATCCATATCTTCCTCATATGGACTTCATTTTAGGTGGTTTTTATTAAGGCAAAATTCTTAATGGAATCCATATCTCTTTATATTTTTATCAAATTGTATATAGAAAAGAACATAAACAAACATAAAAAAAGCCGCGCGCGAGGGTGGAAGAAAAACAAAATGGTTGGTCTTCAATTAGACATAACTTCCTCATACAGAGTCTTTTTCATATTTTTTTTTTTTGTTTTGGGGTAGAAATATGAGAGGAATCCACATATATGGATATTTTTATCAAATTATGTATAGAAAAGATTATAGATTGATAAAGAAGTTGTGACCTATTATTCTCTCTCTAAAAAAAACTCTAGATCTAAGATCAAATCAGATCTGAACCAAGTAAAGCCATTGGAAATAAAAATGAATCCAAAAAGCCATATAGAACTCAATGGAAGACCAAATAAAACCACATTCAAAGAAAAATAGAAGAGATCTAAAGACAAAGAGGGAAAAAGAAAAAAACTTTCATCAAAAGCACCAATTATGTTGCATTTAATAATGCAAGGAGCTATCGATCCATGATCTCGTGCTCGATTGAGAACACCAGACAATAAAAGAGAATGGATAAGACAATATAATAATAATTCCAAATCCATATGGCCATGTATGTATTTTCAATGCAATTTATAATGGTACAAAGTGTGAGAAATTAGCTTGCCTCCTTGAAGGTCATTTAAGGGTTCTGGGCTTGATGAAGAATTATTGCACTCCAATCAAGCGATGTCTTTCATCCACTCCTGATCCAAATCTTGCACATAAACAAAACCAAATAGAGATGACAAGTGACTTTCGTAGAAGACCATCAACTAAAAACATCTAGAAATAACAAATTAATTACTACAAAATTTATATGAGGGGAAGGAACACAGATTTTTATTAGCCATATTAGTCAAAGTAAAACAAATGTATATGTTTCAAAAAAGGACATACTCTCCTCAATCTTGTAGCATGGTCTCTTCTCCCAATACAGAAAATCTCTTGCGCTATATTTTTGATACTCCATCTTACCCACTTTCTTCTTGGAAATATTATATAGGTTGATTTTATACTTTGGGAGAATGTATCTAAACACCTAGGGGTTTAAGAAGTTAAGATACTTCTACAATAATGGACCCCTAGACAACTTAGACACAAGTGGGTCAATTTGATTTCCTTGGGAATGGAAAACTCTAGAAATAATTTTCAAAGTTATAAGCTCTTTCTCAATTATCTCAATTATGAAATAATTATTACCTCATAATTATACTATTTTGTCAAAATAATTATGAGAAATTGTTGAATTATGTAATTTCACCCTTTTAACATGGGATGAATCTCACATAATTAAAATAAAAGGTGGAAACATGATACATTTTAGCCAAACAACTTAGTTAAGTAGATATTGGGTTTCTCTCATTATAATGGAGTGGAAAATAGGACCCATCCCATGGAGGGGTGTTGTTTGGAAAAGTGTCTACTCAGAACGCCCCTATCCCACTAAGGTGTGACAGTGCCTTAGCAACAAACAAGGAAAACTATTTTCGTATTCTTCTTTATGAATTGTAAATGAAGAGGAATAGGATGAACTAACCTGTGTCTTGCGCTAGTCCTTTGATCCAATCTCTCTCCTCTTTGACAGCTTCCAGCTACCTGCTCCTTCACTTACCCAGCTTCACCAAGTTCCTGCAAGATCACAAAAGAGGAAAACTACACAAAGACATGGATTTACATTCATAAATAGCTTAGGATCAGATTTAAGCTAAACATGCAAATATAACAAAACATCATTGATACACAAGCATGTAGGAGAAACTCAAATAGTTTTATTGATATAACAAGAAGGTCCAGGAGGAGTTACAACCGATGATTCCTGATCCAGCATCAACCCCCCAGCAAAGGAATCCCCTCTTCACCTCCAACAAAGCATAAATCACCCAATGCACTGATCTCTATCTCAAAACCAACAGAAATTCTCTGCAAAGTACAAAATTCCAGCCTCTGGATCTCTGGGATGAGGGATCCATATATAGATGTATGAAAAGAGGATGAGTCAGCTTATGATTTTACTTGTGGCTTCTCTCTGTTAGTTCTTTCTTCCACTTGGAGACTGAGAGCCTCTTACTCATCCTTGGTCGAACTCAGTGAGGCAAGTGTCATTGGGGAAGATTCTGGAAGCTTCCATTGTCTGTCCACCTCGTGGAATGACACTGCCATTTGTCATTTCCCGCTCAGTGCACCCTGGTAATTCATTTAGGTGCGTTGCAACGCACCTAGCTAGTGTACTGGGGTGCTATGTAACACAGCTAGCTAATGGAGCAGCTGAAATGATCCTGATTTGACTGATTCTGAGCAGTTTCTGGTGGAGAACTTCTGGGAGAAGTTGTAATTGGTTGACCTTGTTCCTCTAGGGGTAGGAGCAACACTTTTAGGGACTTAGGATCCCTTGGTTTATGGAAATTTCATGCTTAGAGCTGTAAGGCACAAAAATGTCTATAACAGTTGCCCCCTAAAGTATGAGGCCGTTTATTGGGTGAAATGCTTTATTAGGAGGATCCGAAGTTCTTTCAATGCTGGGAGGAGACCTGTAATAAGATACAATACAATACATTATCTTCATACTGTTTTCATGATCTAGCTGAGGCGGGCATTCCCATGCTCAGCTTTATAAATTCATTTTTTTGTACACAGGACAGACAATCGTCTGATGGTAGACTGATGATTTTGATGAAGTCATCATCCTTTTGGTAGGATGATTATCTGTGCTGCAATGCTGTACATGTCAATGTCTTTATTTTTCCTGAATATATATCGCAGCCCGAATGGATGAAACTAGATCTGGGGTCTTTAATCTTGTCCGATCTTCACTCGAAGTACAAGTCGATCCATGTGAAAAATGTTTTGAAGTTGAACATGGAAAGACATCGCTTGATTACCAGGCAATGATGTAAACTGTTAACAAGCGCGAGAGGAATCACCAATAAGGATGATGACCCTCAAGGTACTGCAGTACAATTCACGTGGTGTGAATAAAGGACTTGGCGTCGAACACCATGCAAAATCTTTCGGTCGAAGGTCATTGATGTATACCTGTTGCCGGAAGTGAGAAACTTGCCATTGAGGCATGCAAGCTTCAAAGTACTGAATGGGGTGTCCCTAGATCAACTTCTTGGATAATGAGTTGGTGTCGACAAGAAGCGACCCGTCAAAGGAGGGCCTTAATGAATCCCACATCAATGACACGGAACAGAGAAAATGATTTTGATGGAGGTGAAAACGATCTGATGATATATGGTTCAGGATGGCGGTCATGAAGGAATGAAGTATAATGTATGGTAGTGGATGGAACATGGGTGACTTCTCTCGATGACTTCTCTTGAACATGTCGGCGACACTTATGTGATGGATCGGTAGCATTTACCCCAAATGTGGATGGTATGGCGTGACCATGGTGATGTGACTGGTGAATGAAACAACCCAACCCAACTCAGGCATGGAGTGGAAGTGTCATGTTCAAGAGCGACTTGCTACCAATAAAGATTCTTTGAGTTTTCTTCCCAATTTTTCCCCAGTCATTGCTGACCAGTACCTCTTTATTTTTGTCAAGCTTGAGGAGGATAACATATGCTTGTTCTATAATTTTCCCTTCGGGCAAACCCATCGCTATGTTTTAACGAGCCTAGCGATAGTGAAACTCGTTCTCGTCTAAAGATAAGTTTGTCGCTATTAATCTTTTTAACGAGTTTAACGACAAAGATAACTCGGTCCTTTTCATTTTTAGAGAGTCTAAAAAGGTACGTAAAGGTAACTCCAAAATTCCTTTTTCGTCATCTAATCCCTTAAGTCTGAAAAAGTATAAAACAATACAGAAGGGATGAATTTTCGATAGTTTTAACGAGCCGAACAAAACAAGCGCTCGATCTTTTTGTGCAATAATCCCTCAGGTCCAAAAATATTAAAATCTAGAGGAGGGATAGCACTTCCGGTCGCTTTAACGAGCTGGAAGGACAAAACTCAGCAATCTTTTCATATTTTACGAGTCAATTGAAAAGAGCTTAAAGAAAACTCGTTTTTGAGGAACGAGTGATAAAATGGGTAGCAGCTGATTCCACGTAAGGTTTGGAATTTTCCAATCACAGCAGTGTCACAAGGATGGCTAGTGATATCACTCTTTGCAGCTGTTCCTCAAAATGGGTAACCAATCAAATGGAGGTGAATGATCGGCCAATGGAAAAGTGGAGGTGACGGTGCAAACACGACCAAGGCTTTAATGGCTGAAATGTTACATTCACAGTGGTTATTTACCAGGGGATAGTTCATTTTTTAACGAGCTTAAATGCGGGTGGAAACATTTGCTCGGTGGAAGTTTATTTTTTAACGAGCTTGAACCTTGCGGTAACACTGCTCGATGATAAGTTTGTATGCCCCTAGCATAATAACGCAAAATGAGGTGCATGCCCCCCAAGCTTCATTGCATTCAACTCGGTGGTTGGAATGAAGGTTTACCTTTGAGATTTGAAAAAGGGAATTTGTTTCATTTTTTAATGAGGTTGACACAGTAAAAGAACTATCCTCATGACTCCTTGTTTCATTTTTTAACGAGGTTGACACGAGATAAGAACCGTCCTCGGAGTCCAAATCCATTAGATATAGAAGATTTCATATTCCACTGTGGCCATTTCTGCCAGATCACTCGGAGGCGGTAGGGCAAAAGTACCCATTAAGGAAGGGTCTTTTAGGAGACCTACTCCAATATTTTGGAGCGAATGATTGCTTCCATGGATCATTGGAATGCTTCTCGTAACTTGTGAACTATTGGGGAGAAATGTTTGTTGGTCGACGATTGTAATTCCTCCTTGGAAGGGAAATGCAATCTTCCTGAAGTAGGTCGACACAACTGCGGCCATGGAATATATCCAGGGCCTACCCAATAGGATGTTGTAATCAAGCTTTCCGTCGATTACTTCAACATCAATTTCTACTGTTTTGCCCCCCAGTTCAACCTGCAAGTTTCTTAAAATTCCGTATGGAGTGTATGATCGTCCATCAAATGCTTTTAACATTGTTGACGATTTCGACAAGGGTGGTGACCCTAAATTTTTCCAGCAACTCATCGACATAATACATGTGGATGCCCCCTCATCAATAATTGTTCGATGAACAGTTTTGTTGAGGGCTTTCACTTGAATAAGGAAAGCTAGTTGAGCTGGTAACTGAGGGTCATATCCTTTATGATCAAAGGCCACAAGATTGGAATCCATTGGGTCAATCCCACCTATTGCTGATAATAAAGCTTGCTTTTTGGAGAGGCAATTTTGCGGTACCTCAAGTGTCGACATAGCGGACGGCGATTGGGCCAGGTCCTCTACTATATTATAATTCTGTGCTACTTTGGCACGAGGATTAAATGTCGATTTGTGTACTACTCCCTTTGGCGGCTTTATCATTGGTTCAGGAATGATGGGTGGCACAACTTCGGTCGAAGTTGTTGTCGAACTACTAGGTTGATCTTTAGCCTTGTTATTCGACAGCTGTGGATTCCCGTAATCTTTATTCCTTGTCAAAGCATCATTTTGTTGCTCTGAGATATACAACATAAGCACTTGGGATCGGGAAGCATTTTGATTAGCAACCATTTTGGTTCCTGGGTTTGGAAACGGATCACTCAATACTGCTGAGGTTTTTGAACTCTTAAAGAGTTTCTTAACTTCAGCTTTATGTGGACAATATCTCGTCCGATGATCCTCATCGCATATATGACACCCCGCAGGGGGTTTCCTTTGCCCAGAAGGGTTTGCAGAAGCTTTATCGTGCTTCTTTTTTCTACCTTTCTTTTTCTTCTTGCCCCCTGGTAGCTTCAGTTGTTTGTCCTTGTCGGTCGACACGGCATTTACTTCCGAGGCAAGAAGTTCCTCATTTGCATTTTGACTAGAAATCTTACGGGCCTTTTTGGATTTAACCTTTGTCGATTTCGTGTCTGTCGCGCCAATCACACCATCGCCAGCATGAGAGTCATTGTTTGATTTAGGAGGAGGAGGAACTGAGAATTCCGGTCTATGGGCGTCAGGTATTTTATCGTAGAGCATGCCGGACTGAGTGTAAATCAAGTCCAAATATTGTGCACGAGCGATAACTTGCTCTTCGGTGACGACTCCCCCTTTTGCCACATCTTCCGTGATGGAAGGAAATAATGACTTAATAAACCATTCAGCTAAAAGCTGATCAGGAACATACGTTTTCACCATTCTACGACGACGTCGCCACTCATGTATATGATCAGATATGTGAGTGGCCGTTGTCTGTTTGAAGTTGGTAAGAAGTTCTGTTCCCATTTCGTACCTTATTGGTAACTGAAAATGGGTTAAAAAGGTTGTGGCTAGGGTACTGAAGTTGTCGAATGAAGCTCTAGGCAATTCGATATACCATTTTGCTGCTGGACCAGTTAACGTCCTCTGAAAAAGGCGAAGCCTAATCGAATCATCGTTTAGGGTGTTTGATGAACACCACAGATGAAATGTCATCACATGATTCGACGGGTCTTCACCCGGATTTCCATTAAATTTAGGAATATCTGATGGAAGTTTATGTGGAATCGCTGGCCACCAAGGGGCATAAGCAATTGGATCATTCATCAGCCGGTTTAGATCTGGTAATTCTAGAGTTGCTACAAAGGGCAACTGTTGATTCAGGTTAGGCGAAGCATACCTAGGATAAGATGGAATCGCCTGAGCAGTGGGTCTTTGCATACCAGCATAATGTATTTGATGCTGGCAACTTTTACAAGGTTGATGGGCATAACCATTATAATATGGTTGTTGATAACCGCTTTGGAAATGCGATTGCCCATTACTTACAAAGACTTGTTGCTCAGGTCCTTGATATGATTGCTGGAATGGGGGTTGTTGAGTTTGAACCAACTCTGGTTGTTGGACCATTTGCTGTTGACCAATACTGGATGATTGACCAAGATGAGGAGTCACAGTACTTGTTTGATCCTGAGTCGCTCCAGATAAGGAGGCACTAACCTAAGGTTGTGATTGAGTCGTTGAGACAAGAGGCTGTGGTATTGCAACCTGAGGCTGTTGGGGTTGACATACAACAGGTAGCGCTTGTACTTGCGACGCAGTCACCATAGCAGGTATAGTGGGAATATTCGACACAGGGTGGACTAGTTGCATTGAATATACAGCCCTTGGTTGCTGAGGCAGTATTGGTACCCAACCGCTGGATGTAATTCCAGTTTGACCTGAACTTTGTTGTAAACTCCCATATGGTTGTTCTCCGGGAGGGAACAATGAAAACGCATACTGCCCTCCATATGTCGAAAATCTAGTACTTAAAGGATAAATTGGCCTTTGAAGACACATTGGATCAATTTGTTGAGTTTCAACATAAGAAATACCAGATGAAGAAATAGGAACTAACGATGTCGTCGAAACAGTCCCTGATTGGATTCCGGCTTGTTTTTGATAACTTGCCGGGACGGATGGTATACCATTGAACATCATTGGAGTAGCAGCAGGAGGTTCTGCCACTGCTGCGTCAGATGACACAGTCCTAGATGTCGACGGTTGTTCAGACATATCTAGTCTATCCAAAAGATTTTCTAGCGATTCTACAAGAACTTGCGATGAAGGGAGACTAACTTCGAAGACCAACGAGGGAAAGGTGATGATTATTCCATTTAAAATAAATTTTAGACGCTTTGACACAACTTGTTTTTTCAGTTTTTAAGAGTCGAGAAAAAACAAAAGATGACTCATGTCTCCTTCGATTTTTAATGAGCCTGAAGTGACAAGTGCTCAGATGGACCTTTTCCGTTAAGGAGTCTGAAAAGGAACGAAAGGGACTGCTCTGGAGATCTCGGTAGAGGGAGTACCAAACCAATCGCAAAACTGCAGAATACTTTTTACGGTACGGCAGTCAATCTTCTCGAATGCTGTGTTCGATGCATTGCGATCAGTAGGGAGGCCGACACGGCTTCCTATGGATAAAAGGTTTTAAGCCTATAGGGGTCTCCCAATATATACTCGACGGTACGTGGGAGCACAAGTCCGTACTGGCACTTATCGTCTCAAAGTGGAGGAATCACCCAACCATCAGTGAGGACAACAGTTACCAGGCTTTACGACGCCGGAACACGTCTCTAGCCTAGACCTCTAAATGTTGTGCGTTAAGTTCCAATGCGTTGTTAGATTCATTCAATTTATTTTAAGTTGATCTTTCTTAGAAGTTTGCCTTTTGGGATCACCACGAGATGTAGATGTAATTCCTAAAATGCAATCTAAAGATGATAAGCAAACTTTTATCTCTTTTCAGCAACGAAAATCCTAGCTACAAGGGGAAAAGAAAGACACAATCTTTTCTCAAAGAGCAAAGAGCACACTGTAAATGCACTTTTTCCTAAATCAAGCCAAACAGACTATCAATATGCAAATGCACATATGCATGTATTTGTTTTCACTTTCTTAATATTGATGCCTAAAAAGAAAGTTGATCTACAAATCTGAATTTGCTTTCAAGTGACAAACATAAATAAGCTTCTTTTCGAAATCAAAAGGTAGAGATGATTATGACACTTTATTATTTTGAAATAAACACTCGTTTCGACACTAGAAAGTCTCAAATTCAAACCAAAGGCAAAAGTAAAAGCATAATCGACTGTCAACAACAAATAAACATTCTCCTAAGATCAAAATCGACACTTACGACAGATCTAAATCCAAGGACGACAGTATGACTATTCTACTCTTTCAATGGAAAACTGTAAATGATGTAACAAACACACAAAGAAAATCTACAGTCTTTTTGTACAAAGGAGGCAGAATTAAGGCAAAGAAAATGGGTTTTTAAACAGACACACACTGATCACAGGCTGCAAAAATCAGAGACAAAACTGAAAAAATGAAGCAAAGAACCTCAGCTGCACAGGGCTAGGCTGATCAGCGCACTTGTTACACAGAGAAACTGGATTGCAGCGCAGGTAGCCCTCTCGGGAACTGCGTTGAAATGCAGAATCTCTTCACAGTGCCTGCGCTGGGGTAGAAATGAGAATTCTATCCGGGTTCTGGGTCATGGTTTGCAGTTTAATCTATGGTTTTTGGCCGAGTAAAAGCAATCAGTAATGCACAATCAGAGGGTGGATTTAAAGGAGGTCTAAGAGCTATCACAAAGGGTAATCAGATCATTTGGGAATCAGCTGTTCAAATCATAAACAAATCCAGTGAATGGATTGAAGTAGCAGGTGTCTACTTTGCATTTGATAATGGCAAATGCAGTTTGATTGCTACTTCTGTGTTTATGAAACAAACAACAAGAGAAACACAAACAAACTAACTAGACACGATCCCCAGCGGAGTCGCCATTTTGTTGTTGGGAAAAGTGTCTACTCAGAACGCCCCTATCCCACTAAGGTGTGACAGTGCCTTAGCAACAAACAAGGAAAACTATTTTCGTATTCTTCTTTATGAATTGTAAATGAAGAGGAATAGGATGAACTAACCTGTGTCTTGCGCTATTCCTTTGATCCAATCTCTCTCCTCTTTGACAGCTTCCAGCTACCTACTCCTTCACTTACCCAGCTTCACCAAGTTCCTGCAAGATCACAGAAGAGGAAAACTACACAAAGACATGGATTTGCATTCATAAATAGCTTAGGATCAGATTTAAGCTAAACATGCAAATATAACAAAACATCATTGATACACAATCATGTAGGAGAAACTCAAATAGTTTTATTGATATAACAAGAAGGTCCAGGAGGAGTTACAACCGATGATTCCTGATCTAGCATCAACCCCCCAGCAAAGGAATCCCCTCTTCACCTCCAACAAAGCATAAATCACCCAATGCACTGATCTCTATCTCAAAACCAACAGCAATTCTCTGCAAAGTACAAAATTCCAGCCTTTGGATCTCTGGGATGAGGGATCCATATATAGATGTATGCAAAGAGGATGAGTCAGCTTATGATTTGACTTGTGGCTTCTCTCTGTTAGTTCTTGCTTCCACTTGGAGACTGAGAGCCTCTTACTCATCCTTGGTCGAACTCAGTGAGGCAAGTGTCATTGGGGAAGATTCTGGTAGCTTCCATTGTCTGTCCACCTCACGGAATGACACTGCCATTTGTCATTTCCCGCTCAGCGCACCCTGATAGTGCATTTAGGTGCGTTGCAACGCACCTAGCTAGTGTACTGGGGTGCTATGCAATGCAGCTAGCTAGTGGAGCAACTGAAATGATCTTGATTTGACTGATTCTGAGCAGTTTCTGGTGGAGAACTTCTGGGAGAAGCTGTAATTGGTTGACCTTGTTCCTCTAGGGGTAGGAACAACACTTTTAGGGACTTAGGATCCCTTGGTTTATGGACATTTCATTCTTAGAGCTGTAAGGCACAAAAATGTCTATAACAAGGGGGATCTACAGATCCATGTTATAAATCTTCCTCATTGGGTGTTTTTAATAAAATATTATTCATTTAAAGTCCTTTTATTGGATTATTGCACTTTTATTTACTGCTGCTATATGTTTTGGACTTGAATCAGATATTTTATTGTAGGATTTTATCATGTCTTATTGTATATATGAAGGATAATAAGGAGTCACATCGTGTTGTTAGGGTGACTTTTCACCGATGACTTAAATGAAGAATTTTTCGTGCAATTTTATGAAATCTTTACACTAACAAATGGTGACTCCACGACAGAATTAGCTACATAGTCATCAACAAATGGAAATTTGTTGGTGTAGTAATTCAGATCCTTGGTGACTATAATTTCATCCCTCTTTATTATTTTTCCAAAAAATTTTAGCCTCTCAATTTCTATTTTTAGATCTCCTTCTTTTTCTGGAATTTTTTTTGTTTTTGTCATGTTTCTATGTCTTTCCATAGGTCACATGTACTGGCTGAGAAGGAGGTGGCAGAATCTAGGTGAGATTTGCTGAGCGAGAGTTTTTTGGAGCAAAAAACTCTTTTTGGCCTCTTTTTTGTGTTTTGCAACACACTTTTCAGATCAGTTTCCGCATTCTGTCATTTTTTAGAATTGTTTTCAGAATTGTCAATATTTCTCGATTGTGTTGTTTATGTACTAGGAAGGGTTTCTATTATTTCCTAAGCCACCCCTAGGACTATATTATCTTATTAATTTCTCATTGAGTGAGGAAAAGTCCCGCTGGGGTTTAGAGTAAACCTCCATCATTCAGGAAGAGATTTGATAAGTTGACTATATGGTACAACACCTTTAGCCACTGATTTCTATGGTTTTTCCCATTCTTTTACGACCATTTTGGATAGGTTGTTTCATCATTTTACTCCCTTTATAGTTTGGTGTTTCCTTACCCCTTAGGATCTCCTTGTGTTTCCTAGGATTTTCGAGTTTCTTGTGTATCCTTTCATTGATTTTCACCTCTGATTTTTGTTGATTTTCTGCATCATTTTCAACAACCTAGTGCCTTTAGATCCCAATACATTAGACATTGTTTATTTTGACCATTTATGTCTTTGATTTTCTTGTTTGTCATATTTTTCTTAGCTTCTTAATAGCCTTCTTGGGTGGGGGTTTGTGTGCTTGGATTTGATGTTCATTTTATTGTCCATTTTTAGCATTATTTAGAGTTTTTCAATACTTTATTTTCAATAGCACATGACATCATAAAACATGCTCAATTAACTCATATACTAAAGACATTTTTTTACACACATGTGCACACCCTAAGTGAACATGAGCTTGGTTAGCACCGCCAATCCAAGACTTGAAACACTGCACCTTAATAATTCAACACGCATAGACTAAGCCCACTTAGGCACTAGGGCCAAACAATCTTTGTAGTTAGGTGTATTATTGGTGGGATAGGATTTCAATAACACCCATAAATCACTTACATTGAGACATAGCTTGTTGACATCTTAGGGAGCTTAAAATCCATCACCATCCCATGGTCCAAAGTTGGAGTGCGTGAGAAACCTGATTCAGAGGGGATTAGGCTAGGTCATCATGTGAGCGTTTCTCCTTAGGGCTACCCAACCCATGGCAGGTAATATTATGATTTGGCTAATCACCAAGAAGCTCAAGGCTTGACCACCCTAGTGGAATGAAGGTAACCATAGTGCTCAGTCATAGGAAAACACTCTATAGGCCTTGTTATGGGTAGAAGTTGTTTCTATAGCCCACCTTTCTCTAGATAGCTTTGATAGTGGGGATCCAATTTCGTCAAGTAAGAAGTCTCTTGGAAGTCCATCTAAAGCAATAGAACTAGGACTTGTTTGAGGATTTAGATCACCTATAGGCTAGAGGCCATTTTTATTTTATAGGATGTGTTTGCTTGAATTAGTGTAGAATATTAATATATTTAGTTTACACATGGCACCACTACACTAGTTGTTTGTTACTCTTTTCCTCCAATCATCACCTTTTAGTCGATTGAGTCATCATTTTCTTGACATCATTGTGCACCCTAGGCATTTGGTGAGGAGACTTCCTAGCCTTCTCTCCCAGTTTCCTTTAAGACATGTTACTCCTCCCTGTCAAGTTAGAGTTCATCATCCTGGTGATCTGGATTTAAACAGTAACACAATAAAGAATAGAAATAAACATAAACACAAGGATGCAACAGAAATAATACTTCATTTCATTAATGTAAAATACTGGAATATGCTTACAAACAGAAATTGAAATAAACTAGCTTGACCGATGGTAGCTATCTCTGAGGAGAGATGTCGTGGCTACATGCCTTTGAACTGTGTTACAATGAGGCTTGAAGGCCTATTTAATTCTGAGAAATAATGGAAAACCATGAACATCCAAAAACCTAACCCTAGGAGATGAAGCGCCAAACTATGGGCCTCAAAATGACTCCGTAAGTTCAAGACTAGAAAACTTGCCAAAAATAGTAAATTGTGCTACAATTAAGGAAACTGAACAACTAAAAGAGACAGTACTGGGGGTCCAAGTGGGATATGCATCTGGTCACCAATATCCACTTGGATCATTCCTCTCCCTTAGGAAGAAATGGTCCCCATTGCGTTGAGTGCCTCCATGAGATGGGGAAACTTCTGCTGAACTTGGTCCTTGGTGAGATGTTCTGCAATATCTGATGTGTCCAGTAATGGTGGGAAGCATGGTCGAGGGTGGTCCACATTGAATACTAGGTGGAAGCCAAGGAATGGGGGAATGCTATGATCCAAAGCATTATTTCCCACAACCTTTGTAATGGTGTAAGGACCATATCAGAGTGGTTTGAGCTTCCAATGGGCTCTTGTAAGGCGTTCTTTCTGCAAATTCAACCAGAATTTGTCGCCCACTTGAAACTTGTGTGACACCCAATGTTGATCATGTCACTACTTGTACGTGGCATTTTCTATAATGGAGTGATGATATATCAGCCTGTTGGGTAGAGGTGCTACGGGATTTAGATTGAATGAATGCTTGACCTGACAGTGCAACGGTACCCCTGTGGGTGAGGAGAAGATGTTCTTTTATTATTTCATGACAATATCCACCTACTTCTGTTGTGTGGAGGAACCCTTCCCAGGGTCCATGGATGTGGTTATGATATTCCCCTTACTATGAGAGTGAATCAAAAAGAAAATAATTTTCCTAGTCTAGGAGATGATCTTACTGCATTTCTTGGTAGAGATCAAAGAGGTGGCGGTAGGTGGGGCTACCTCCGGTATCCTGTATAATGAATTACCCAAAGAAATAATAACAACGCAAGGCCTTGAATCTTACACAACATTTCACTTACACAAGTATGGTTGGACTAATAATACATCTCAAACATCGAGAGGTGCAACATCACACAATACCTCTTCCGTGAAGGGCTTGATGTTGTAGGGAAGGCGACACTACTGGAGGACTCGTAGATATCGTCCTTGGTGAAGCCACCCGATGTTGCACGGTTGTGGGTGTGGTATGGTTAGTAGGCCCAACCACTTCACAACCTCTGCTAAAATGAGGTTCTTTTGGCTACCACTATTGATAATGAATTGCAGAGGTGAACCATTCACCCACTTTTGTGAGACAAAAAGACGCTCCCCCCTGGATCTTCGAGCTCATTATTCAGGATCTTGGTGGGTGGCAACAGTGGCACTAGGCTTGACATCAATGATCTGCTTCCCTTTTTTATTCCTCTTGTCGAGTTCTGACTCAAGGTTGGAACATGCATATAATTCTCAAGCCTTCAACTCGGCCACCAGTGACTGCTTGGCCTGATACTCACTTGTGTTATGAGTGGGGCTCTTATGGAACTCACACCACTTTCATGTGTCCTTCTTTGACTTTGTCATGTTTTTCTTTTCTTGGGGCTTCAATAGGTTGTCTTGGATCACACCGTCTTGTCTTTGTCTTTGGTTCTGTGGTTTGGGGAATCCTTTCCCTTCCTTTGGATTCGTGGATCCAAAGTCTCGCTTATTCTATTTAAACTTCTACTTGATCTTGACAGCGTATTGGTACACCATGTTGAGCACGGAGATGTCGAGGAACTCCATCTCATCCTGGATGTACTTTTGTAGGCAACCACGGTATTTGAGTACCAAATTCTACTCAGAATCCTTCATACCCAACTTTGTGCGAATGGTATGAAAAATGTTGGTAAACTTCGGCACTTCTTGGTCCCTTCCCTACCAGAGCAGAAATAAACACAAATATAGAGATGCAATATAAATAATACTTCATTTCATTAATGTAACATATTGAAATATGCTTACACTAGCTCGGGCGGTGGTAGCTTATCTCTCAGGAGAGATGTGGCAGCTACGTGCCTCTGAACTATGTTACAATGAGGCTTGAAGGCCCATTTATTGTTAAAAAACAATGGAAAACCCTAAACATCCAAAAACCTCACCCTAGGAGATGAAGCACCAAACTACAAGCCCCGTTTGCGTAAATTGGTACATCAACTTCTCAGGCTCGTAAGTTTGGCATGCGATCTTTATTTGATGCTCACAATACCTCATTAGAAAGATCTGTCAGAGGAATACAACCTTCAAATGATTGAAATCACTATATGACCCATGTTGGCTCCCTTTTTCCTAAAAAAAACATCATTTAGGGCCTCAAAATGGCTCTAGAAGTTTAGGACCTGAAAATGGCTCTAGAAGTTTAGGACCTGAAAACCTACCAAAAATAGTAAATTGTGCTACAATTAAGGAAACTGAACAACTAAAAGATATAGTGTTGGGGGTTTAAGTGGGATAGACTTGTGGCCACCAATATCCACCTAGATCACCTAGTCATCCATTGAGTCCCCATACTAATTCTAGCACTTCTAATTCTTCTAGTTCTTCTTTTGATTCCATGTCCTCCCAACACTATAGTTCCACCATGTCAGACACAAACATGGGTGTGAGAAAACAAGGTGGTAACCAAAGTAACCCCACAAGCAGGAAATCTTCTAGTATGGTCACTAACCTCCCATTCCTCCCTTATATGGCTGGTTTGATCCTTCCTTATTTCCACCAACTCATCAATGGTCCTCTTCTCCATGACCCCAATTGGCCTGCTATGCTTACCAAGCTTCCTTATGACATCCCCAAGTTTGAATTTAATCTTGGAGAAGACACCACAAATCATGTTTTCTCTATTCGTATGTGGTTTTCATCTAATTCCATCATTGAAGCTTCCATTTTTCTTCTTTTTTTCCAACACACCCTTATTGTAGATGCTTCCAAGTGGTATGTGGATCAACCACATGCCTCCCATTCCACCTTCATGAATCTCATAAAATATTTTATATCATAATTATAGTTATCCCTTTGATATGAAACTGATACCGAACTCTTGTCCTCTTTTCTACAAACTTTTTCCACCCACCCATCTGGCTGTGTTAAAAAGGGTGCAGAAGGAGGAGCATGTGTAGAGCCCCTGAGTTTGAAGACCATGCCAATATGTATTGGTTCCTTATAATGATTTTGGACCCCATAGATAAAGATGTTTCCTCCCGCTTCCCCTATTCTGAGGAAGAAGTTCTCCAAGTAGCTTTGAAATATGACATGATCTATGCACAATCATGATATTTTTATATTCTCATTCTTGATTTGCCTCGACCTGATACTACTAATGCACTGAGCGAATCTCATGTCATTGAGGGTATCATTGGATCTATCTCACACCCTAAAACTTCACCATATCCTCAACCTCACATGAGTTATGGTCAACCCAGGGGGGACCAGGTCCACTTACACTTATCCCCCTCTTGATCCTTTGCATGTCAACGCGTAATAAAGTAGAGGCATGTCATATGCATATACCTATCTGCATCAGTCGATGTCAGGGACATTTGTTTCTCCACCTGGTTATCCCAACATTTCCATGAATCCTTTCTATCCTTTTGCGTCACCGAGCACTTTAGCCCCTCCAAAACCAAATCCCCAACCTCCCATGCCTCCTCCACCTCTTCCACAATAGCAACTACCTCCTCAAGGTCAAGTGTATGCTCAACCGAGTCTAACCAATCCCATGAACCCCAAGAGAAGGAATAAAGGGAATGGTAATCGAAACCAACCATCTCAAGATAACCAAGGCAACTAAGGTCTACCACCTAATTCCCCTAAGGGTGATCAGCCTAATCTCACAACCCAGCAATAGGGCATACAACCCAAACAAAACAAGGTTCTTTGAACAAATAAATCTTGAGCTTGTTGTTGAGTATTTTCCCATTATACTCATGTGTCCCCTTCTACCTCAGATGTGTCAAGCATGGGAAGCTCAGGAAACTTCTTCTAGAATACCTCAACCCATTGCTCCACATCCTCTCTGTCTTGCTTATTCAACACTGGTCATGCTTACAAATAATTTTCCCCATCAACGATATGTATCTTCCCAACCCACACAGGGTAATGCATCTCCTCAACCTTCACAATATGGGCAAAATAATTACCAGATCCTCATGATCAATTTCGATGAAGTCAACACTGAACAATTCAATCTCCAAAATTAGTTGTGCCAATATGACAAGCCCCCTATAAAATCAATGACTGATTTCCAACCTAAAGTTTCCACTTAGCCTCTGTCATTACCAAATGGCACCTTACAGATCCCTCTACCTAAATTTGAGGTTCCCCCCAAGATCCTCAAAGGTCCATTATGTTGAAATGTCATTTCTTCTAAAGCCACCCGTACCTATATCATAGTAGATGACTTGGTGGAATCTCCCACTGCCATGTCAATGATAGAAGTCCTCCAGAAATTCCCATCCCAACAGAAAGATCTACTATCTATTTTAGGTTTGGTGGATCTCTCTAATGATCTTGTAATTTATTTTGACATTGACAAATTGCAACATCCCCCCATTCCTTCCTTTGTGTCTTTTCAAATACTAGTTTCCATAAAGAATGCCATGGTCCAATAATGTATCATAGATTAAGTTTCCTCCACCTGTGTGATGGTTCCTTAACATCCACTATTACTCTTCATGCTTGGGACGATCATCCCTCGTAGCCCTTTAGTTTATATCAAAATTGTCCCATTATTTTTTTCGTAGAGACTGTAATTGATATCGAAGTCATTGATGCCCAATTAAATTATAACATTGTGTTGGGTCGTAGTTACACCTACGCCATGTCTATTGTTTCATCCACTGTATTTCACAAGATTTTCTTTCCTCACAATGGAAAGATCATCATTATTGATCAGTTGACTTACTATGGCCCTCAATCTCAAACATATCCTTATACCACTATCTCATCAATGACTAGCAATAATAGTATATCTTCCTTTACCGATGTGTCTCATGGAGTATATAAAGATTCCACACTACTTGGGGCTTATTATGGCCCACCACCTACTCCTTTTGAGCCTAGCTCTTCGAGTGTTTTAATGCTTCAAGCATCATGGGCTAACAACAAGTGGTCTAGTATGCCTTCTCAGTAGCCAACCCCTCCACAACCTCCTTCTCCCAACTCAACCCAACCTTTAGTTGCAATTTCTCTAAACTAATTTCCTTCTACTAGTATCTCTCCTAGTCCTTCTCAGCTCAGAACCATTCCACCAAGTCTTAAGAATCTAGGAGAAGTTCCCCTAGGTCATTACCTTTCTGGTTAGATATCTTTCTTATTCCCACCACTAGGAATATTTTCTACCCTTGTTATGGCTACATTGAATCTACCTAACATTACCTTTCGGATCCTAGTATGGTAAATTGATCCTCGTAAAAAAACTCCTCCTAATCAACTCAAACCTTACACAACTTTGACCCTATTTAAACCTATTTTTTATACCCCTTCCTTTTCTTCAGTTCCACAACAACCTCAATAGGAACCCAATTTGTTGTGAAAGAATTTGGTAAGGGGTATAAAGCCCCAAAAAAGAGACACAAAGAAAAGGCATCCCAAGAAACTCTAGCTCCTCCTAAACCACCAAAACCTACTCCTCCATGTGCTTTGTGTGATGTTGTTGGGCATGGCACCAATAATTTTCTTCAGCTCCCTGATATCAAGAGTGTGGTCTCTAATACCTTTCCCAACTCTAACATTCTTGAGGTCCATGTTTCCTTACCTGAGTCCACCAAAAAAAAAAATCCCTATGCATGAATCACCCTTGTTCTTTATGTGATAATTATGGCCATTATTCCTATCACTATCCTTGTCTCTAAGAATTTTGCGATACACTTCAAGTGCTTCGGGAGTTATATGCCTCTCATAGTGATTCCACTTCTCCTGTACCTGCAGTTTCTAGCACCACTACTTTTCAAGAACAATGGGTATCCCAACCCACCATTGTTATTCCCCCTCCTAATATTGAGATGAGAAATAGTTCTGCTCCTATTCTCTACCTTTCATCATCCATGGGATCGATATATTAGGAACCTCTTGGAGTTTCCTATTTTGATTTTGTTAAGCCTTATTCAACAAACACTTTGGTCTCAACATCGGTATATGTCACATCTACTACTCATATGTTCAACCATGTTGACAATTCACATGTGAAGCATGATGATGATTAGTTCAATAACCTCTTACTTTGAACCCATGAATTGGAACCACATCCACCTTGTGGCCACAACATTGCCACACAATGTTTGGGCAAGGGGAATTCATTCTCGAGAGTCCATGAGAGAGTAATTATCCCCAATCCTCCTAGTGCATCTAGTAGTGTCTACTCTAGTACCATTACTCTTCCCCATTTAGAAGAACCTATAGATCCTCATATCACTTTAGATCACCCTTGCGATGATCCACTTAATCATTCCTCCTTCTTCCATCAACAACCTAGTCCATTAGACATTGTTGTTACTCAACCATCATTTTGTCCAGGTGAGCCTCAATTAATTATATCCGAATCCACTCGTCATTATAGTCACATAATGTATGAAAACCCAAAAATTCAATCCATTCGATTCATATATAAAATTCCAAGTGAGATTGGTAATCCACCAGTTCCTTTCTCCTGTTGCATTTATCATACATTATTCCCATAGGAAGACATCAATAACATTTACAGATGGTGAACCACATCATCAAAATGTTTTTAGAGTCCACTATCCTAAATACGTTTTGCATGTCCATAACATGCTACATCCATCCATACAAAATTGGGGGGCACCCTAGTCCCTGGCCTACATCTCCTCATCATTCTCTAGAGGATCTTGTGGCAGTAGGATCAGATGCTTGAATTACTTATTTGAGCACCTGGAACAAAATGACGCTTCAAAATCTCATCTATCAAAGGGCATCATTACCACCTTGGCATACCTGATAAGTACCCTTTGTCATGTTACATCAGGGGACACTATCCCATGCTTGGGGGCATGATGGATGTTGTAACTTATTTTTACCATTGAAATAGTTTTATTTAAAAAAAAATAAAAACAAAGAATAGAAAAAAATGAATAAAAGAAAAAATAGAAAATAAATAAATAAAATGGGAATAATAATAAATAAATAATAATAAATGTTTACCCTTTAGAAAGTGAGCACATTTAAATGTCACTCATTATAGTTTTTATTAACGGATATTTTAAGTCAAGTCTTGATTTGTAAAAAAGTGATGTGACTACCACCCAAAAAGGGTTAACGAGCACATATTTTTCAATAGCTCATATTTCATGCACTAAGATCAACGGTCCTAGGAAAATAGTGATACCCCCTACATTCTCGAATGATAATGAAGGGGTGAGGGGGTCCACAAATCAGTTTATTTAAAACCCGCTTCACCTACATGGCAAGTGCTTGATGATTGTGACCCCCTCTGCTCGATACCACTTACCGTCTCCACCTACCCTACAAACCACTCACCCACATTAATTTTCCTCCTGCCATTTTTACTTTTGCCAATGTCCCGCTACACTTAAGCATTTCCATCTCTCCCACCAAATCTAGTAAATGATCGTTGCCCATTAATTTTCTCCCACCAATGTTCTACAACATTTAATCCTGTGCGCCAATATTGGCCAGTTTAACTAAAACCCATTATACGCTCCTAATAAAATTTTGTTATCCCTTTCAAATGGATCATCTACCATTTCTACTTGTAACTAAAATTATCAGAAAAATAATGCAAGCAAAATCGCAGCGAACAAAAACCTTCAACCATCATCATTTTCGGGTAACTGTCTAATTTTCATAGGTAATTTTGTTTTTCCTAATGGCTTCCCATAAAGGAAAATTGGAAATTTTTGTAGATAGTCCTTTGCAACCCCCTATCATTAAATTAGACGAACGCCCACTCGTTGATACCCAGTTTAAAATCATAGAAACCATTTGTGTATTCAACCTTATGAACTTCACAATTTAGCATTTCAAAAATACAAAGATGCCAGTGATGAATTCCAGTTTTGGGAATCCCTACTACCCCAGTTTTGTTTCCCTCAAACCCACCATTTTCCAAAAATCATCACCCTATGCATGGCTCGATATATTCCTAGCCAAATAGTTGTAATCACTAAGAACAATGAAAATATTTCCCTATAATTGTTTATTCAATTTGTCAAGTCCTCCAACTAAACCCACAAGACTCGCTACACCCTTTTTTCTCTTGATGCTCTAATGGAAATCTATCAGAAAATCTATTTCTCATAGAGAGCTCATATATTTGAGTCATTTTTACCACAAAACATAGAATTACCCAGAAAAAACCCATCTTATCACTTTGCAATGTTTCCTGAGATTTGTAGGTAGGTTATTTCCTTACTATCTTGTATGTTAGGATATCCCAATGATCAATGAGTTGATGAAGTCATTTTGGGCTTTCTATCAGTGCTCTCTTCTAGTAAAAGACATCAAATCATGTTCAACTGTAATTAGTTTCTTTTCGATGTAATTTATGATCAATTTTTATTGAATGTAAACCTCGGTGAGTGATCCATTAGACATATTTAATGAGAAAAGCCTCTAAAGAGTTTTCTTTCAGTGATTTTCCCAATCAAATATTGTATATAACAACTTGTTTGTTAAATAGTGATGTAGTTCCCAGGGTTTCAATAGAGATCAAAATAATTTTACATGTAAGTGAGAAAACTAAATCTGGGGATTGGTATTCATACTAGAATTTCACTGAACTCGGGATTTATGGCTATGAGCTTCAACCATATAAATTACCACAGCTCCTCCCCATGTAGATTTTTTCACTCGAGTACATTAGAAAGATGATGAAAATTCATGAGGTTCTTTTTGTTTCTAGAAAACAAAAAAACCAAGTTCAAATTTGAAGCATAGGTTGGTCCGTTCATAGTCAACACTAGAGCTATAGAAAAGGAATTCAATGACGTATTAATCTAGATGAAGTTTAAATTGAGTTTTAGTTGGTCATATGATCGATTAGGAGTAATATCATCAATGAGAGTTTCTCAAAAATCTGCACCATATGTGCATATGGAAAAAATATGCCAACAAGGAAGAATGGGCAGATAATACATTGCAGGAGGTTAAGGAGCTATTTTCTAGTCAAACAACATTGGAAACTCCAAGAATAACAAAAAAAGAGCTAAAGAGACCAAGAGAAAGTGTATCTATAGTAGGGTCAAAGTTACAGAAAGAAGAATTTAAAGTATTCAAAAGGAGGAAAACTATAAATTTGGATGAAGAATATTTAGAAGCTCAAAATTATGAAGAGCTTACTACAATTGTACTGTCATCATAATCTCCTTTTGGGTTACAAAAAACTCTAGAAACTAGATTGGATTCTCCTTCTTCTCCTTCCTCAAAAAATCAAAGTATTTTTTCAAGATTCTTAGAGATAGAGAAGAAAAATGAGGCACTAAAGACTACCACATATCACGAGTTCTAGAGAGAGTCTTCCACAACTCAGACTACATTACTTTATGTCCTGGATAGTGAAAAAGGAAAATTCCGATCAATATTTTTTGAACCAAAGGTCCCCGTGCCTAAAAGTGATGAAGATTACAAAACCTCTTTGTTTTCCTTTGACACTAATAAAATACATCCTAATGATCAAACACAAGCAAGCGGGAGAAATGATATATTCATCTTTGAAAAGTTCTACCATGGTAGCTTCTAAGCTACAGGATTCTTTGAATAACATGCATTCCCAATTAAAATTGGAAAATATAACCTCCCTAAAAAAATATAATAAAATCAAAAGGCTTGAAGGTTTCGTTATAAAATTAGGATTATATCCTAAATATATAAAGGAAGTTGAGTAAATAATTAAAATCATAAATGCAGATATAAGGGAATTAAGTAAACAACACAGATTACCAACTATTGAACATCCTCAAGCAGAACAAGTAGGTCATCTCAAGAAAGAAAAAGAAAATATGCTTCGAATGATTGTAGAGAAGAACATACAAATTTAGAAAATGGAAGCAAACATGGAAAATTTTATCAAGGAAAGAGAACTCCAAATCAACACTAGAGTAGGAACATCCAGAGTAGCAGTTTCTATAACAGAAACAAAGTCTACCAGTTAGAATCAAGCAGACCAATTATCAAAAGATATGGGAGACCTGTCATGAAAAGATAAGAAAATTGAAAAAATCAGAGCTCAACTGGAGAAGACTCAAGATAATAAGATAAAATGATAATGCATATCTGACCGAAGTGCAAAAAAATTTCAGATTAACCAAGAAACTATGGAAATATGAGAATGAGTCATTTATGGTGTAGACATTAGCCGAAGAAAAGGAGAAGATATGAATTGATATAAATTCAACCATGACTGAACTTTGGACATCTATTCAAATCACTTTTAAATAGGAGGAGTTAGTGCAAATATGAAAAGTAGCCATCACAAGAACCAAAGAAGATTTGGAGCACATACCTAGAGAAGTTAATAAAATAATCAAAGTGCTCAATTCTAAAACAAAATAAGAACTAGAATAATTTGGAATTGAGGATAGAACTCATACTATCCTAGAGGTAAGAATATTTTTGACAAAAATAAATTTGATGTTACAATTAGAGAACAAGTTTCAAAACATAGAAGCACATATTAAAAAGTTTCATATAAAAATTAATATTCTACATCTAAAAGGTCTTCCAGCTCTACGACATTGTGGAAAATTGATTCCACTAGAATATTATCAGTAAAATTTCACCACATAGTAGCAGACATAACCAAATTTGCCAAATTCAAAGGGATAATCAGTAGTAAAGAATTCCTTGAAGGCCTAGAGTATGATATTTTCATTCAACACGAAATTAATCATTTGTTCATCATTAGGCCAACTTTTGAAAAATACATAGAAGTGAATGAGGCATATAGGAAAGTAAGAAAAATTCCTATCCCATATGATAGAGGATGGGATAATTTACTTGAACTCATTGAGTAAAACATAATTCAAGGAATTTAGTGACTAGTCATAGGGAAAGAATGATTAGAAATAAAAAAAGAAGGAATAGAAAGTAGAAAATTCAGTTAAACACAACAATCATCAAACAACACCCTTAAATTATGTGATGATTACCCAAATTAGTTCTTAAAAGCTATTTTGGTATTCTATTTTTATAATATCCCCATCAGTTATGGATAATAAATATTTTGTAATTAATTTTATTAGACTTAGACATATTTTTTTGAATTACGCTCTATAAGCACTTTGTTATTTGAGGAAGACGGGGTTGAACCCTTGTGATAACCTTGAGATGCTATTGTAATAATCTGTAATATTTTCTAAAGAAAGTCAAAGGATTCTAGATTCATTCATAACAAATTTTGTATACATGTGACTTCTTCTGGTTTATTCATTTGTATTTTTCTGAATATGTTCAAAGTAACATAGTAGTTAGGGAAAATCTAGATTGAATATCAATCTCCCTAAAACTCCAATGCAAATTTATAATCACTAAAGAGATCAATTAACTAAACAATTTGTTTAATTTAGTTCCTCTTCATCTTTTAATTGTTGCCTTCTATCATCTTTTTTAATATATATTGTTTGGCTGTATATTTCTTCAACACACATCAACTGTATTTAATTGATTGAATATTCAATTTGAATATTTTAATTGATGAATACCTTCTCATTTCCACCCTCAAAATCAATTAAAATATTCATACTATTATGATGGAAGAATCAACCCTTTGAAATATTTCAAAAATATTTGGATCTACAACTCTTAAATGTTTAATGCATTGGTCATCCAACTCAATTAAAACCCTTAATTAAATGCTCTAACATAGTTCCCCATCCTAGAACTATCTACACAGATACAAAATTAGATTAGCGCCATTGCCAAGGAACAAAGATTAAATATTTTCCCTGAGATAACAATTATACTTACTTCTTAATGGTGAATAAGAGGTGAGAACGCGAAAATCTTTCACCTGGTGACTCCACTGGTTAAATTTGGCTTCATGTAGGCATACCAGATCTCATTTAGATCCCAAGATTTTCTATCCTTTATCATATCTAGAGAGACTCGTGATAATTACATCTATTAAACGTATATTAGAAGCATCCACTTATGTCCCTGCTTCTCTTCCACCTGAAATATCCTCACAAATTGAGCCTTTTCAATCAATTCCAATACCTCCTGAGTTATCATATATGCCACCTATTAGACCTCCTTTCTAAAGGAGTAGATCTTCAATCAACATTACTCGTTCATCAGCTTCATACCTTGGAGTTTCCTGCTCCCCATTTTGAACCTTCTAATACTGAAGTAAATCCAGATCTTCAAACACCAAAATTAAAACCAACTCATTTCATTTCTTCCCTCACACAAACTCATCCTTTATTTTCTCCCAAATCTGAAGAGGAAATTAGCATTTATACCAACCCTTTGGCCTTTGAATATAAAGAGAAAATCATACAAGAAGTTTAGAAAATAGTTCTCCATCCTCATTTTCTCCACAAACCTAAACGTCCATCACAATCATCTTAAAGCAAAGTTGTCTCTTCAAAATCTATAGTTCCATTAAAGTACCAAATGGCTAGATTAGGCCAATTGTAACATCTAGATATGCAACATTAATGCTTCCACCAGCTACCCAATTTCATGATTTTCCTTAGGGGTATTTGAAACATTTACCCAGAGTCAATGGAGAATCTGGACCATTTGCAGAAGACCACTTGGCTACATTTTTGGATTTTATTGATAACATGATCATTGAACATGAAGATATTTACACCAAGCTTTTTGTTCAATCATTAGAAGGAAATGTCAGGATATGGTTTAGTAAACTATAAGAAAATTCTATAAAATCATGGGTTGAATTAACTAACATCTTCAAGAATCAATGGGGAGTTAAAATGGATCATGTTTACTATTTAATAGAATTTGAATATTTGAGAAGAAACCTCGGAGAACCTATTGTAGACTTTATTAAGAGATTCAATAAGATTTACAATAAAATGCCACCAAATTGTAAGCCCCCAGTCACTGCAAATAAAGTCAGATTCTCTAAAGCATTTGATCATGATTTTGTTGTAATTTTTAGAGAGAGAAAATATGAAACCTTTGCAGATATGAAAACTAATGCAATTGAAGTGGAAGAAAATAGGCCAACATTTATTAAATTACAAGCAAAGGCACAAAAGGGTGAAAGGAAAATCAAATATACAGAGGAAAGTACTTCTTCATCAAATACTAAAGATGAAGAACATAAAATTGATGAAATAGCCTCTTTGTTAAGAAATTTGTCTAATAGAATTTCAAGAATGGAAACTCAACCTAGAGTAACCCAAGAGGTTTCAAATATACCTCCAATTCAATATAGAAGACCTTTTCAACCTCAAATTTTGCAAAAGACTAAATATTGATCAACACATTCCACCTCCATTGATGATTGATGAGAAAGGCCATGATGAAGTTGTTCTTGTTGTTACAAATGATATTAATTATTTTGAAGACCCATCATGTCAAAACTATATTGTCCCAATCAGTCAGGACCAACTTATTACTCAAAATCAAGAGTCATCCCAAGTTTCCAAATATTAATCCTTTTTTGAGTTTCTCATTGCTTAACTAAATAAGAGGTATGACCTAAGAACTAGACAATGCCCTGGTAGACCTATAAAAAATGTTAATTTTGATGAACCTCAAGTAAAATTTGTTGAAATACCACCTATTCAACCACCAAATCAGTTACAAGAATAGTTCACTATTGAAAAACTTGTTCCAACTATTTTTAATGTTGAAAAAGAATTAGAAAGGGTTAAAATCCATGTTCCTTTATCTGAAATCTCCATAAATCCACGATAAAAACAACAAGTTTGCAAATGGATACAATATTAGTGTGGGTTTTGAAGGGGATGTTATTAGTACTCAAGATGAAAAACATTCAATTGTCTTTGGACCTAGTTCAGATATGATTGATGAAAGTGTGCCACCTTTCTATGTTACATTGAAAGTTCATGATTTCATTTTATACAATTGTATGTTAGATTCTAGTGCCTCCCATAATATAATGCCTAAAATTATCATGGAAAAACTAGAGTTGCAAATCACCATGCCATATCATGATCTATATACTTTTGATTCAAAATATGTTCCATTCTTGGGATTAATCAAAGACTTAGTTGCCATGCTTGCTCAAATCCATGTGAAAAGTGGAGTACTGAATATAGTTGCTACAGAAATTCCACCAAAATTTGGCATGTTTTTGTCAAGATCTTGTTGTGCTAATATTGGAGGAAGCTTGTAGATGGACATGACTTATGCTACAACCCTAGTTTATGGGGGAGAACGCTTAAGATTGTACAGAGAAGTAAGATTCATTAATACTATTTGTAAAGTTGATTAAGCAATAAATCATCCAATTTATGCTATTGATCAAGAATGTGGATGCTTTACTTTGGTTGCAAATAATCTCTCTAATACTCAAACTAGAATTGAAGATGCTATCAATAGACCTCAATTTTCAGATAGTAATATTTCGAAAATGTATTGTGATGTGGCATTTTCTAAGGATGGAGTTGGCACAGGAATTGTACTCATTTCTACTAACAAGAAAAATATAACCAAATCCTTCAAATCATATTTTGAACTCACAAAAAATGTGGCTAAATATGAAGCCTTGATTTTAGGGTTAGAATTAGCTAAAAGTTTGAAAGTACAAAACATGGTGGTATATGCTGATTCAAAACTAACTACGGAATAAATAAGAAATCTCTATCAAACCAAGAATTATAGACTCGGAGCTGATAGGAATGAAGTATGGGATTGTGTGGAAAACTATTTTTATGCCTTCAACGTCTCATCAATTCCAAGAGAAGATAACATTCATGCATATTCTTTGGCAGTCTCTGCAAGTTATTTGAAAAAACTTGATCCTTTGCAATTACATTACCAGATTGAAGTAAAGTACAAGCCCTCCATCCTAGATAATTTGAAACATTGACAAGTTTTTGAAGATGATGAGCAATCAAACTCTTTTTATAGGAGATCGATGAATTTTCTAGTTTACATGTTGATGGAGGAAACAATGGTGAAATGAAATCAAATGATGGTGATTTAGATAAAAATTTGGAACAGAAAATTGTTGATCATGATATCATTCAGTTAATAGTTAATTATATTCCAACGGTATTGGTTCCCCTTGAAAAACCTTTTGATCATAATGATGTATCAAAAAATTCTTTGCTAAGTTGACAACAGGAAGATGTGCAAGATTGTAATATTGGTGCTACAGAAGAAACTAAAAATGTCAAAATTTCATCTTCTTTTCCTAAGGACATAAAAGAAAAATATATCAATTGTTTAAACAATAATAGATATGTGTTTACATGGTCATATGAAGAATCTAAAACCTATGACACAACTATTATTGAGGATAAAATTCCTCTTAAACAAGAAGCTAAGTCATTCCAACAAAAATTAAGGAGAATTAACCCGGTCTTACTTACTATTATTCAGAAAGAAGTGAGAAAATTGTTGGATGCTAAAATAATTGTTCCCTTAAGATACTCTGATTGAATAGCTAATCTAGTACCTGTTAGGAAGAAAAATGGGGAAATTAGACTGTGTGTCGACTTTAGGAACTTGAACAAATTATCCCTAAAATATACCTATCCATTACCAAAATTGGATCAATTTCTTCAAAGAGTATCAGGTTTTGACAAGATTTCAATGCCAGATGGATTTTCTGGATACAACCATATTTTGGTTAGTCAAGAAGATGGAAAAATTACTGCACTCACAACTCCTTGGGGCATTTTCGTGTATTCCAAGATGTCATTTGGTTAAATCAATGTTGGAGCACCATTTCAAAGGGCCATGGATATGGAATTTATGGGTAAGGTAAATAAATCCATAGTTATTTGCCTTGATTATTTGATAGTGCTTTCTGATTTTGATGCTAAAAATATTAAACGCTTGAGAAAAGTTTTTGAAAGATGTAGAAAATTTGGGATTTCTCTTAATCCTAAGAAGTCACTTTTTGCAATGAGGGAAGGAAGATGGTTGGGGAAAATAATTTTAAAAGGAGTTATAATTGATCCTAAGAGAGTTTCAACAATTTAGGTAATTAGTTTTCCTAGAAACAAAAAAGAGATTTAGTCATTCTTAGGGAAAATAATTTTTTTAAGGAGGTTTATACCTAATTACGCTGAAATTGTGAAAGATATTATTGACATGTTATAGAAAGGCAAGGAAGTTAAATGGAATACCCAATCTAGGTACTCCTTCTCACATATCAAAAAGGAAATTTCAGAAGCCCTAGTGCTAGCCATCCCAAATTACATAAAACTCTTTAGTATTTTCTCCTTTGCCTTAGATACCACTATAGCAGTTGTTTTATTGCAGAGAAATGATGATCAACAAATACAACCAATTGCCTTCTTCAATAAGGTTATGAGAGATGTTGAACTAAGATATGGTATCATAGAGAAACAATCTTATGTGATGCAGGGAAAAGCTGCGATACCCACAATATGCATGTAAAATGCATAATCTTGTTTGTCCCAAGAATTTGAGATTCTCTACCGAGTCAATCTTCATTACTTAATAGTTTAATCCCCCTTAATTACTCACATGGAATGATTTGTTTATTAACCACAGATTACCCTTAATCCATTCTTTCTGTCGGAACTCTATACTATCCCTTCATTACTCTTTTAATCTATCCTTAATGTCTGCACATATATAACCAACCCACTTTATAACTATGGTTATTCACGCACTTACCCATAAACATCATATCGACACTTTATTTCTATTAAAATGTTTACATAATAGAAATGTTCCACAACACACATAAACCATACCTCTTCGCCTTTTCCTTGGTCTTTGCACATTACCCGATGCTTTCCTTTATCACATTCTTGGCTCATCACACATCGTAGTTTTCACAATCCATCAGCACTTGATTCATGTGAAATGCGAGAGTTAACCTCTGCCGTTTGATCAACCCTTTGATCTGATGGTCCATAGTCCATCACAACATCGCACATCTCAGCTCATCGTAATATCGCAAATCAGGGTTTATCACCGACTAAACTCTTTTACCGAACGTAATTTGTGATTAAATCTCCACCATCAATCTGGTTCTTGATTTGACAGTTGTCACAACATTGCACCAGAAACTTGCGCGACGTTTAGCCACCCTTTCGGAGCCGATAGGACTTTAGATTACAATTTATAAATGTTCGGGTCTAGGTTTAAGACTATCGTTCGATCAACTTAAAACCCAATATACATTGGATAACAGGAGCCATCCAATCTTCCGGTCTGCGACCCTTCATCTAGCATATGGATTAACTAGCTCTCAACCCCCATAGTTGCCTATGACGTAAGCATTGACTGTGGGATCGATGGTTAGGATTTGCTGCGGCACTTCAACCAGGCTCAAGGACTTCTGCTCTCCTACTCCCGCTAGTCTATTGATCACCATTGATCCACCAGGTCGATCTAACAGTCTAGATTGATTCTTTCCTTTCACCTTCCATAAGCACTTGGAATTAAACTCCGCTGTTCATTTCTTTTACTTATCCCATTTCTTCAATGTTCCTCTGTGGTTTTAGCTTCCTCCAAGGTTTCGGTCCTTCGTTGTTCTGTCACACAACTTCCTCCTTAACTCCACTCACGCCTTTATGCTCTTCCACCTTCACTGCAACACTAAAGGTTTCCTTCTGAGCAATCGATGGGTACAAAACTGTAACACCTTACTGTTACTTTTCTCTATATTTCGCTTCCTTTTTGGATCTGCACTTTCAACCTATGTTACACAGAATAACTCAAGATCATATACAATATACATCTCAATTACTCAATACACACACTTAAACTCAAAATCGAGTTGTTTATTTAGTAAACATGTATTTATAGAGGAACTCTTTCCTTGGCCTGATCTTCGGTATCACTGGCTCTTGTTCCTGCCCGTAGGCTTACAATATAATTGATTGACTTCTCTAACTACCTCTCTCACTACTAACTGACTGTCTTTTAGTATTATATTTATACAAAATGTTACATTGAACTAATTCTAGTTCATATCCTTGATTTGTTGAACTAACTCTTGGAAATATTCTAAGTCCACTTTTAACTCCTACTCATCCCTAAGAATCCTCTCTAGTTCCTCAAATCATGGGACCTATAAGAGTTACAATTAATTTCCAACTCTATCATCATCATTAATCACTCATGTTCTCCTACATTCAAGAGCATTTACAACATCCTCACACTTATCTAATTAATTTCTACTTTATCCACTCAAAACATTAATAATTACATACATAGGAATCCAAATTCCTTGAAAACACAAGAACCCCTAAGTCAACAAAAACATAATGAAATTGTTGAGTTGTATTCTCCTGCATCATTATGCCTTAGTACAAGCTTTGAAATCATTTAGGATTTATGTTTTACATTCTCCTAGAATTGCTTATGTTCCTAACAATGCAGTAAAAACAATGCTCACTAAGCTTGATACAGATGGAAAGAGGGGAATATGGATTGCTAATATACTTGAGTTTCATTTAGATATCATAACTACAAATTTGGTGAAAGGACAGGGTTTAGATAAAATTTTAGTTGAATCAGATTCCAAAATACTTGGTATTAATACTATCATGCAGTTTTTAGGTGATAAGAATCCAAAAGTGTTATAGCATTATTTAGCACTCCTGTAGTCATGATGCTCTTATATGCCCTTAGGCAACCCTTTCCCATTCAAATTTGGTCATTTATTAAAAAACAATTTTTGAATTCCATACATTACTCTGTCATTATAAAAGTGCGTGTACACGTGGGTACCATAATACCAAACATGCATACATAATTTAAAATATGAAAAAAAAATATTTCCTATTTCTGGGGTAGGATGTACGGGTCTTACCGATATCCCACCAATAGGATCCCATGGTCTAACTGAATCAATTGATTTCTAGTGGTATTTATACACCTCATGGGAAGGCCTAAAACATAGAAGGAGATAGGATATTGAAATTATAGTCCTTTTGTCCGAAGATCAAGTCTGATTTTCCTTGTGCCTCTTTTACTCCTAGTCATAGGAAACCCTTGTTTCCTTGCAAAGATGTTCATCTTCCATCATATGACACCATTTTTCACATGTTGAGAGGTGATATTTGAGGCTTGCACTAGATAAATCCAGATGAAGGTTCGTTGGTGCCTATTGAAGCCTTGAAAATCATTGCTTCAACATGGGGGAAAACCACCCGGTCGAGACCTTGGTTGGCAACTCCTTTTCTATTTGGAGTAGTGGCTCCGACTGGGGATAATGGGACTAGTTTCACTATCTATTTAATGATTGTGCTAATGGGGTGATGTGTGATGTTTTGGAGTGATGTTTAAGTTAGAAGTGATCTAATCTAAACTAATATTCACATGCATTCTATCCTAGTTTAAACACTATCTAATTATAACTATGCCCAAGAGAAAATTGATGTATGCGATCTACAGTAATGTCTGAAAGCAATTGATAATAAGGATCATTCAATTGTGATGAGAAATTAATTCGTTTTAAAAATAATCATTTTGTATAAAACGTTAGCCAAAATTATTGTGAAAGATATATCGCATAAGTAACTATTAATGTCTTTAGCATAAAATAGATATCATCATCATACAGAAGTGCAATAATGGCAAGAAAGGTTCACACTTTCATACATAAATAACTTGAAAAGAAATCACTGCTTGATACGTAAGTAAAAGGAATTACGAGATAAAAGTACCATTTATAATACATCCTACTTATTTGCTTCAGCAATATTGATCTACTTTTAGGCCATTCGCCACTATCTAAGAGTACAAAAGTGCAATTTTAGTAGAAGATGCTAAATCAGATAAAAATAAATCATGTTCCATTAATTTCACCAGAACTTCCTCAAAGGGACAAAAGTGCATGTTTTGAATATTGTTTCTGATAAAAATTTTGGTCCCCTGTCTGAATGCATGAGAGGGGTTTAAATACTTAAACTATAGAACTAAAATAGATTATTACAAAAATAGTCGAGGAGGTTTAAACGACCTACCTCAAATTATGCAAAATAAAATAAAAATAGAAATGACATGGTGACTAGCTATCCTGGATTTGATCTTTCATATCGCAAATGTCTATCATGGGCTTGCGTTGTGTTGGTTGGCCGACTTCAGCTTTCAACTGTCCAGTGAATACAACATCGGTCTGTGCTAGTGCCATTTTCTCCGTAGAAGTGGTTAGGCATCGCAGAGTCATCCAATGGCTGTGAGATTTTACCAAATGTCACCAACATGCTTCCTAGTTTAACCTGGTTGTTTTCCTTATTACTTCTGCTTTTTCTTTTGTTGCCTGTTTCCATTGTAGTTCAAGTTGTTTCGTGTTAGGAAGAAAACCGGGAATGGATTCTGCCACAAGGTTGGTGCTATGTAAATTTTCATTGACATTTTCAATGACACTATTTGCTGCTGCTATGGGGTCTGCTTTTGCTTTTTTTTTCCTCTTTAAGCTGAGAATCCCAGTTTGCAAATAAGATTTCTTTATGCGACTCTTTTGGTTTGGGCAATTCGGATTTTCTCCCATATTTTATATTTTTCTAGGTGATGAAGTTAGGGACCTATTTAAATATTTCATCATATTCAAGTCTCATTTCCATGACTTGACCTATCAATTTGTCGCTTGTTTCGCAATAAGAGTTCCATTGCGAAATCTTCTGGCATAATAATTATTTTTGGTGCGTTCGCTGGGAGTTAAGACCAAGCAATTCAATAATAAACTGATCAATATTTGGATATTTGTGTAGATAAGTTATTCCCTTTATTTTTTCTTCCTTCTCTGCTAAGTTAGTTTGATGTTCTATTTGCATTTGTTCGAATTCCCGTTATAGCTTAGCTAACTGTATCTCTACTTGCTGGTCAGATTTTGCTTGCTGTAATTTTGTTCAAGCGAAAAATTTTATATTCTTTTTCTTTAAGCAACATTTGCACCTTTGTTTCTTTATCGATGGTCATTGTAGCATAGGCACCTGCAAACAATGAGAGTCTAGTAAGATTGGCGGACGGGTCGATGGGTGAGTCTTTCCAGAGAACATACATTGGTTCATTTTCAGGGGTAATAGCAGCTGTAGAGTCCAACTTCCTTTTCTTCCTTGCTATTTTAACAATTACCTTATGTTGCGGGCTATAAAACACATCTAGAGGGGGAATCTTCTATATTCTCAAAACAATTTCAGAGGTGGGGGTAACAGGGATGTGTTCTACCTCCTGTCTCCTCTGTTGTAATTCCTTGAGTTGTTTTCTATTGTGGAGTTTGCAACTTTGGTGTTTTTTCCTATGTGTTGAGCCTTTTACTAAAATTGTCCCATTCTTCCTCTAAATCAATCACCAGGTGTTTTATTGGCTATGTGGAGGTGGCATGGATTTTAGCCTGTTTGTTGGCTAAAGTTTGTTCAACTATATTCTATGTAGATTGGGTTGTATCCTTTATCGACTCACTACTTCTGCTTTTCCTATTTTGTGATGACTTCTTTGATTCCCTGGTAGATTTCTCTTGGGATTCTACTTTAGAATCATTTTTAGAATTTTCTTTGGAGTCACCTTCTATACTTACACTAGGAGTAGGCTCTCTTATTGGTTCAATCAATAATTGGTCCAATGGGACATTTGACAATCTCCTTTCTCTGTATATGTAAAAGTTTTCAAGGTATTCACGGTAAAGAGGTAATTGTGCCATACGCTTCACCCATGTGAAGGTTTTTTTCTGCAAAAATATGTCATCAAAGTCACCTTCCTCATTACTGAAACTTTTATTTTCACCATAGTGGTAAAATCTTTGACAATGCTGAACGAATCATATTGCCTTCCAGGGAATTTAGGTAATTACAGAGATAACATATTCTCTACTTCTTTAAATGCATGCCCTAGGTCATGTAATGCAAATTCTCCACACTGTAAAGGGAATGTAGGCCAGATGGCCTTTTTTTATTCCTTTAATGTCTTGTTTATCCCTCCCTCATTAGCTGTTTGATAGGCTATCTCTCTAGCCATCAATTTGTCCAGAACATAGTATCGGAGGAAATGGGGGGAGGTGATGCTACCAAATACACTAATATATGAAAATGTCTCCTCCCCAAACCATCTGGCCACTAGGATGATATCTACTTAAGCTTCTTGGGAAAATCTGGGGGCATCTCGCTTATAAAGTTGCTTGTGAATAGGGAGCGTAACTCCATGATAAATATTGAAAAATTGTGGTTGAAAGTTGGATTCCCACATGTCTTTATGGTATATGTGAATGATAAGTGGATTTTGAATAGTCCACTTCCATCCTATGATAGGGATTTTCGAACCAAAACAAATTGCATCCATTACATAGGCGCTCATAAAAAATGGAGGGTAAACCCTCCATGAAACACTTATTTTCCTTCTATACTCAATTATTATTCTTGCTAAATTGTCAGACAAAATTTGTGCCAAATTTATTACAGTTCCATTAACGACTGCATATATTAATGGCAACCACTCTGGGGAGAATTTAGTACTATTAGGTTTTCCAAATAGTCTACATAGCATAGCCGTTGAAAAACTATGAGGGGGACAAATAGACAAATTAGTGTACATACTGTTTTTGTCTTTCTTGATTTAGTCCTCATTATTTGACCAGGTCCGGGTGTAGTTTGTGTTATGAAACCAGCTCACAAAAAGATAGAAAAGAGAGATCAACACCTTAGAATTCAGCCTCTTCGAGGGGGAAACCTCCTTTACATTACACAAATGAACAATTCTTGAATGATTCAAATGATAAAACCTCATTTCTATATGTAGGAGTATAAGGAGTCACAATATAACCCAGTCGACCTAACAATAATAATATAAAACAACAAAAATAACAATAGAGGGATTCTATGGGGCACAGTAATAACAATATGGGGACAATAGGGGCACAACAATATTAATAAGGGATACAACTACAATAGTAATGGGGTAATCACTAGTATTATAGGGACCCAACATACCCCTCTCCTTCAAAAAAGTGTTGTCCTCAACGCTTGAGTAGTTTTGGATGCTTCTATATAAAATTCTCATCCTCCCATGTGGAATCTTCAGTGGATAAGTTCTTCCACTTGATAAGATACTCTGAAAATGAACGATTTCGTAACTCTCGAGTTCTTGTTTCTGTGACTGCTTCTGGTTCCAATATAATTTTTCCTTCCTCATCAAGTTCTAGCAATATTATTTGAACTGGGAGCTTGTTGCCTATAACCTTCTTTAAACATGAAACATGGAAAACTAGGTGCAATCGAGAAGCTGCAGGAAGCTCCAATTTGTATGCCATAGTACCAATCTTTTGCAACACCTTGTACGGACCATAATACTTTGGTGATAATTTATTATCCTTCTTAGCTTGCTTGAGGGACATTTTCTTATATGGTTGTAGCTATAGGAATACCCAATCACCTACATCAAAACTTCTTTCACTGCAATGTTGATCTGCCTATTGTTTCATTCTATTTTGTGCCAACACGAGGTTATCCTTTAAGAGTTGGAGGACTTGTTGTTAATGTTTGATGTGATGTTCCACTGCTTGAACCTTAGAATTTTCTCTCAAATATGATGTGATGGATGGTGGCTAATATCCATAACGTGCCATAAATGGGGTCATTTTTGTTGCTGTATGGAAGTGTTATACCACCATTCAGCCAGAGGCAACCATTTGACCCATTGTGTCTGTTTATTAGATACAAAGCAACAAAGATATCCTTCCAAACATTTGTTTAATATCTCAGTTTTCCCATAAGATTGAGGATGATAAGATGAGCTATGAGCTAACTGAGTACCAAGACAAGAAAATAATTCTATCCAAAAATTTCCAGTGAAAATGTGATCTCTATCACTTACAATAATCTTTGGGTTTCCACGTAAATTTTGAATTGTTTCCATAAATGCAGTGGAAAATGTACTAGCTTTAAATGGATGTGATAATGCACAAAAGTGTGCATACTTGGTAAGTCTGTCAACTACCACCATGACGACACTCTTCCCCTCAGACTTGGGTAAACCTGTGATAAAATCCATTGAAACCTCCTCCCAACATTGGCTTGGAATGGATAAAGCTTGTAATAGACCTGGTGTCTTAATTGTTTCAACTTTATTTTGTTGGCAAACCAAACATTCTGCCATAAAATTTTGAATATATGATTTAAGGCCCTCCCAAAAAAATTCCTTCTTAACCCTGTGGTAAGTTTTTAAAAATCCTGAGTGCCCTCCTAAGGGAGAAGTGTGCAATTCCATAAGAATCTTTTGTTTTAGCTAGGAATTCTTATAGAGGTATAAGCGATATTTGTACCGTAACGAATCATTTTGCCAGCTAAATGTGTCAGACGTATTGGAGTCTTGTTGTAACTTTCGAATAAGTGCCCACACTTCTTCGTCATTCTTCCATTCCTCCCTTGCTTCGTTTATCCAATCTATTTGGATAATAGAAATGGAACACAACAATGCTTCCACATCTTCATCCTTTCTTGAGAGTGCATCTGCCACGACATTTTTCTTCCCTTTTTTGTAGATGATTTCAAAGTCATAACCCAACATCTTTGTGACCCACTTTTGTTGGTCTTCAAAGGATAATCTTTGTTCTAAAAAGTATTTAAGGCTATCATGATCCGTTTTTACCTTGAAGTGTCTTCCCATTAGATAGGGTCGCCATTTCTTAAGTGCATGGAGTATTGCCAACATTTCCTTCTCATAAATAGCTTTGTGTAAAAACTTCCCCGTGATTGGATGACTTTCAAAAGCAATGGGTCTTTCATCTTGCATTAAAACAACACCAATTCCATTTCCTGAAGCATCACATTCCACAATAAAGGTTTTTGTGAAGTCTGGTGTAGCTAAGACCGGTGCTTCGCACATTTCCTCTTTAAGATGCTCGAAGGCCTTTGTTGCTTTTGGAGTCCATGAAAATGCATCTTTATTCAATAATGTTGTTAGAGGTGCTGCTATTCTCCCATAATTCTTAACAAACTTGTGATAATACCCTGTCAACCTGAGAAATCCTCACAGATGCTTTATGGATGTGGGGATTTTCCATTCCTTAATGACTTTAATTTTGTTAGGGTCTACCTTAACTCGTTCATGAGATACAATATGACCCAGATATTCCACCTCTTGTACTCCAAAGAAACATTTGGATCTTTTTGCATATAATTGTTTCTCCTCCAATAGTTGTAGCACCTTGTCAACATGTTCAACATGATCCTTCCAAGACTTGCTGTAGATTAGTATATCATCAAAAAATACTAACACAAATTTTCTAAGGAATGGTTTGAAAATGGAATTCATCAAACCTTGAAATGTTGAAGGTGCATTGGAAAGGCCAAAAGGCATGACCAAAAATTCATAATGACCCTCATGAGTTCTAAATGCTGTTTTCGGAATGTCTTCAATCTTCATTCTGATTTGATGATATCCTGAACGAAGATCCAACTTGGTGAAGTAAATTGATCCATGCAATTCATCTAGTAATTCATCAATGACAGGAATGGGAAACTTATCTTTAATAGTGAGCTTGTTGAGCTCCCTATAATCTGGACACATGCACCATGATCCATCCTTCTTGTGCACCAATGCTACTGGAGCAGAGAAAGAACTTTGACTCGGTTATATTATACCAACCTATAGAATTTCTGCAGCCATACGTTCAATTTCACACTTTTGGGCATAGGGATATCTGTACGACCTGATGTTTGGAGGAACACTTCCTGGAATCAGATGAATAGCATGATCATGATCACGAATATGTGGGAGACATTTTGGAGTCTCAAATACCTTGGAATGATTGTCCAATACTTTTTGGAGATCTGGAGAAATAGATGATTCCAACGTGGAAACATCTAGCGAACATAATTGTGCAATTACAGCTCTTTGTTCCTTTTTTAGAAGCTTTGTCATACCATTAGAGATGATTATCTTTCCTAGTTTCCCTGCAATACGCCTTAATTCAACTTCCTTTCCTTGCACAAAAAATTTCATGAAAATTTCATGAAAATTAAAAGCTATTGTATCCAAGGATTGTAGCCATTAGACTCCTAGTACAACATCAACACCTCCCATTGGAATGGAAGGCATTGGGCTAGTCAATACATATTCTCCCATGGATAGCTTGATATTATGACACTTTCCAGAGAAATTTATTGTTCCTCCATTTGCAACCATCACTTGAAACTCTGGTGTTGGATATAAGAATGAATTCAATTCTTTTGCTACCTTAAAATGAATAAAATTTGTGGGTACTTCCTGAATCAATCAACACTATTACCTTTTTCTTCTTGATTTGTCCTTCTATCTTGATGGTTTGAGGAGTGGTAATTCCTGCCAATGCATTACAAGATATGGTTGGATTCATTTCTTCTTTATCTAGGCTTTGTTCCTGGAGTATATCCTCTTCTTTTGACCTTTCTTGCTCATTTTCTTCTTCCTCTTCACAGTCTATGTAGAATAATTTATTCTCATCACACTTATGACCTTTAGTGTATTTGCTATCACAACTGTAACAAAGCCCTTTTGATTTTTTTCCTTCCAATTGTTGTGGTATCAACCTTATAGGTTGTGGAAGACTAGGGGCCACAACACTTCCATCTTTATAGTTGTCAGTGGTATGCTTCCTGGTTGCCATAATTTTGCTTTCCATTTTTCTTGCTAACCTGAATGCCTTCTCTAATGAATCAGGTTCCCAAAGGCGAACGTCATGTTGGATATTATCCTTTAAAGTCCCTATGAATACATCAATCCTATGCTCCTCTGGAATATTTTTTACCCTTATGTTCAATTTTTGGAACTCCTCAATGTGCTCCATTATTGAACCCTTTTGTTTGAGACTTATCAATTGGCGAAAAAAAGTGTTGCTTTTTGTATCCTCATAATGTGCTATCAATTATTCCGTAAAAATTGCCCAAGTGATAATTTTTTTACGAGAGCAAAGCCATTGATACCATACAAACTGATTTGGTTCCAAATATAAAGTTGCAATAGTACCTTTTGTGTGTTTTGCACATTATTGAGACCGAAAAATTGCTCCATCTATAATATCCATGTTGCGGGATCCTTGCCATCAAACTTCCTCATATTGATTTTTGGAATATGGTGGGTCTTTGATCCAACATTAGAGTATATGGAATCATGATTAACATTTCTTTTGTTCTCATCATGAGTTTCCCTACCCTTTCACCATTAGTGACCATTTCTTGTAGCAACTTATTCATATTTATCTTCAATTCTTCCATCTTATCATCCATGCCATCAATTTTAGTGTCCATGCCATTCATCTTAGCTTCCATGCCATTCATCTTAGCTTCTATGCCTTTCTTTAAACAATCCATCTTATCTTCTACACCTTTCTTTAAACCATCCATCTTAGCTTCTACATCTTTCCTTAAACCATCCATCTTAGATTTTGTTGCTTTTTGTGCAAGTGACACTTGTTGCACTTGGTCTCATAATTTTGATATATCATGTTGCATTTCTTCCTCTTCCTCATGAGTCATGCTAGAGCTTTCAGGTTCCTTACTAGGTGTTTGTATTTTCTTTCCTCGGGGCATCAATTACCGATTCAAACTAATTTTTCAAACCAAGATTATGCAAAAATTAAAAAAAAAACTACACACCTTTTTTCACTTTATAGAAGCTTGATATTGAATCTGATGTATCTCTGCAATTTCAGATCTTCTAGTTCTGAAATTGTAACCTGTAGTAGCGCTCTATGTCCTCTTTCCAATTCCACTAGTCTGATCCAAATTGGATTCTCCAAGGAAGAGTTATGAATAATCTCCCAAGATGACCTGATTATAGACTAGTTCAGTAGAGTGAAATTGTACGACCTGCCACGAGTCACTGTTTTGACCTTTGGCTCTGAAAAATATATGCAAAAAACTACAGTCCATCCTATTTTTGTACCTTCTTACGAAATTTCAATCCGATGCTCAGAGAGAAAGTTATGACGATTTTCCCGGGGTCACCTATTTGGAATGTCATTCAGGAGTATGCAAAAAGACCAACTTCCTCAGATCATATCTCCGCAAATATAGCGCGAAAAGCTTTGAAATTTGGACCTAAGATTTAGTGCGATTTCTTCTCAATTGGTTTTTTGTTTTAGCTTCTGAAATGTCACAAAAAAAAAAGTTATAGCGAAAATGCCATGATGACCTGTTTGGAGCAGTGAAACCCTAGAATTCGAAGCTCTGATACCAAACATTATGAAACCAGCTCACAAAAATATAGAAAAGAGAGATCAACGCCTTAGAATTCAGCCTCTTCGAGGGGGAAACCTCCTTTACATTACACAAATGAACAATCCTTGGATGATTCAAATGATAAAACCTCCTTTCTATATATAGGAGTCTAAGGAGTCACAATATAACCCAGCTGACCTAACAATAATAATATAAAGCCACAAAAATAACAATAGAGGGATTCTATGGGGCATAGTAATAACAATATGGGGACAATAGGGGCAAAACAATATTAATAAGGGATACAACTACAATAGTAATCGGGTAATCACTAGTATTATAGGGAACCAATAGTCTGCTAGGTCATCGTTCTCTTTGGCAAAGTTCTCGATGAATTGCCTGTTGTAGATGACTTGTGGCTCTAGTAGGTGGTACATAAGCCATAGGTTTTATCGGGTAAAGATACCATAAAATCTTGAATTCTTATCTTGAATTATTTATATGAGATGTCAGCTTCATCAATAACCCATTTAACCATGTCATTATAAGGGATTATTTTCAGCGGCTATGCTATGCAAAGATGAGCATGATGTCTCTAACATGGAAGCATCTGAGGAATCACGTCTCTCAACTGTAATCTTCGTTTCCAGAATCCTTGGTTACTCTTCCTCCAGTATATTATACATGGCCTCCCATGTAGAGGTTCGTACCTCTCTATTGCATGTAGTATCCATAAATAGAGGAGTCATTTCTAGCTTCTCAGAGATGACTTCCTTGCCTTTCTTCACCATTTCTCTCAAAGATTTGCTCTGTGGATTTTCCATAAAAGTGAAGAACAACAAGTATTGGATACACAAAGATGATAATGAACATAAAATTAAATAATTCATATATCTTGTAAAGGTGATAAAAGGAGTTTTATTCGAACACGTGTAAGAAGATACCATATCAAGCTAAATGGATTTTCACACATAAATGAAGTTATCTCTTACTAAATGCCCACTAATGCTTCGTTATCCCTTAGCTTTAATGCTCATAAATGTCTGCATCATAAAACAGGAAGAAAACTTCTAGGGTGGCGAGCCTTTGAACTGTGATAATGGAAATTTTGCGATTTGCGAAGCAATATCACAGATCACAATATCGCATTATTCCTTTTCGCATTTGTTACTTTCTGTTGTATTTTTGTGAGATGTGAGATGCAAGCCGCTTGTTTATCATTTTAAAACATAGCTACTTGCCATGTTTTTCTATGTAAAAGACCCTTTTTAATGAGTGGTGGACCTAAAGCATTTGTTTGTAATACATTTAAGGAGTGGGTCCAGGTGCTGATAACATTTCACAATATCGACTAATGGTAAGTTTGCGGTGTTTCTTTGAATGCTTAAAATGCAATGCAATAAAGGTTATAATGCCATCACAATTTTTCATCTTGCATGTTTCGAGATAACCTTTTTAAGGTTGTTCATTTATAAATGGTGATATGCGATGCGCGACTCAACTTTTGAAGTAAAAGCTTACAAGCTTAGTTTATGTTAGAAATATCATAGTTTCGAGCATAGAGTCCTCTTTCAGTCGTTTTTTACTTGATTTGGAGGGTTATAAAGGTCTTTTGATGATGCTTAGTCATGTTTTATATGGGAAGGTAATAATTTAGTAGTTCCTTTGAAAAGAGGGGGTTTGATTGATATCTTCCTTTATTCCAAAAATAAAAGAAATGCCTAAATGCTAAGTTTGTTTTTTGGATGGATTTTTTAAAGGGTCCCCATTTATTAATGTAATATTAACAATGATCATTAATAAATGGAGGGTTGTTGAATAGCACAACAATTAGCGATCCACTTGGAAGAACCAGTTATCTTTGAGAGTTTTTTCAAATTTCTAAAACTTCCAAAATAAATATAGTTTTGAAACTAAAATAAGTTACATGGAATATAAGGTAAGTAATACTGCTCATTATCAAAAAAATAAAATCTACTTACTTATCGTTCTTTTGATTACTCTTTTCTCATAAGAAAGTCACTTTGTCTACATCAGTCATTACTTGGTTTTTTAAAGATAAAAGTAAGGAGTCTCTCCTCAGATCAGTTTTTTGATATACTCAGTTGTCGTAGGTAGAGCCTTTGTTTCTAGTAGGTGTTCATAGCCTCGACAGGGTTACCTTTTAACCAACAATGATTCAGTATCCCACTTAAATCAGAATGCAATCTTTAAGATAAGCTTGTAATTATACTTATTGCTTTCTTTATTTTCTAAAGTAATTCATTCTTCCTTCAACTCTTTATCTTTTATCTCTTAAAGGACAATGCCTTGGTTTGGTGACTAAAATTGGCAATGCCATTCACTCGATTAGTAACTTAACTGAACAAGCTGGCTCTTGATGAGACCACTTGCCTTTTGGTTAATATAATCTTAAGTCATTACCCTGTTTTGATATGCAGTATTGGTAATGTCAGTTAGTTATAATCTTATGATCATGGTAAGCCGACTCTTGATGAGACCTCTTATCCTTTAATTTTAAGTATATTTTAGAATTACACTCTAAAAATGAAATATGATTAAGTGGGGAGAATCATTGGCTCCTTAAGATCTTTTGCATGACAATAGTAGAGTTTTAAAGATGCTTTTCTGCAGAGGGACTTTGCTTTGTTATTGATACTTTTCTTGATTGATGTAAAGAAAATTTCTTTATAAAGCTAAGTTTCATCAAAAGTTAGATAATTATGCAGAAAGTAGGAAGTTTAAGAGCGATAGAACTTAACTATATATTTCATATGTGAATATTTCTTCCATAACAATTTTTACTTACACATGCGAAAAGTCAAAATTTAAAAGAGACTATCCTTTGTAAAACCAAAAGTAAATGCCCTTCAACTCATATTATTCTTTCTAAAAGAAACTTTAACTAAAGGAAATAATATACAGTGAACAGAAGAGATCATCTCCTATGGAAATTATTTCTTTAGAACCTGCCCATTAACAGGTAGAGATTCTATCTTACCTAATAAATCTTGTAACAGAAAAGTTGATGGGCCTATTTGTTCCACAATCTGAAATGGGCCACGCCACATTTGTTGGAACTTGGTATGCTTGCTTTTCTCTTCATGGGATTTATCCCATTTCAATACTAGGTCTCTGATTTGAAAAAAAATTTAAGTTACAGAATTTGAATCAAAGGAGGCTTTCACTAACTATTGATGATATGCATGTGTGATCCTGTCATTTTCTCTTTCCTCTTCGAGCTTAAGGATTTGTAATTTTCTAACCTGCATAGATGAGGAAGGAGTTTCTTAAATGAATTTAACTAAGGCTAAGGAGGGAATAGCCATGTTTGTTGGCAAGATGGCTTCTTTCCCATAGACCAAATTGAAAGGAGAAGTGCCAAAGGAGGATTTTTGAGTTATTCGATCTGCACATAGAGCAAACACTAAAGACTTATGCCAGTTCTTTTGGCTTTGGTCAACAGTTCATTTAATAATCCTAATAAGATTTTTGTTTGTGGATTCGGCTAACCCATTTCCTTGTGGATAATAATTAGCAGAATACTTAAGCGTGAAACCTCTTTTATGATCAAACTCTACCATAGCATTGCCTGAAAAATAAGGTGGATTATCAAACATCAAGGTAGATGGTAGGCCAAACCTGGTGATGCTAAATTGATCTATAAATTCAATAATGTTTTCTGAATTGGTTACCTTGAGTGAAATTGCTTCTACCCATTTGGTGAAATAATCAGTGGTTGTAAGGATATATATATATGTTGTTTAGAAAAAGGAGGAACAATCTCACCTATTATGTCCAATACCCATTGTTTGAATGGTTGGTCAATGTTGACTGGCTGTAATGGTAACACGAGTTTCCTCTGTCTTCCAGTAGCTATTTAACAAATCTTACATTTCCTTACATAATTGTGTGCATCTTTGAATAATGTTGGCCAGTAATAGTCGACATGCAGGATTTTATTTGTTGTAGTATCCCCTCCAATGTGACCACTAGCTGGTCTGTCATGAAGTTCCTGCAACACCCTCTCTGCCTTATATTTTTCAGGACATCAAAGTAAAACAGAATCATAAATTATTCTAAACAACACATGATTGACAATTTGATATTGCCTAGGTTTTAATCTCAAGGCTCTTTTCTTTGTGTAATTTAATTGGGTTGGGGCATATCCATTTCTCAAGTAAAATATGATATCAACATATCTTGATTCAATGTTGTTAAATCTTACCACATACACTTGTACATCATCACCTGAATGCTGCAATTCTGATATATCCGATGCTCCTGTCAACATCCTACAAAAACCTTGACCTTTTACAATTTTTGTTGGTTTGATTTCTATGTCATATTCTTGTAGAGCTGTCACCCAATTTGCTCTCTTTTCACATACATCCCTTTATATTAAAAGATTTCTCACTTCTAAGAATGACACTATTACTTTGGTGTGGGTTTTGAGGAGAAAGGGTCTAAAGTGTTTATTGATTTGAAAACAATGAAAGCTTACTTTTCAACATCTGAGTAATTTAATTCAGCTCCATACAAATTGGAGCTAAAGAAAGAGATTAGGGCTTTAGCTTTTTCTTGATTTACTTATGTCAATATCACTGCATATGATTTTTCAGAAGCGAAATTGTATAAAAAGGAATGATTCGAAAAATTTGGCGTTGCTAAAGATGGGGCGTTTATGATTTCCTGTTTTATCAAGCTAAAAGCTTCATGTTCTGAATTTCCCCATTTAAAAAGAGAATTTTTCTTTATCATGGATTGAAGAGTTAAAACAATTCTTGAGAAGTCCTGGACAAATCTCTTAACAAAATTTATTTTACTTAGGAAAGATTGCATTGATTTTTTGTTATGTGATAAAGGTATTTCAGAAATTTCTCTAATTATGTTAGGGTCAATATGAATTTCTGCTTTGGACATAATGAATCCAAGGAGCGTTCCTTCACTTAATGTGAAAAAAAATTTCTTGGGGTTAAGAGAAATTCCACACCTTTGGCAACGTTCAAATATTTTCTTTAAATCTCTTAAATGATTACTGTGTTTTCTGGAGTATACAGTTATATCATCTAAGAGGATTACTACTTATTTGTTTACTAAACCTTTGAAGGATATGTCCATAGCTCTCTGGAAAGTGGCACCAACATTAATTAGTCCAAATGGCATCTTATAATAAGCATAAGTGCCCCATTTTTTCATGAATGTAGTGTTCAGCTGGTCATCTTGATGTACTAATATTTGATTATAACCCAAGAATCCATCCATGAAAGACATTAGTTCTGAGCCTACTACTGATTGCAAAATTTGTTCCGTAGGGGGCAATGGCAAATTGTCCTTTTGGAAAGCTTTATTGAGGTTGCGAAAATCTATACATATCCAAATATCGTCGTTCTTTTTCCTAACTGGGACAATATTGGAGACCGATCAGGAATGGCTGATAGGAAAAATAATTTTAGCTTTCAACAGTTTATTCAACTCATATTGAATTTGACTTTCTAAATTAGGATGAATCTTCCTCAATTTCTGTTGAATAGGACTTTCATTAGATGTCATGGAAATAGTATGTTGAATAATAGAGATGTCGTATGTCTTAATATCTTCATAGTTCCATGCGAAGACATTCTTGTATCTTTTCAACAAACCTATAAAGGTTGCTTTTTCATGTGACATAAGTCCAAGACCTAGATTAATATTTTGAGGTTTTAGGTAAGTGCCAAGATTGATCAATTCAAACCTCAGAGTTGAACTGTAAAGTTTTGAATTGGTGGATTGTTTAAATATGTCTTTGAGGTCATATAAATCTTCCAACTTAACTATAGATTTTGGCATAACATTAATGACTATTTCTTGTTTAAGTTGGTTATCGTGTTGGTCTTCATCAATTATCTGGTCATCGTAAGAGCCTTCTGAGGTTAGGAAGCTTATGATATCTGGATCGTTATTAAAGACTCTCTAGTTGGTGATATTATCAGGAATAGAATGCCTAAAAATGATTTCAATGGCAAATTGATCTGGGCTATAATCCTCTGGTGGGATAAGATTGGAAACAACATTGGCTATAAGATTGACACTAGCATTCCAGAGTCTTGGAATAGGGGAATATTAAACGTTGTAAAGTGAAAAGTCGGGTCATGGACTAATGACTGATAATGTTTCAAATGTCCTGACAAACAGTGCATAATATTTCTCACCTGTTTTATGACAATCTCTGAATCTCCGAATACTTGGAGGTATTTTATGTTAAGGCCAATTGGCTTATACAAACCTTGAACTAGTGCTTCATACTCAGCGATGTTGTTTATGCAATCAAATTCAAGTATGCATGATAACATAGTCTTTCCCCCTGTGGGCTGACTAAGATGCAACCTGCTCTTGCTCCATCATCGGATTTAGATCCATAAAAAAATAATTTCCAAAATAAAGATCTAACTACAGGTTTATCTAAAAAAAATTCACATTTACAAGTGTCCGTTTGGGAATAATTTTTGACTTGAGATACAACATGGTTTTCTAAGAAAGGTGAAGTGTGAGCATTAAAATTCCCTAGAAATGATTCTACATAATCGTTTCCGATTATATTGTTGGTATACACGACTGGTTCATTTTCTCCATCTAGTTCTACTGGTATGTACTTTTGATGTTTCTCACGATCAACCATTATTTGATTTGGCTTGCAATTATAGGGAAGCCACATGTGAGACCAGTCATTTGCAAAATAACTATGAAGTTTTTCTGACCAACCTCTACTAAGGATTAAGCCATAGAACTGAGAAATATTGGCTACAAGTATGTCAATGACTTGGAAAAATTTGGGGCTTGATGAAAGTCTGATGGTTACTTAGTTAAGTTCCCCAACAAATTCAACTTGAGATCGATCTAACTGTACTATTCGTACAATATATTTTTGAGGCTGAACATTCAACTTTTCACAAATTGTTCTAGGTAAGATGAAGCTCCAGAATCAACTAAATAGTTGTGTAAGTTCTTATTAAAAACTTCAAAAGTAAGGAGAAATGGTGGAGTGTGGGATTTGGATCTTCCCCCTATTAGAGAGATGTATATTGGATCAATATTGTTCAAAGAAGTGCTAAGGGGCCTTCCCATTTCTTGGGTAGCATGTGAGATCACGGTGGTAGGAAGTGGTGCAGTAGGTACTGCTTTGAGTTCTTTAAGAAGCAGCTTCTACTGATGCTTCAAATTACTAAGCTCATGTAAGGTGATTTTTGCCCTAGTTTTCTTCATATCATCAATAATATTACATTCGATTTCATCAAAAACTATCAAAGTTTTAGAAGAAGGTGAAGGATCCAATTGAGTAGGCGTAGTTTAAGTGGATGTTGGTGAAAATTTATTACTAGTTGCTTTGTCCTTGGGAGGTGGCATTAAAGCCTTCTGTTTTGAATTTGTTTGTGACAATTCAATAGGATTTTTACTTTAGGTAGTATGTAATGCTTCTTGAGTTTCTTCATTGGGAAGGATAAAATCCCACATTCCTTGTAATTCTGCCACTTCTTCATCATCCATTTGTTCTTTGTTTGTTGAAACATCCTCCTCCTCTCCATCTGATTCGGAATTTGAGATAGCATTTGGAGGTTTAGGATCAACAAGGGAATTCATTTTAAATGGTCTAAAAGGTTTCTTGAAGGAAGTCTCTGCTACCTATTTTTTAATATCAACCATTTTGTTAGACATGGTATTGAGGACTTTCTGTAACCCTTCAAGATCAAAAGGATCTTTTGGTGGTTTTTTCTTAGAGTCATCCCTAAAGGTTACTTTCTTATATTTTCATTCTTCTAATGCGTTTTTATTTTCCACAGATAGAATGCATTTTTCCACAGCTATTTCCTCTTTCATATTTTCAGCTAAAGTTGGTTTGGCAAATCTATCAACAAAGATAGATGTGTTTGACGGTAGAGCAGAAATATAGAACTCATTTTGGACCTCATCACTAGGCTTAGATGTCATTGGTATCTTATTCAATAATTTATTGATGCAAGAGTTGAAGTCCTTAATGGGTTCTTTCGGTTTTACTTTCAAATTGGAGAGATCATTGATTAGCGTAGCTGTAGATCTATCATCTCCCAATTTAGTTAAAAATTTCTCTTCGAAAGCATTCCAACTATTCATAGAACCTGATGGTAATGAAAAGTACCATGATGCTACTACTCCTTGTAAATTATATGGGAATAATATTACAACTACATCTTCTTCCACTACTTCATTCAAGTTAATGGACAACATGAAATTGTTTATATGTTCCTCAGCTAATAGGCCATTATCAGGATTGAATTTTGGAAACCATTTCTCTGGATACGCTGGAAATTGATGTAAGGGTCAAACCATCCTAAGAGACCTTGGATTTGTCCATGGCCTTGGAGGATTATATGCCATTGCTGGTATGTGAGTAGGGGAGGGTGTAGCAGTGGTTGAAGGTGATTGGGTAGAGGAAGATGTAGCTCCTGTACCTGTGTGAATCATGATCTAAAGTGGCAAGGTAGATGATTGATCTTGTGATGGTATAGATGAAATGAATGAAGATGATGAAAGAAACTCGCCGTGAGATTTACATGGTGTTTTCTTAGCTTTCTTATGGCTTGGCAGAGGAAATTCGGACAAAGGGATTCCGAGCTTTTCGCTCTATGCTCTTGTTAACTGTTGAGATGGGGTAAACTAAGAGGTAAGAATCTTGGGATAACTCAATTTATTGTTTAGATAGCAAAATCCCCTGTAATTTATGAATCAAATATTGAACTTTAGGGGCTTCAATGGAAGAAGAATGATCTGGCTTGTTTGGGATTTCAACAATGGACTGTATAATTTTCTGTGCAACTTCTCGCTCAGGATCAAGGGATTTGGAAGACTTTCAAGAAGTTGGAGGTGATGGTGAGGGAGTTTTACTCTTAGAATGGCATGTTGATTTGGATTTACTTGCCATTCACAGTGAGGATCTCCTTCTAGTGCCAAAATGTTCAAGCCTCGAAAATCGTTGCTTCAACATGGAGGGAAAACCACCCAGACCGGACCTTGGTTGGCAACTCCTTTTCCATTTGGAGTAGTGGCTCTGAGTGGGGATAATGGGACCAGTTTCCCAATCTATTTACTGATTGTGTTAATGGGGTGATATGCGATGTTTTAGAGTGATGTTTAAGCTAGAAGTGATCTAATCTAAACTAATAATCACATGCATTCTATCCTAACTTAAACACTATTTAATTATAACTACGCCCAGGAGTAAATTGATATATGCAATCTACAATAATGTCTGAAAGCAATTGGTAATAAATATCATTCAATTGTGATGAGAAATTAATTTGTTTTAACAATAATTGTTTCATATAAAAAGTTAGCCGAAACGATTGTGAAAGATATATCGCATAAGGAATTATTCATGTATTCAACATAAAATATAGATCATCATCATACGGAAGTGCAATATTGGCAACCAAGATTCATACTTTCATACGTAAATAACTTGAAAAGAAATCATTGCTTGATACATAAGTAAAAAGAATTACGAGATAAAAGTACCATTTATAATACATCCTACTCATGTACTTCAAAAATATTGATCTACTTTCAGTCCATTCAACACCATCTAAGAGTACAAAAGTGCAATTTTAGTAGAAGATGCTAAATCAGATAAAAATAAATCCTATTCCATTAATTTCACCAGAACTTCCTCAAAGGGATAGAAGTGCATGTTTTGAAGATTGTTTCTGATAAAATTTCTGGACCCCTCTCTAAATGCATGATAGGGGTTTAAATACTTAAACTATATAACTAAAAATAGATTATTACAAAAATAGTTGAGGAGGTTTAAACAACCTACCTCAAATTATGAAAAAAAAAAAAAATAGAAATGAAGGTGGTGACTAGCTATCTTTCATTTGATCTTTTAGATCACAAATGTCCATCATGGGCTTGAGCTGTGTTGGTTGATTGACTATAGCTTTCAACTATCCAGTGAATACGACATCAGTCAGTGCTAGCGCCATTTTCTCCATAGAAGTGGTTAGGCATCGTAGGGTTATCAACTGGATGTGAAGTCTTACTAAATGTCACCAATATGCTTCCCAGTTTAACCTGGTCCTTTTCCTTATTACTTCTGCTTTTTCTTTTGTTGCATGTTTCCACCGTAGTTCAAGCTATTTCACATTAGGAAGAAAACCTGGAATGGATTTTGCCACAAGGTTGGCGCTATGTAAATTTTCATTAACATTTTATATGACACTATTTTCTATTGCTACCGAGTCTGCTATTGCCTTTTCTTCCTCTTTAAGCTGAGAATCCCAGTTTACAAATAAGATTTCTTTATGTGACTCTTCTAGTTTGGGCAAGTCAGATTTTCTCCCATCTTCTGTATTCTACTAGGTGATGAAATCAGAGACCTTTTTATAGATTTCATCATATTCATGTCTCATTTCCATGACTTGACTTGTCAATTTTTCACTTGTTTTGCAATAAGAGTTCCATTGGCAAAATCTTCTAGCATAATAATTCTTTTTGATGCATTAGCTGGGAGTTGAGACCGAGGGCTTCAGTAATAAACTGATCATTTTTTGATCATCTTTTTGTAGATCATTTGTTCCCTATATTTGTGCTTCCTTCTTTGTTATGTTGGTTTGATGTTCTATTTGCATCTGCTTGAATTCCTATTGTAGCTTGGCTAACTGTATCTCTCCCTGCTTGTTATATTTTACTTGCTGTAATTGTTGTTCAAGCCAAAAAAAATTATCTTCTTTTTCTTTAAGCAACATTTGCACCTTTATTTCTTTGTCGATTGTCGTTGTAGTGTAAGCACCTGCAAACTGTGAGAGTTTAGTAAGATTCGCGGATGGGTTGACGGGTGAGTCTTTCCAGAGAACATCCATCAGTTCATTTTCAGGGGTAATAGTAGTTGTAGTGTCCAACTTCCTTTTCTTCATTTGTCTTTTAACAACAACCTTATGTTGTGGGCTATAAAACACATCTAGAGGGGGAATCTCCTCTATTCTCAAAATAATTTTAGAGGTGGGGGTAACAGGGATGTGTTCTACCTCTTGAATATTTACAGTCTCCTCTGTTGTAATTTCATGAGTTGTTTTCTGTTGTGGAGTTTGCAACTTTGGCGTTTGTTCCTCTGTGTTGAGCATTTTATTAAAATTGTCCCATTCTTCCTATAAATCAATTACCAGGGGTTTTATTGGCTGTGTGAAGGAAGCATGGATTTCAGCCTGTTTGTTGGCTGAAGTTTCTTTAGCTATCTTCTGTGTAGATTGGGTTGTATCCTTTACCGACTCCATACTTCTTCTTTTCCCATTTTGTGATGACTTATTTGATTCCCTACTAGATTTATCTTGGGATTCTACTCCAGAATCGGTTTTAGAATTTTATTTGGAGTCACCTTCTATACTTACATTAGGAGTAGGCTCCCTTATTGGTTCAATCAATAATTGGTCCAATGGGACCTTTGATAACCTCCTTTCTCCGTAGCTGTAAACGTTTTCGAGGTCTTAACAGTCAAAAAGTAATTGTGCCATATGCTTCACCTGTGTGAAGGTGTTCTTCTGCAAAAAGATGTCATCAAAGGCATCTTCCACATTATTGAATACTTTGATTTTCACCATAGTGGTAAAATCTTCAACAATGCCGAACAGGTCACATTTCCTTCCAGGGAATTTAGGTAATTGCATAGATAAAATATTCTCTGCTTCTTTAAATGCATGCCCTAGGTCATGTAATGTAAATGCTCCACAATATAAAGGGAATGTAGGCTAGATGGCCTTTTTTGATTCCTTTAATGTCTTGCTCATCTCTTCCTCACTAGCTGTTTGATAGGCTATCTCTCTAGCCATTAATTTTTCTGGAACATAGTATGGGAGGACATGGGGGGAGGTGATGCTGCCAAATACCCTGATATACATAAATGTCTCCTCCCCAAACCATCTAGCCACTTGAAGGATATCTACTTCAGCTTCTTGGGAAAACATGGGGGCATCTCGGTTATAAAGCCACTTGTGAATAGGGAGCATAAATCCATGAAAAATCTTGAAAAAAATGTGGTTGAAAGTTGGATTCCCACATGTCTTTATGGTATATGTGAATGGGAAGTGGATTTTGAGCAGTCAAATTTCATTCTATGATAGGGAATTTTGAACCAAAACAAATTGCATCCATTACATAGGCACTCATAAAAAATGGAGGGTAAACCATCGAAGCAACACTTCTTTTCCTTCTATACTCAATTATTGTTCTTGCTAAATTCTCAGACAAAATTTGTTCCCAATTCATTACAGTTACGTTAACGGTTGCATCTATTAATGGAAACCACTCTGGGGAGAATCTAGTACTATCAGGTTTTCCAAATAGTCTAAATAGCATGGCCGGTACAAAACTATGAGGGGGACAAATAGACAAAATAGTGTACATGCCATTTTTGTCTTTCCTGATTTTCTCCTCATTATTTGACCAACTCTAGGTGCACTCTGCTGGGTCATCGTTCTCTTTGGAAAACTTCTTGATGATCTTCTTGTTGTAAATGACTTGTGGCTCTGGTAGGTGGTATATAAGCCGTAGTTTTTCTGGGGTAAAAGATCCCATAACCTTTTGGCTTCTTGTCTTGAATTCTCTTTCTGATATTTCAGCTTCATCAATAACCCATTTAACCATGTCGGTATAAGGGATTATCTTCGGGCGCACGGCTATGCGATGAAAAAATGATCATGTTGTCTCTAACATGGAAGCTTCTGAGGAATCATGTCCATCAACTGTAATATTTGTTTCCAAAATCCTTGGTTGCTCTTCCTCCAATATATTATACATGGCCTCCTGTTAAATTATGGTATGTTATATGCTTATAACAGTTTAGTTCTTTTTCTTATTATATTCCACCGATTAGCAATCACATGTACATAAAGTAAAGTGCAGATAGAACATTAAACGATCGACATAAAACAAGCCAAGACAAGAGACAAAAGATGTGGCGGCTAGCCAGGGACAAACCCCACAATGTGTGGGGAAACCCTTTGATCAAATATTCTTTTATCTTAAATAATTCAGCAAAAAGAAATAGTACAATAAATCTGATTCATATCAGCAGTAGAAAACCCTAGATCAGTAGCATCAGCATTAGCAGCTACATTATCAAACTAGGGCAGACCATATCTCACAAACCGACAGTCGGATTGACTTCATTCCACCACCAAAAGTTTCGGCTTCCAGAGGAGGTTTAGATGAACCTACAACGTAGTTTAGATGAGGAGATCTTCTAGGCCACGCAAGTCAATCTTTACTTCTGCAGTTGCAGCTTCAGTTTCAGCAGTTTCCGGCTTCAAACTAGGGCAGTCGATATCTTGCAAACCGTTCGTCGGATTGACTTCATTCCACCACCAAAAGTTGTTGCTTTCAAAGGAGGTTCAGATGAACCTACAGCACAGTTCCAAAGAGGAGATCTTCTAGGCCACGCAAGTCAATATTTACTTCTGCAGTTGCAGCTTCAGTTTCAGCAGTTTCCGGCTTCAAACTAGGGCAGTCGATATCTTGCAAACCGTTCGTCGGATTGACTTCATTCCACCACCAAAAGTTGCAGCTTTCAAAAGAGGTTCAGCTGAACCTATAGTGCAGTTCCAAAGAGAAGATCTTCTATGCCACGCAAGTCAATCTTTACTTCTGCAGTTGGAGCTTCAAATTCAATAGCTTCCGGCTTCACATGTGTGAGAGAGAGAGACCCATTTCAGCGCATTAGAGAAGAGACTCATATCTGCGCAGTAGAGAGAGAGAGATGTGATGAGATGAGTGAGTCCAAATGAGGAAAAGTCCTCTTATATTTATACACAACGTTGGTGGGTGAATAGATGCGACTGTTGGGCTTCTGAGCCTACATGAGTTGTAGGTCGGCTTGATAATAATTCCATAATCAAAATAAATTCATATCTCCATGAATACTTATCGGAATTGGATGATCTTTATATCAATCCTACACCTGTCGACAAGAAGAATCTAATAAAAATATTATCAGCCATGAATAAGATGACCCACATGAAGTTTTGCCCTGGTTGCCAATTTTAACATTCCCTCTCAACCATGGAGAACTTCATCTGAAATCTATCTATTGGTCGTTACTATTCATCCATAAAATGCACTGCCTATACAGCCTGACCCTTGCCCTGCTCTGCTCTATTCTGCCTGTTCTTCTTTGTCTTGTTCTGCCCTGCACTGATCTGTACTGTTTTGCTCCGTTCTGCTCTGCTCTTGCATTGTTCTGTTCTGCTCTGCTTTTGTCCGAAATATGAAGAAGAAGAAATGATCGAGGATGTATCATACTAACTCAAAGTCAGTCTCAGAGTATGTACCACTAGTCCCAGTCTCAACCAACCCAAAGTCAGCGTCATAGTGAGTACAACTCCAATGGTCCTAGACCAATATCATCCTCCACTGACTCAAAGTCAGTCTCAGAGTATGTACCACTGATCCCAGACCAATCTCAACCGACCCGAAGTCAGCGTCATAGTATGGTACAACTCCTACCACTGGTCCCAGACCAGTATCATTGATCCCAGATCAATGGAGGTCATCCTAGCATAGGGAGTACGGTAGTTAAAACGATGCATCCATCGGTACTACTATGGTCCCTAACTTCATTTCCCTGCTCATTGATCAGATGAGAGGTACTTCCCATGAGTCCCAGACTGCATGGGTAGGATGCCTCGACAGGAGAACTAATCAATCCTGTCCTCACAGGAGAACACATCAATCCTGCTACAATTGCCATGGAGAACACATCAATCAAGGCCTCACAGGAGAACACATCAATCCTGCTACAATTGCCATGGAGAACACATCAATCCAGGCCGCCATGGAGAACACATCAATCCAGGCCTCACAGAAGAACACATCAATCCTTCTACAATCGCCACTGAGAACACATCAATCCAGGCCTCACAGGAGAACTAATCATCCTGCTACACAGGAGAGCGAATCATCCTGGTCCACAAGAGAGCGAATCATCTTGTCCCACAAGAGAGCGAATCATCTTGTTCCAGTGTGCACCACCAGGGGAGGGTGAGTCACCATGTGGTCATATGTTGCTCCAGTAATAACCGCAAGCCCTCATAGCTCCCAGAGCTCAATGTATGCAACATGCAGGACCCTTGTACAAGGGTTTCTTACCGACTCCAAGTTGTTTGGGAGAATCATAGATTAGATCTTTCCTCGGGGCTTTGACAAGGTGTATTAACCTGTACATCATCTTAATGCGATGGAGCCTCCTTGCTCATCAACTTACCATATCCAAGATGATGTCAATCTGCTGGAGCAATCGACGAATATGAGATTCCTCAATAATCGAATCCCACCTCTGGTTGTTATAGAGAATCACAGTGGTATCCAATGTAAATCCAAACAACTCACTGAAGAGCTTTCGCAACCAGACTACCTCACACGAGGTTATGCTAACAACAATATATCCTGCTTCGGCAGTGCTCAAAGCCACTGACTTCTGCTTCCTGCTCATCCAGGATATCGAAGCAGATCCCAAGGTGAAATAGCACCCGGAAATGCTCTTACGGTCCACCACACTTCCTTCCCAATCAACATCAATATATCCAAGTAGTCTCACATCTCCGGCAGTGTATCTTAATCCATGAGAGATTGTCTCCTGAAGACATCTCAGAAGATACCTGGCATCAATCCAGTGACGCTCAACCAAATATGAGCTCACAATGCTAACTGCAAAACATATGTTTGGACGGAGGTTCACCAAGAACATCAATGCGAATTAGTTTTTGAAACTGAGAGGCATTTCCCAAGTCTGGTCCGACATCACTACCATATAACTTCTAAAAGTTAAGATCCTCGAGGTAGTCACAGGCTTTCAGTCCATCATACTGAATCTTTCCAATATATTTACCACATATTTTGCTTGAGATAGGAAAATTTCCCTTGGCTTCTGCCATACTTCAAGTCCTAGGAAGTAGTGCATCAGTCCTAGGTCTTTCATTTCAAATTCAGAGGCCAGCTCCCTCTTATATTTGTGAATGAGAGGGTCTGCACCTGTTAGAAAGAGGTCATCCACATAAAATACCAGTATGAGAGGCTTGTCATCTTCAACCTTAAAGTAAAGGTTAGGATCGGCTTCACTCCTAGTGAATCCCAGCTTCATCAAGTAGCTATCGATCCTCTCATACCATGCTCGGGGTGCTTGCTTCAGCCCATAGAGAGCTTTCTTCAATCTGCATACATGAGATTTTCGATCATAAATCTCAAATCCTTCAGGTTGCTCCACGTAGACCTCTTCTTTGATTGAGCCATGCAAGAACGCAGTCTTGAGATCCATCTGATGTAGGTTCCATCCTTGTGAAGCGGTCAAGGGCTATGATCGAGTGGATGGTCGTATATCTAGCAACAGGTGCAAATATCTCATCATAGTCTATACCTTCCTTTTGGGAGAAACCTTGAGCAACAAAACGAGCCTTATAATTTTTCGTGCTTCCATCTGCTGCATGCTTTATCTTGTAAAGCCATTTTGAAGTAACAATTGTCTTGTCCAGGGTCTGGGAACTACTTCCCAGACATCATTCTCCATAATAGAGTCATATTCTACGGTCATAGCATCCTTCCATACTTGATGCTTGACGACATCTGAGAATGATGAAGGCTCATTTTGTATGATCGTGCTTATGATGGTCAGGTATCCTTGATACCTATAGGTTTCTTACTTTCACGAAAGATTCCTCGGGGTGCAGCATGTCCTTCAACATCATCAAGTAATCCCTTAAGCCATGAAGGCCTCTTCCTAGAAGAGGAAGGCTCATATGGAGGAGGATCAATCGGATCCATGGGTTCTTCTACATCAGGCATTGATTCATCATCCTTTTCTTTCGGTTCCCTGGTGTCAGCTTCTTGAGAGCTCCTCAAAGTCGGAAGATTGATCACCTTGCTGAGAGCCATATCTTCGTCAAAGGTGACATCATGACTAATTATGACTTCCCTTTGAGCGGCTACATAGATTCTATCGCCTTTAGTATTTTCACCATAGCCCATGAAAATTCCCTTCTTTCCAGATGCTCCCAATTTATTTCTTTTCTCTTTCGGCACATGAAAGTATACAGGGCTTCCAAAAATTTTAAAATGAGAAACATCAGGTTTTTTACCGGTGAATTTTTCTTCAGGAGTCTTGGAACCCAATACTTGATGAGGGAATCGATTTTGTACATATACGAGAGTGTTTGCAGCTTCAGCCCATAGAAACTTTGGAAGTCTTTGATCATGTAGCATGGCCCGGACAGATTCCATCATCGTGTGGTTCTTCCTTCCCACCACACCATTCTGCTCAGGAGTATGTGGTGTAGCAGTCTCCCTCTTAATGCCAACCTCAGGTATGCCTGAGTAAACCAATTGTAATATATTGGAGGTCTTGCTTTGGCTTGAGGGGAATGGTCCCCTTTTGAGCTTTCCTTTGGCACATCCCGGACATACACCTTCTTTCTCTACTTGGAATTCGGGCATTCCTGTTACCATCTGTCTTACATCGGGTAGAGCTTTGTAATGAAGGTGGGAAAACCTTTGATGCCAAATTTCGGACTAAATCGATGTGTCACAAGACATGACACCTAACATACTTCCATCAACCTGATATAATGAATCAACACTAAACCCAAGAGTAAAGGCATCTTTAACATTATTTTTCCATATACATACCTTGCCATCGCTGAAGGTTACCTTGTAGCCTTTGTCTTCCGTTCCCAAGATGGACACTAGGTTCTTTTTGAGGTTAGGTGCATTTAATACATCCTGGAATTTCTGGCATTCTTGAATGCTTGTCCTCTTCCTTGATTCCCAACTCTCCTCTTACCTTCGCTGTTGAATTTTCCATTCCTTCGATTACCATGAGAGGGATTTTGATCATTGTCACGGTGAGAGTCCTTTCTATCAGGGCATTTCCTTCCACAGTGACCTGCTTTATTACAAATGAAACATCGTCCATTTCTTCCACCCTTAAATCCAACCTTTCTTTTCGATTTAGACCCAGAATTATTTCTTTTCTTAGCATGAGAAGAAAAAGCAGTAGGAGGACCTTTAGGCAAGGGCATTTCCTGCTCTTCTACCCTTGTTTCTTCTTGAATGCATCTGGCCATTAATTCCTCGAAACTAGGAATTACATTATTGTTCAGAAGAGTAGTCCTGAACACATAACATTCAGATGGTAATCCTCCAAGAGTTGTGAGTGCCATTTCTCTGTCAGTAATGGTTTCCCCAATAGATAGGAGATCGTTCTTGATCTCGGTGATTCTTAAGAAGTATGCTTGCATACTTTCATCTTTACCCTTCTTGATTTCCCTCAACTTATTTCTAAGAAACAAAACTTGATTTGCATCATTAAAGTTAAATAAACTCACCAGTCTGTCGTAGATTTCCTTGAAGGTGTCTAGATCAGAGATGTAGGCCACCAAGCGCTTGTCGATAGAGTCCCAGATGATCTTCTTTGATTTGACTTCTCCATTTTTCCATTTGTTCCAGGCAGCAGCAGATGCATTTGATGAAGGCTCAACAATATTGCCTCTTACATGGTCCAGCACTCCTTGATCTTCAAGGGTTAGATCGATAGACATCTTCCATCCGTGATAGTCAGCTTTCTCACGGAGCTTGTCTTCAGCAGGAAAGAGTGTTGAGGACCCCATAGTTCTTTTAGGATAGCCTTGCCAATCTTCTCTTCAATGATTGCTCTTGCTCTTGCTCGGGCTTTGTCTTCACCTCAACTCTGATACCATGTTAAATTATGGTATGTTCTATGCTTATAACAATTTAATTCTTTTTCTTATTATATTCCACTGATTAGCAATCACATGTACATAAAGTAAAGTGCAGATAGAACATTAAACGATCGACAGAAAACAAGCCAAGACAAGAGACACAAGATGTGGCGGCTAGCCAGGGACAAACCCCACAATGTGTGGGGAAACCCTTTGATCAAATCTTCTTTTATATTCAATAATTCAGCAGAGAGAAATAGTACAATAAATCTGATTCATATCAGCAGTAGAAAACCCTAGATCAGTAGCATTAGCATTAGCGGCTTCATTATCAAACTAGGGCAGACCATATCTCAGAAACCGACAGTCGGATTGACTTCATTCCACCACCAAAAGTTTCAGCTTCCAGAGGAGGTTCAGATGAACCTACAGTGCAGTTCAGATGAGGAGATCTTCTAGGCCACGAAAGTCAATCTTTACTTCTGCAGTTGCAGCTTCAGTTTCAGCAGTTTCCGGCTTCAAACTAGGGCATTCGATATCTTGCAAACCGTTCGTCGGATTGACTTCATTCCACCACCAAAAGTTGCGGCTTTCAAAGGAGGTTTAGATGAACCTATAGCACAATTCCAAAGAGGAGATCTTCTAGGCCACGCAATTCAATCTTTACTTCTGCAGTTTCCGGCTTCAAACTAGGGCAGTCGATATCTTGCAAACCGTTCGTCGGATTGACTTCATTCCACCACCAAAAGTTGCAGCTTTCAAAGGAGGTTCAGATGAACCTACAGTGCAGTTCCAAAGAGGATATCTTCTAGGCCACGCAAGTCAATCTTTACTTCTACAGTTGCAGCTTCAAATTCAACAGCTTCCGGCTTCACATGTGTGAGAGAGAGAGACCCATTTCAGCGCAGTAGAGAAGAGACTCATATCTGCGCAGTAGAGAGAGAGAGATGTGATGAGATGAGTGAGTCCAAATGAGGAAAGTCCTCTTATATTTATACACAACGTTGGTGGGTGAATAGATGCGACTGTTGGGCTTCTGAGCCTACATGAGTTGTAGGTCAGCTTGATAATAATTCCATAATCAAAATAAATTCATATCTCCATGAATACTTATCGGAATTGGATGATCTTTATATCAATCCGACACCTCTCGATGAGAGGAATCTAATAAAAATATTATCAGCCATGAATAAGATGACCCACATGAAGTTTTTCCCTGGTTGCCAATTTTAACACCTCCCATGTAGAGGTTCCTCCCTCTCTGTTGCATGTAGTATCTATAAACAGAGGAGTCATTTCTAGCTTCTTAGAGATGACTTCCTTGCCTTTCTTCACCATTTCTCTCAACTATTTGCTCTGTGGATTTTCCATGAAAGTGAAGAACAACAACTATCAGATAGACAAAGATGATAATGAATGTAAAATGAAATAATGTAAATAACTTGTAAAGGTGATAAAAGGAATTTTATTCGAACACACATAAGAATATATCATATTGCGCTAAATGGATTTTCACACATAAATTCAGTTATCTCTTACTAAACGCCCACTAATGCTTCATTATCCCTTAGGTTTAATGCTCATTAATGTTTGTATCGTAAATCAGGAATAAAGCTTCTAGGGTGGTGAGCTTTTGAACTGTGACAATGGTGATTTTAAGATTTGGGAAGCAATATCACAGATCGCAATATCGCATTATTCCTTTTCTCCTTTCTTACCTTCTGTTGTATTTCTGTGAGATGCGAGATGCAAGCTTCTCATTTATCATTTTAAAACCTAGCTACTTGCCAGTTTTTTCTATGTAAAAGACCCTTTTTAATGAGTGGTAGACCTAAAACATTTGTTTGTAATACATTTAAGGAGTGGGTCCAGTTGTCGATCATGTTTCACAATATTGGTTGATGGTAAGTTTTTGGTGTTTCTTTGAATGTTGGAAATGAGATGCGATAAAGGTGATAACACCATCGCAATTTCACATCTCGCATGTCAGAAATATGATAGTTTCGAGCATAGAGTCCTCTTTTAATAATTTTTTACTTAATTTGGAGGGTTAGAAAGGTTTTTTGATGATGCTTAATCATGCTATATGTGGGAAGGTAAGCATTTAGTAGTTCTTTTCAAAAGAGGGGGTTTGATTGATACCTTGCTTTATTCGAAAAATAAAAGAAATGCCTAAATGCTAAGTTTGTTTTTTGGATGGATGTTTTAAAGGGTCCCCATTTATTAATGTAATATTAACTACTATCATTAATAATGGGGTGTTGTTGAATAGTTTTCATGTGATCATAATCCAAAAGTGTTATAGCATTATTTAGCACTCCTATAGTCATGATGCTCTTATATGTCCTTAGGAAACCCTTTCCCATTCAAACTTGGTCATTTATTAAAAAACAATTTTTGAAATCCATACAAGACTCTGTCATTATAAATGCACGTGTACACATGGGTACCATAATACCAAACATGTGTACATAATTTAAAATATGAAAAAAAAATTCTATTTCTCGGGCGGGGTTTACTGGTCTTACCGAAATCCCACAAACAGGGGCCCATGGTCTAATTGAATCAATTGATTTCTGGTGGTATTTATACACCTCATGGGAAGGCCTAAAACATAGAAGGAGATAAGATATCAACATTATAGTTATTTTGTCCCCAGATCAAGTATGATTTTCCTTGTGCCCCCTTTACTCCTAGTCATAGGAAACCATTGTTTCCTTGCAAAGATGTTCATCTTCCATTATATGACACCATTTTTCACATGTTGAGAGGTGATCTTTGAGGCTTGCACTAGAAATATCTAGATGAAGGTTCATTGGTGCCATGGTCGGATCAGGTTGTATTCTTTCACTCTTGTTTGCACATATCAATAGAGAAAGTTTGTCTTATTCTGGAAATGTTGTGATCTCATGTTTTTATAATTCATGTCTAATTTATCATGCTTTATATATCTATACTTGATTATCTAACATGTTTAATATTCACATTATTTGAACTACTTTTCATGTATATGCTTCTCTGTTTTGTGTTGTAGCTCTAAACGGATTGGAGGAAGCAGAGGATTTGAACCCTACGAGATTGACATCAAACATAGGACCTCCAGTTATTCTTCTTAAACCAAAATTTAGTATTTTTCATAGTTTTATTTCTTGAATGAGTGCTTTTGGTTGATATTCTACTTTCAATTTGTTAAAGTTTTCAAACCTTACCTAAGGGAGGTTTCTCCCACTAACAGAATTGTTGCTTCAACTAGGGAATATAGTCTTGTATTTCCTAGAAGGGTTGTTTTATTCTTGATCTGGGCTCTTCTATATTGTTTCTTGATATTTCAAGCCTTATTGATTCAGTTGCAGTCTGGGCAGTGAGTTTGATCTTTTGGATCAGGCTTGTACTTTTTATTTTTCCCTATTTTTCTGTATATATGCGATTTTCTTTGTATACAACATCGTACACACATGGTTTCTTCCTAAGAAACCTGCATATATGTGTGATTTTTTAGACATAGTTGTGTACAAATGTGAATTTCATAATACACAGTCGCATATATTTGGGAAAATTTGATTTTTTCAAAAAATTTCCTCGAGTTTTGGGAATTAGCCTGGCTTTGTTTCTCTTTTAGAGTCATTTGTAGTCTTGAATGATCTAGTTTCTTGTTGGTGTCGGTTTCTTTGTACAAAAATATCTTGTCAACATATGATTTCCTATTTTGTGAAGTTGTGTACTTTTGAGTTTGGATTTCAGACCTTTTGGTAAAGTGTCTGACTGTTCCATACATTTGGAACAAAGAGTTCTTTTTCAACTTTCCTTAAGATCCAATCTTTTCATTGAGTCATTTGAATTCTTGAAGTTTCCTCTTTTTGTTTCTTCTTATTGGTTTGAGAAAGATTTGCAATTTTGGTTGATTGAAAGATTTTACTTTTTTGAGAACTTTTGTTTGTTGAATCTTTTGTGTGTCCTTTAGATTAGGTTATTAAAGTGTTTTTGACCTTTTGTTAGGATTATCATTTCGGTGATTGCTTATGGCAGGTGAACATTGGTGTGTTTTCATTTGATTTTGATATTTAGGTCATTGATTGATTTTCCTTCCTGAAACTTTTATTAAAAGTTCTTAAAAGAAAAAGAAAAAGAAATTATTTTTTCCTTTTCATTCTATTCGCTTTTTGTTTTGGTTTTTCTTGTTTATCAACAAGTGTGCAAATCTTTGCTTGAGGTTGAAATTTGATTCATTTGGGAGATCTTTTCTTGGATATTTGTTTCTCCTTGTTTGTCAAATTTTGTCTTTTACTCTTTGAAAGAACACATTTTCTTGTTTTAGATGCATTATATACATCACCTAGTTCTATTTGTTAGTTTTTGAATGTGTGATATATATATATATATATATATATATATATATATATATATATATATATATATATATATATATATATATATATATATATATATATATATATATATATATATATAGATAAATAAATAAATAAAAATTACGTCATTAACTTCCTTGGAGAACCTTTGTACAAATCAATTTTCATTGAAGAAAAAGAGTTCCATTTTCATGTAGCTAGGTTTTCTATTGACTTCTTTCAAGTCAAAATACCATCAGTTGCACTTTCATTTCCCTATGTCCTAAATAACAACCACTTAAAATAAGTGCATAATTAAAATGAACTAGACTTTTATTTCTGTCATATATACATAAATTAGTCTAGGGAATTTAGGGCCATGGAATAGGTGTGTGGAGAGTAAAATCTCCAGGGCCACTCTAAACTGAAACATAAAAGTTGATTATAGAGTGCAAAATCCAGTATCGTTAAGCTGTTCGAGAAAGCTCTTTTAACACATGAGTTAAGCACAAGGATGAGTGAAGATAGGGAAAGAGAGATACCCCCTCTCCTGCTTATTGGATTCCGCGCCCACGACTATTTCGCTCAGCATATGATTATGAACTGGTGACCTTAGTTGCCTATCCTAAGGACCACATAGGTGATTGCAGGGGGGGATACCCATGGTACCTGGGATAGATGTTCTATCACTTTCATAGTACATATGGAGGATGCCCTTGCGAAGCTTGAGTACTTGCACTGGGAAAGGCTATTGTTGGGAGGTCAGCGTAACTATTTCTGATACCGCCATTGGTAGGCTTGGGTCCTAATTATCCCAAAATTTATTGAAAGGTACTTATCTTCACTTTCTTGTATTTTGGTGTCTGGTCCTCATCACCGAAGCAGAAATACCTGGAAGCCGCTGGTTTGGTTGTACCTTTAGGGACTTTAGAGTGGATTTTTCTTTTCTCTTTGTATTCAGTTGGATTTAGGTGGACTTTTCTTGTCACTTTTTGAACCTTTGATTTTGAGTGACTGACCAACCACTCCACTAGTCTTGAAAGGTTTTTAATACTTCTTTTGGAATTGTGTAGTTGCCTCCTTAAGGGAAAATGTTTGATTATTCATCTCTCTTCTTTGAAAAGTCATTTGAACAATCCTATAAGGGAAGGATTTTTGTGTAAGTTGAGTATGACCAATATTATTGTGGAGGCCAACCAAGGGACCCCTCCAAAAGGGGATCCTTATGCTTTTCCTTTCTTTGTAAACGTTGGTACCCCCTTGATGGCCACTTTGAATATTCCTGGATTGAATGTTGGACTACCCATTTGGTTGTGGTCCACTCTGAATATTCCTAATGTTCTTGAAGCTTCTCAGGTGAATGCTTTATTTCAAGGACATCAAATTGGTGTTAATTTTTCATATTATTCACAAGAGAAATCTAGGCTTCCTCTTTATCCTCCATCTTATTACAAGAAATTTAAAAAGAGGAGAGAAAGGAAGAATAAGAAGAAGAATAGTTCTCTCCATGAATCATCAAAAACCTCTACAAGTCATGTTTAAGATGAGCCTTTAGCCAGTGAAAGTCAAGATGGGGGCATAAGTCTAGTCACTATAAGTCATAATAGCAATGGGTCACCTACCTCTATAAGTCATATTCTTGTTGACTTAGCTGTTTCTGAGAGTAGGACTAGGGGAACAAGTCCTAGCTCTCATGGGAAAGAATCACTAACCTCTGCAAGTCATGTTTGATACTCTCCACCAACCATTGCTAGTCATGATGGGGGAATAAATTTTGATCACAAACCTAGGCGTAGAAGATTTAAACCTAAGCACCCTTGTGAAATATGTAAGGGAGATCATCTTACGCATTTTTGCCCTGGTATTTCCATGGTATGAGGGTTATGCTATGAGTCTAAAGGTTCTTCTATTTCTGAATCTGCTATGGTTTCTCAATAGTCTAGTCATCCATTGGTTGATGAAGTGGTCGATCCAGTGAAATATTTGGCTGATTCCACTCCTCTTTTGGGTGGTGAAGTGATCTGAAATGATCATAAACTAAAAATTGATGTAGAATTTATTAACCATTAATGATTTGAATGTTAGATGAACGCACAGAAATCAAGGAAAAATGCTTCATAAGAACACTTTATGACAACTGATTAAACATAAAATCGATGCATAACAGAAGTGAAAATAGTAAAAACACAGTGATACCAGACAGTAAAATTGGTGATATATTTCTTCCCTAATGGACTACATCTCTGGGTCCGCTTTCAAGATGGGCGACCGTTTTTATTAGGAATGAGAAGAAGGTGTTGATTACACAGAGCTTTGATTAGTCTGAATGTTCACATAGGAATTTATGATCACTATCATCATATAGCCCTTTGAACCAGCTTTCCAATGCTTCTTACAGTTCCCAATTCCGACCTCGTATACTCCCGTAACACTGAAAACAAAAACCTTCCATGTCCTCTGGAATCTACACACAAAAGTAAAAAACCACTCTCTCCCTCCTCAAAGAATAAAATCTGCTTTAAAAAGGCCTATGGATACATGAAAACCACCTTGGCTAGTTTGTAGATGTATCTGGTTGTAATCTAGTTAGGTTTTTTCTTTGGTCTTGTTGCATGAGGACACATAGGCTAGGGTTTAATGGTCCTTAAGTTAGTTTACTTTAACAAACTGTATTAGAAACCAAAAAATAGCTTTGTAATAAGTCTTGACCATTGGTGGTTAGCTAACCAGGTGGAGCTTTGTTATAGACATTTTTGTGCCTTACAGCATGAAGCATGAAATGTCAACAATCTAAGGGATCCAAAGTCCCTAAACATGTTGTTCCTACCCCTAGAGGAACAAGGTCAGCAAACCACAACACTAAATATCAGTTCTCCACCTGAAAACACTAAAAAAAAAGCTAATTCTGGATCATGTCAACTGCTCCACTGAGCATCTGCGCTGAATGTCAAGAGCTCCACTGTCTACCTGCGTTGAATTTCAACTGCAAAGAAGGCTACCTGCGCTGGGCGAGTTGGGACAAGTGGCACAGTCATTCTTCAAGGTGTCAATGCCCAGGAAGCTTCCAAAATGACACTTGGATCAGGGAATTCGACTGGTGATGAGTAAGAGGGTCTAGATCTCCAAGTGGAAGCAAGAACCTCCAAGTGGACTCAAGAACTGAAGAATAACTGAAGTGGGAGAGGACACTAGTCAGCTTCATGCCAGCTACAAGCTGACTCATCCTTTCTCCAAAACTCCTATATATAGAGCTCTCTCATGAGGTCTAGGGAGGCTGGAATCTTGTGAATGTAAGGAAGTGCTGTTGGTTTGAGTATAGAACTATTGGGTGATTTGCTTGAAGGAGGTGAAGAGGAGATTTCTTTCTGCTGGGAGGTGATGCTGGATTGGGCCTTTTATGGTTGTATTACTTCCTGAACTTTACTTCTTCCATTAATAAAGCATTTGAGGTTCTTCTATATGCATGTGTCTCAATGGTGTATTGCTATACTTGTGTATTTGATTTATTCTAATCCTTGAATCAATTATGAATGTATGCTTCTTGTAGTTTCCCTCTCTTGCCATTTTGCTGGATCTTGGTGTAGCTGGGCTAGTGAAAGAGCAAGGAGCTGGGAGCAAGCAACAAAGAGAGAAGATTGGATCAATCATTAGCGGAAGACAACGGTTAGTGGATCTCTTTGCCCCCTCTCTTACATCTCATAAAGAAGTAATCTCGAATAGCTTTGCTTTGATTGTTGCTGAGGTACTATCACCCTTAGAGTGGGATAGGGTCATTTCGTATTGGATACTTTTTCCAACAACAAATTGGCGACTCCGCTGGGGATCGTATCTTGTTGGTTGTTTGTGTTTTTGCTATTCATTTCATAAACACAGGGAGTACCGAATCGAACTGCATTTGGATCTTTCAAATGCAAAGTAGAGGGCAGCTACTCTAGCTCAGTTTCTGGGCAAGTTTATGATTTGAAGAGCTGATCCACAAGGACTCTAAATAGCTCTTAGTGATAGATTTTCATCCTCCTTTTCATCCCTTAGTGTGTACTTGACTGATAGCTTCTGATTTGGCCAAAAACTGTGAATTTTTGAGCAATCTGTGACCCGGAAACTGAGAAAAACGAAAGTTTATCTCTTCAGTGCAGGCACTGTGAAGGCAGTCTGCATTTCAGCACAGTTCCCGAAGGGGCTACCTGCGCTGAAGGTCAAACTACCAGTGTACTACCTGCGCTGAACCAGTTTTGCATAGTGCTACTGGGGTTCCCTCCTATTTATTGCCCTGTTTTCACCCTTGTTTTTGCAGCCAGTTACCAGTCAATGTACCTATCTGAAACCAACTTTCCTTGCCACTATTCCGCCTCAGTTTTATAAAGAAACTGTGTTTGTTCTTTATGTATTTCTTATATCATTTGCAGTTTCCCATAACAAAAAGTGAACTAGTCTTGTTGTGGCCTCTTAGATCTAGACCTGTGATAAGTGTCGTTTTGATCTTAAGAGTTAGTTTATTTGTTGTTCATAGCTGATTGAGATTTTGCTTTCGTCATATGGTTTGAATTTGTATATTTCTAGTGTCGAAACAAGTAAATCTTAAGGTGTCTTTTGATTTTGGACAAGCTTGTTTGCTTTCACTTGAAATTGAATTCAAAGTTATACAACAGCTTTCTTTTTGTATTACACCAACATTAAGAAAGAGAAAAGAAATACCTGCATTGTGCATGTCCATTTTGACAGTTTGCATGTTGATTTAGGAAAAAGTGCATTAGTGTGTGCTCTATGATCTGTGTGAAAAGATGATGTCTTTCTTTTCCCTCAGTAGTTAAGATTTTCAAAGTTGAAAGATTGAAAAGCTTGCTTATCATCTTAGACTGCATTTAGGAGTGTTACTATACATCTCGTGGTGATCCATAAAGGCAAACTGCTAAACAAGATCAACCTTAAAATAAATTGAATTTACATAACAACGCATTGAAACATAATGCAAACACATAGACGTCTAAGCTAGAGACGTGTTCCGGCGTCGTTAAATGTGATATCTTAGCGTTGAGTGGTTGGGTGATTCCTCCATGGTGAAGCGATAAGTATCAATACGGACTTGTGCTCCCACGTACCGTCGCGTATATATTGGGAGACCCCTATAGGAACAAAGCCTTTATCCATAGGAAACTGTGTCGGCCACCCTACTGATCGCAATGCAGTGAACACAGCATTCACGAAGATCGACCACCCGTACCGTAAAACGTATTCTGTGGTTTTGCGAAAAGTTTGGCACACCCTCTGCCTAGATCTCCAGAGCAGTTTCTTTTGGCCTTTTTCAAACTCTATAACTGAAAAATTCCATCCGAGCATTTGTCACTTCGGGCTCGTTAAAACATCGAAGGAGACTAGAGTCATCTTTAGCTTTTTCTCGACTCTTAAAAAGTGAAAAATCAAGTTGTGTCTAAAGCGTCGTTATAAAATTTATTTTAAACGGAACATAATCACCTCCTATTCCTGCGTTGATCTGTAGGTTCAGAACATGGAATGCCCCAACCAAGGAATTCCACATGATGGAAATCCTAGTCCTTTCTCCTCTTGGGGAGAAGTTGGTGCGCCCCACATGGCCACATTGTCGCTTCCAGGACTGACAATTGGCCTGCCTATTTGGCTATTCTCAACCAATGTAGTTCAGAACACCATGGTTCCTGAACAGTCGAGTCAACGGTTAGATCAGTCTAGAGCTACCCACCAGCTTTCAACTTCCTATAACTCTTCCTCCAATCCTTCATCTTCGCAAGGTAGAGCCGGCAAAAGCCAAGCTCCCATGGAGAAGAAGGAGAACAAGAAGAGAGAGAAGAAGAAGAAGGAGCCTAAGGTGACTGGGGGCAAGCAAAAGACATCTAAAAAAAATCCACACACAGCACAGACCGGCCCTAAATCGCCATGTGTCATAATTAGAGGAGACCACTTCCATAGAGATTGTCCCTGTATTCCCCGGATACTAAGGGACTGGTCCCCTCGTTTGCATAGTTCAGGAGCATCAACCTCTGATAGCCATGTTGAATGCTTACCGTCAACCAGCGAAAGTGAAGGTTCAAGACAAAGAGGGGGAGCAAGATCCCCCTGCAGACTGTGTAAAGGCGATCACGCCATCCACCGTTGTCCCTTCTTAGACGAAGCGAAGAGAGTTTTGGAAGATCGCCCGGTTTCACCGTTGAGACTTCCTCCTGGATACTTTTCCCAACAACAAATTGGCGACTCCACTGGGGACCGATTCAGAACTGGAAATATATAACGCTCTTTTTCGCGAATTTAGAGATTTCTTTGCTTGGTCATATGATGAAATGCTAGGCATTGACTCGAGTATCGTTGAAAATGAAATTAAAATGTAATCTGATGTCAAACCAGTAAGACAACGGCTTCGGCAGGTGCACCCCAAGAAAGCCGCTGCCATTAAGGCGAAAGTTGAAAAAATTCTCCATGCTAGATTCATCTACCCGGTTCCTCTAACCGATTGGGTATCGAATATTGTCCCTGTTATGAAAAAACAAGGGACGATTAGAGTGTGTGTTGATTATAGGGATGTAAACCAAGCTTGTCCGAAGGACAACTACCCTACACCCTTCATCGACCAGATAATTGATGAATGCGCCGGATGTGAAATCTTTTCATTTATGGATGGATTTTCCGGGTATAATCAAATAAATATCCGCCCACAGGACCAGTCAAAGACTGCATTTATTTGTCCGTGGGGCACATTCGCTTATCGAAAATTACCCTTTGGTTTAAAGAACGCAGGGGCGACGTTTCAGAGGGCAATGAATTATGCCTTCCATGACATCAAGAACATTGTTCAACCTTATCTCGACGATCTTCCGGCTCATTCGCGAAAGCGGACTGATCATCCGCAGCATTTAAGAGCGATATTTCTACGTTGCCGACACTACAAGATAAGACTCAATCCACACAAATGTGTGTTTTGCGTCGGTTCTGGTCGTTTACTTGGCTTTGTAGTCTCTAAGGATGGGATTCGTCTCGACCCATGTAAGGTTCAGGCAATCATTAATTTGCCTCCACCTTCAAATTTGCTTCAGATTCAGAAACTCCAAGGGAAAGCAAACTTTCTGAGGAGGTTCATTCCAAATTACGCAGAGCTTGCTAAAGGGTTATACTCGTCTTTTGAAAAAGGATGTACCTTTTGTCTGGGACCAGGTGGCGCAAGCTTCCTTTGATGCTCTGAAAGATTGTCTAGTAAAAGCATCATTAATGTACGCCCCGGACTATCAAAGAGATTTTAACCTGTATCTGGCTGCAGCAGATATGACCATTGCGATGGTTTTAGTTCAAGAAGTCGATGGAATTGAACATCCTATATATTATTTAAGTAAAAACTTAAATGATACAGAAAGTAAATATTCTTACGTGGAAAAACTAGTGCTTGCAGCTGTTCAAGAGATTCAAAGGTTTCGACATTATGTCCTCTTTCAGAAAACTACCATCTTGTCAGATTGCAACCCCATGACTTATATACTGTCGCGACAGTTGCTGGGGGGCAAATATTCGAAATGGATAGCGATCCTTCAAGAGTTTGATCTGGAATTTGTAAAGTCCAAATCAAAGAAAGCTCTAGTTTTCGCAGAATTATTGTGCGATCTCCCATCGTCGTCCAACGATGAAACATCGGAAGAGTCAATTGTGGACGAGAGTTTGTTTCTGATATCTGTAAGCGATGAGTGGTGTGGAGATATCATAGTTTATCTCCAAACCCAAAAGTTCAGGCCTAACACCTCTCGCTCCGAACAAAAACGTATACGATACCAAGCAAAAGACTACATGATCGTCGGTGATACACTTTACCATCGTGGTGTCGATACAGTTCTGAGGAGGTGCCTTACCCATGAGGAGGCCGAAAAAGCCCTGAATGAATGTCATTCAGGTGCGTGTGGGGGGCATCAATCTGGATATGCAACAACACAAAAAATCTTACGAGCAGGATACTTCTGGCCAACCATGTTCAAAGATTGCATAACCGCAGTCAGAAGTTGCCATGCTTGTCAAATTTTTGATAGCAAAACCAGACGACCACCCGCACCTTTACAGCCAATAGTTGTTGTTGGGCCCTTCGCCAAGTGGGGCATCGATTTCATGCAATGTAACCCCACCTCGACCGGGGGGCATGGGTATATTATAGTCGCTGTTGACTATTTTACCAAATGGGCCGAGGCGATGCCTACATTGGATAACACTGGTTAAACAACTGCCCTTTTCTTTTTCAATCATGTAGTCGCCAGGTTCGGCATACCGCAGGCTATAGTTACAGATCATGGGTCGCATTTCCGCAATCACATGATGGTCGAATTAGCTGCCAAGCTAGGGCTATCTCACGACAGCTCTACCCCATATTATCCGCAAGCCAACGGACAAGTTGAAGCAATCAACAAGGTTTTGAAGCGTATGTTGCAAAGGATGATCGGGGTTCATAAAAGAAGATGGCACCTAATCCTGTACTCAGCCTTGTGGGCTTACCGAACGTCGGTAAAGAACGCAACCGGGTTCACACCTTTTCAACTGGTGTATGGCCTGGAAGCAGTCTTGCCAATCCAGTGCGAAATTTTGTCGCTTAAACTAGCAATCGATCTTCTCCCTGGAACCTCAGAAGAAGAGGCTCGTTTCTTGGAATTAATCCAATTGGATGAAACCCGTCGTGATGCCGCTTTGGCTAACGAAGCCCATAAGAAACGAGTCAAGGCTCAGTTCGACAAAAGTGTCAAACCCCGTGTCTTCTCAGAAGGTGATTTGGTCTTGCTTTATGACCAAGAATCCAATAAATTGGGAGCAGGTAAATTCAAGTCCTTATGGATGGGCCCCTACATTGTTAAAAGGGTGTTAGTAAAAGGAGCCTACGAGTTAATGGATTACGACGGAATTCCACTGGCACAGCCCCACAACGGGCTGTACCTCAAGCGTTACTATGCTTAAATAGTAACCTACATGCTTTTGTTGTATTTTGTTTTCGCTAAAGATTTTGTTCTGGTCGAGTGATCCACCTTTTCCATTTGTTGCAGAGGTCGAACCTTCTGGAAACATGTGTTGGATATGCCGACGGAGCGAGTCGTAGTTCGCGGAACCTATCCTCCGCAGCCTGGGCCATTTTTGATCCAAGCGGCGAGTTAGTAAGTTTCAGAGGTGTATGTATTGGGCAATCAACGAATAACATCGCTGAGTATAGCGCGTTGATAGAACTACTCTCTGATGCCATCACACGTGGCATACGCCGACTAATCGTCAGGCTAGACTCACAGCTCGTAATACTACAACTCAATGGTATATATTCTGTTCGCAATCCAGCTATTTATCGCATGTTCCTAAGGGTTAAGATTTTGGAAAGGCAATTTGATTCAATTCAATATCAGCATATTTCCAGAAACTTAAACACATTAACCAATTCATTAGCAAACTATGTGTTAGATAGACATTTGCAACATTTATAAAAGGACACATCATCAAAGATTGTACATATGGATCATATAACTCAATCAGAATAAAACTCGAAAATCAAAATATATATAAGCTGTTTATATAGTTCATACATAATGTTCTGTAACCAAGACAAAATTGGTCATATGACCTAAAACTCAAAAAGATGCTGGGGGGCACCCTAGCCTAGTGGTGCTCATGATAGCACGTCACGGCCTGTGTAATCATGCGCAAGAGACGAGTCCATCGTCTAGGTACACCGGTAGTGTGTCGCTGCAGCTGTAAAGGTAACTCATCAATCCTCACATCGGGAATACCAAGAGTAAGGCTCTCAACCTGCTCCTGCACAGCTGTAAGGGTCTCAGTATCATCAAGGTCGCGAATAACAGCTCTCCTAGCAGGCTCCACTGCCGGGGCAGCAACGGGCGGTCTCGGACGAACTGCTGGACGAACAGGACCAACATCTGCATGCACACAAGAGTATGATTAAAAGTCTTGATAGAATAAAGCAAAGCAACATTATGAATAAGAACAGTAAACAGTGATATGGTCAAAGAGCTTACCAATAGCGCCCCACTGTTCGCCATCCGGTAACACCAAATCCGGATCACCCCGGAAATCCATACCCACATATGGATACTCGGAGAAGACCATCTCCTGGCTCTCGAACCACCTGAAGAAGGCCTCAGTAAAAGTAATCTGAGGTTGACCAGCATGCCTAGACATGTGATCAACTCACCTCTGCATGCGTGGCTCGGTCGGAGAAGGCAAGTCGAGTATGATGTACTGAGGCTGCATCAGTGGGATTTTCTCCAAGGCGAAGGCAGTCAGAATAGAACCAAATCCAAAGTTCTTCAGCTTCCCGTCCTTTACCTTGGTCAATTGACTTTTCATCTGAACAAGTACTGCATCACACCAGTTGAATACTTTCGGTTGGAGACACTCCAAGGCGTGCTGCATATAAGATCTGTTGGCAACATGTAGAGCTGCGCTGCCGGCCATCCTACCAATAGTATATAGAATGGATCTGAGAGACCTGTCAGTAATCTCACGGATAACAATCTTGCCGTCTCTGCTCGGCTGAGAACCTTCCCTGCAATACTGGCGGACATAATCTCTGGTGGAATCGGTCCCCCGGGCCGTACCTGACAAGGAAATGGGGGCACCTCGCCTTGACAACCCAGTCAAGAAGTACATGTCCTCTATGGTCAAGGGGATGGACTTTCCCCTAATCTGGAATACTTGGTTAACAGGATCCCAAGCATCAAGCATATACTGTAGCAAAGTAATCTGTTCTCTCATGCTAGAGATACGGAAAAACTTCAGCAGGCCACAGTTCCGCAGCGCATTCACCGTGACAGGGTCATGGAGGGCAATCATGTCCTCCTCTTCATGTTCTCATTCTCGCCATGTAAGGGACATTTTGTTCAAAGTTCCCTGCAAAGCAAACAAGAGAAGGAGTAAGTTCCTGATTTTGATGAAAAACTGGCGAAAATTCATCAAAAAATGACCTGAAAACTCAGTTTTCTGAGCCCAACGCAGGCAGAGAGTGTCCCTCCTGCGCTGAAGGTCAGGCTGCCTTAAGGCAGCTTGACATTCAGCGCAGTTTTCGAATGGGAAACCTGCGCTAAAGTTAGGGCGCTCTGGAAAAACCCCTCAGGCCCAGAAAGATTGAAAAACAGGCATGAAACTGGAAAATGAAACCATGAAAAGGAAGAGCTAGGGTTTAGCTCCTACCTGGTCCAGATGGCACCGAAAATCGTCCGCAGAATCTCCCGGAATCAGCTGATGAAAATCAAGGGGGAAGAGGCACCTCCAGAGCTCCAACAAACCAAATGCAAATGAAATGGTAAATGAGAGGTAAAAACACCTTTTAATGGCTTTTTACGTAGTTCAAAGTGAAATATTAGGGTTATAATCTCATTTTCATGCAAATATTATTCATTTCTAATAAAGTTTGTTGCAGCAATTGAAAATGCAGTACTATACTTGAAAAGAGAAAAAACTAGTAATGGTAAAAAATCAAAATTTGACCATATATTCGAGCAGTTTTACCACGGAATTTATGCTCATTAAAAAATAGAAAAGCGAGATCCGAGCAGTTTTAGCACATAGTTCATGCTCGTTAAAAAATAAACATAAGATTGAGCATTCAAGCTCATTAAAAAATGAACATACCCCGGTAAATAATCTCTGCGATCGTAAATTTATTAGCCATAAAAAGCCTTGGTCGTGTTTGCACCTGCCACCTCCATTCCATTTGGCCAATCGTTCACCTCCATATGATTGTTTACCTATTTTGAGGAACAGCTGCGAAGAGTGATTTCACTTAGCCATCCTTGTGACACTGCCGTCATTGGAAAATTCCAACCTGTACCTGGAATTTGCTGCTATCCCTGTTTATCACTTGTTCCTCAAAAGACGAGTCTTCTTTGAGCTCTTTTCATCTGACTCGTAAAATATGAAAAGTTTGCCGAGTTTTGGCCTTACAGCTCGTTAAAGTGACCGGAAGAGCTATCCCTCCTCTAGATTTTAATCTTTTTGGACCTGAGGGATTATTACACAAAAAGGTCGAGCGCTTGTTTTATTCGGCTCGTTAAAGTTATCGAAAACTCATCCCTTCTATATTGTTTTATACTTTTTCGGACTTAAGGGATTAGATGACGAAAAAGGAATTTTGGAGTTAACTTTCTGTACCTTTTCAGACTCTCTAAAAATGAAAAGGACCGAGTTTTCCTTGTCGTTAGACTCGTTAAAATGATTAAATAGTGACAAACTTGTCTTTAGACGAGAACGAGTTTCCCTATCGCTAGGCTCGTTAAAACATAGCGATGGGCCTACCCGAAGGGCAGGTTATAGAACAAGCATATGTTATCCTCCTCAAGCTTGACAAAAATAAAGAGGTACTGGTCAGAAATGACTGGGGAAAAATTGGGAGAACCTCAAAGCTTTAATGGTAGCAAGTCGCTCTTGAACATGACACTTTTCCTCCGTATCACATCGGGTTGGGTTGTTTCATTCGCCGGTCTCATCACCATGGTCTTCGCCAAACCATCCACATTTGGGGTAATGCTACCGATCCATCGCATCAGTGTCGTTATATGTTCAAGAGATGTTGTTCAGAAAGAGTCAACCGTGTCCCATCCACTGCCATACATTATCCTTCATCCACCCATGATCGCCACCCTGAATCATATTTCACAGATTGTTTTCACCTCCACTAAAATCATTAGCTCCGTTTCGTGTCACTGATGTGGGATTCATTAAGGCCCTCCTTTGACGGATCGCTTCTTGTCGACTTCAGCTCATTATCCAAGAAGTTGATCTAGGAACAACCCCCTCAGTACTTTGAAGCTTGCATGCCTCAATGGCAAGTTTCTCACTTCCGGCGACAGGTATACATCAATGACCTTCGACCAGAAGATTTTGCGTGGTGTTCGACGCCAAGTCCTTTATTCACACCACGTGAATTGTACTGCAGTACCTTGAGGGTCATTATCATTATCGGTGATTCCTCTCGCACTTGTTAACGGCTTACATTATTGACCGGTAATCAAGCGATGTCTTTCCATGTTCGACTTCAGCGCAATTCTCACATGGATCGACTTGTACTTAGAGTGAAGATCGAACGAGTTTGAAGACCCCGGATCTAGTTTCATCCATCCGGGCTGCGATATATATTCAGGAAATATAAAGACATTTAACATGTACATCATTGCAGCAGATGATCATCCTACTCAAAGGATGATAATTTCAGCAGAGAATTATCAGTCTACCATCAGACGATCGTCTGTTCTATGTACCAAAATGAATTTATAAATCTGAGCATGGGAATGCCCGCCTCAGCTAGATCATGAAAGTAGAATGAAAAATAATGTATTGTATTGTATTTTATTACAGGTCACCTCTCAGCGATTGAATGAACTTCGGATCCTCCTGATAAAGCATTTCACCCGATAAACGACCTCATACTTTAGGGGGCAACTGTTATAGAAATTTTTGTGCCTTACAGCATGAAGCATGAAATGTCAATAATCTAAGGGATCCAAAGTCCCTAAACATGTTGTTCCTACCCCTAGAGGAACAAGGTCAGCAAACCACAACACTAAATATCAGTTCTCCACCTGAAAACACTCAAAAACAAGCTAATTCTGGATCATGTCAACTGCTCCACTAAGCATCTGCGCTGAATGTCAAGAGCTCCACTGTCTACCTGCGCTGAATGTCAACTGCAAAGAAGGCTACCTGCGCTGGGCGAGTTGGGACAAGTGGCACAGTCATTCTTCAAGGTGTCAATGCCCAGGAAGCTTCCAAAATGACACTTGGATCAGGGAATTTGACTGGTGATGAGTAAGAGGGTCTAGATCTCCAAGTGGAAGCAAGAACCTCCAAGTGGACTCAAGAACTGAAGAATAACTGAAGTGGGAGAGGACACTAGTCAGCTTCATGCCAGCTACAAGCTGACTCATCCTTTCTCCAAAACTCCTATATATAGAGCTCTCTCATGAGGTCTAGGGAGGCTGGAATCTTGTGAATGTAAGGAAGTGCTGTTGGTTTGAGTATAGAACTATTGGGTGATTTGCTTGAAGGAGGTGAAGAGGAGATTTCTTTCTGCTGGGAGGTGATGCTGGATTGGGCCTTTTATGGTTGTATTACTTCCTGAACTTTACTTCTTCCATTAATAAAGCATTTGAGGTTCTTCTATATGCATGTGTCTCAATGGTGTATTGCTATACTTGTGTATTTGATTTATTCTAATCCTTGAATCAATTATGAATGTATGCTTCTTGTAGTTTCCCTCTCTTGCCATTTTGCAGGATCTTGGTGTAGCTGGGCCAGTGAAAGAGCAAGGAGCTGGGAGCAAGCAACAAAGAGAGAAGATTGGATCAATCATTAGCGGAAGACAACGGTTAGTGGATCTCTTTCCCCCCTCTCTTACATCTCATAAAGAAGTAATCTCGAATAGCTTTGCTTTGATTGTTGCTGAGGTACTATCACCCTTAGAGTGGGATAGGGCCATTCCGTATTGGATACTTTTCCCAACAACAAGCTTGTAATCGTTTCCATGTGACCACCATGTGGTCGACTGCTTGATTTCCATCTAGTGGTCTTCCATAGTGGTTTCGGCTAATGGACTAGCCCCGACTGTTGCATGTGACAGCCTCACATTTGGTGGTTGTGGTGAACATTAGGGTTAATGTTGTCGTTGCCAACTGCCTCCTATTTCATTGCTCACATTTCCTGGTTTACTCTGCATAGTTCTGATGCGTTTAGGACCTGATTGTCATGTTAACCTTGATGGCTAACCTGACTCCATTCACATCCTAACTCTGCCATGGTCTACGAACTGGAGGTTAAACAAAAAATGGTCAGCACATACCTCTGACATTTTATAATAACGCCGGTCCAATTACCATGGTTCTGTTGTGGTCTAAGGACACGGTTAGGAACTGTTTGTTGTTTTGTAATGTTTTTACATTGTAATGAATAGGGTTGAGGGTTTAATGGTTTACAGCTAGGAATTTAGGTGCTATGTTGACTAGGGTTTAGGTTATAGCATGGATTTAGAATTTGCTTAGGGTTAAGTTGATTAGGTTTAGGTTTTAGTATAATGATTTAGGATTAGTCTTTTAGTGTCCAAAATTACACTTTGACATAACCCTTATACATTTTGTCACAAAGCGACATTAATCACTACATGATGATCCATGAACCAAAACAATGAATCAACACTAGACTATGATCATATAAACCCTTTGTCGCGACGACACCCATGTCGACACTAATCCTACAAAGATGAACTACAAAATACATGTCGTCGACCAAATCCTGGGGAACTATCGACGAAATCATGTCAACAACCAGGCGTTGACCCATATTAACTGAATGCCATGAAAACCTTTTACCTGAACAACATGATCCATAACCAACACTGTCAAATTGTCGAAGCTGAATTGAAATGACAACGACATTGAACACTGATGACGACACTTGAACACCTATACAACTGAATCAACCGAATCCTCTTGGATCATTCCTCTCCACTTGAAAGATTTTGGACCACAAAAGTGTGACTAAACAAATAGTCGATGAGGGTATAACTCCCTCTCTTTTCACCTTGAGCTAATGATGTACCAATACATTCGATAAATCACATGCAAGTGATGACCCTTATGATGCTAACCATGGCACTTTTCGATTCGGTGACCTATTTCTGCCATATGCAGTATGAATAACTTGTGACGATGGGAAAACAACTTCTTATCAACATGGCAATTGAATTCTTTCCATGAATAATCATGAGTTAGTGATTCACAATCTTTGAAAATAGTCTCTGCTAGATGTTGTTTAATACCATAAACCTGTATAAACAATCTATTTTGTGGAATAACTAAGACAATAAAAGATACTTTCGACATCAAACTAGCTACTTGATTTAACATACTTGATGCACTGAACCTATCCAACTGTAAGGTGAAATTTTTTGCAACTTATTTTCTCTTTGAAAGTATTGAGTTAGCTATTGATTTGTTTAAATCACTTGTCCTTTATTTATTACATGATGTTTCCATTGATTAGCACTTTCCTCTGATGCATATGTTACCATTAAACACTTTGACACTGCTTTGGAAAAGGCTTTGATTTGAAAAAAAATAGGTTTCCTCTCCACTTGAAAAGCATTTTCCAAACTATTCAAAACATGACATGGCAATACAATACAAGAGAAATTGAACAATGACTTTCACCAATACTGATCTATATCCCTGTAGCTATTAAGTTCCAAACTTAAACTTATTTGATTCATTCTAACATTAGGAAGAGGAAATTTAGGCACAAACTATAACTCATGTTGTATTCCCTACTCATGAATAGAATGTTTGGTTTTATATAGAACTGGAATTGTTTCTATCTCTTTAAACAAACTATATTTAAGCTGAGTTGCATAACTTAAACGAGAATCATGTTGATTGTTATGTTGATCCTTTACACACATGATTACAAACCACTTTTTTGAACTTATTAATCGCTTCATCTGATTATCATTAACCGAATTCGAGTGATTTTTAATTTGAAGTGCCCTGACAATAAATTCAACCCCATCTTTCTTAAGGTGATATTTATGTTCTCTCTTGTAAAATACTGCATCTTGACCATAAAGATAAGGACTTCCTAAGACAACTCCACATATTTCTACTGGAACCACATCTAATTCCACTAAATCAATGAAATTAGCTATTATGGAAAATCTTAATTGACACTGTTTGGTGAATTTTATCTGATTTCATTTATTTAGCCATCCTAATGGGTATGGTCGTGGATGATTCCATGTTTCCAAACCAAAAATTTTAACTAAATATTCAGAGATTAAATTTGCCTGTGATCCACTGTCAAACATTGTATCTATCTTTGTATTCTTAGAAGTTATCCTTATGTTAAACAGTTCCACTCGTTTATCCTTATGTGGAGGATTTATGTTCGAAGAAGATGCAATAGTTTTCGAACTTGAACCAGTTTCAGAAGTTTTACCTATCGTAACCATGGCGATTATCCTCCTTTCATCACTTGAATCTGAACCTAGATCCTGTTGGACTGCTGTAATGGCCTTCTTTTCATCCTTCTCCTTAAGGAAATTTTTGGTCTTAAGTTTTGGATGAAGTTTCCAACACTTCGGTTCATCATGACCGATTCTCTCGCAATGAGAACAAGTAGGTCTTTCCTTTTGAACGATTGTTGATTTCTTTCTCTTTGAATTGTTCTTTCCCTTACTGTCACTGAATCTTTGGTTTCCAACTCTTTGGATGACTACGATGAAAACCTGAATGGTCTACCACCTGATTCAATATGTATGGCCTGAACACACACCTCATCAAAATCATCAGGATTAAACATCAATAAAGTATGTTGCAAATACGAATGTAAATTGCCGATGTATTTTAACAAAGTTTCATGTGTATCCAATGAAATAGCAAGCACCAATGCTTTCTTTCTGAACTCCTGAGTAAACTCCTAAACACTCTGCCCTTTACCTTGCCTCAGATGTTGCGAATCAATAACAATTTGCTGCATGTATCCTAAAGGATAAAACAGTTTCCTAAGAGATTTTAAAAACTTAGACCATGATGACATGACTTTTCCATTACACTTTACATATATCTGAGTTTTACTTTCCCTCCAGATTAAACTTGTTCCCCCCATTCTAAGTGTAGCCAACTGAATTTTAGTTTTATTGTTAGAAATGTTCTGAATGTGACAATACACTTCTAACTGCTTTATGCAGTTATCTAACTTTTAAGGATTTATTTCGCCATCATAAATAGGTAACTCAAATTTATCATCAAGTTTCAAAAGAGATGTTTTCTTAGGTTTCTTTTCCATTTTAGATCTCGCACTAGAAGAATAAGAAGAAGAAAAGGATGATGGAGATGATGGAGGTGAAGGTGGTTTATCAGTCTTTCCTTTACCTTTGTCCTTCTTCAATGGTTTCGAAGAAGATGCATCTCTCGCCTTCTTGTTTTCGTACAATTCTCTCAACATCTACTACATGGTTAGGAACGCTTGCTGAAACTATTCTTCACTCAGCATAGTTTCAGTTTTTTCACTTGCATCAGGTCCTAACATGGTCGATTTCTGAAGGACTCATCGCTGTCCAATCTCTGGATTGATCTACTCAAGGATTCCTTCTCCTCATTGCGAATTTGTCTTGGTTAACATTCAATGACACATTCTACAAACACAACCTGCTCTGATACCAAATTATATGGTCTGAAATGATCATGAACTAAAAACTGATGTAGAATTGATTAACCATTAATGATCTGAATGTTGGCTGAAAGCATGCAAATTGAGGAAAAATTCTTGATAAGAACACTTTACGACAGCTATTTAACAAAAAATAAATGCATAATAGAAGTGCAAATAGTAAAAACACAGTGATACGAGACAAAAAAATTGATGACAGAGTTTTTCCCTGATGGACTACGTCTCCGAGTTCGCTTTCAAGATGGGAAATCATTGTTATTAGGAATGAGAAGAAGGTGTTGATTACACAAAGAATTGATCAGTCTAAATGTTCGCAAAAGCACTTCTGATAACTTTCATTAGATATCCCTTTGAAACAGATTTCCAACACTGCTTACAGTTCCCAATTCCGACCTCGGATGCTCCCGTAACACTAAAAACAAAAACTGCCTATATCCTCCAACATATGCATACAAAAGTCAAAAACCACCTTCTCCCTCCTCAAAGAAGCAAATCTTCTTTAAAAAGGCCTGTGGATACTTGAAAACCACCTTGGCTAGTTTGTAGATGTATCTGGTTGCAATCTAGTTAGGTTTTTGCTTTGGTTTTGTTGCATGAGGACACATAGGCTGGGGTTTAATGGTCCTAAAATTAGTTTGTTTTGACAAATTGTATTAGAAACCCAAAAATAACTTTGTAATAAGTCTTGACTACTAGTGGTTAGCTAATCGGGCAGAGGTTGTAACTGTTTCCATGTGACCACCAGGCGGTTGATTGCCTAACTGCCATCTGGTGGTCTTCCCCGGTGGTTCGAGCTAACGACCCGACCCTGACTGTTGCATGTGACAGCCTCACTTCTGGTGGTTGCGGTGAAAATTACGGTTAATGTTGAGGTTGCCAAACTGCCTCTGATTTCACTGCTCAAATGTCTTGGTTTACTCTATGCGGTTCTGATGCACTTAGGACCTGACCGTCATGTTAACCCCGACAGCTAACTCGACTTCGTTCACATGTCAAATCCGCCACAGTCTAGGAACTGGAGGTTAACCCAAAAACGATTAGCGCATACCTCTGACGTCTTATAATAACGTTGGTCACATTACCATGGTTCTGTTGCGGTCTAAGGACGCGGTTAGGCACTGTTTGGTGTTTTGTAATGTTTTTACATTGTAATGATTTCCTTTACGCTTTACATCTATCTGAGTTTTACTTTCCCACCAGATTAAAGTTGTTCCCCCCATTCTAAGTGTATCTAACTGAATTTTAGTTTTATCGTTAGAAATTTTTTTAATGCGTCAATACTCTTCTAACTTCTTTATCAAGTTATATAACTTTTTAGGGTTCATTTCACCATCATAAACAGGTAACTCAAATTTAACATCAAGTTTAAAAAGAGATGTTTTCTTAGGTTTCTTTTCCATTTCAGACTTCATACTGGAAGAAGAATAAGAAGGAGAGGATGATGGAGAAGATGGAGGTGAAGGTGGTTTATCAGTATTTCCTTTACCTTTGTCCTTCTTTGATGGTTTTAAAGAAGCTGCATCCCTCACCTTCTTGTCTTCGTACAATTCTCCCAACATCTGCTGCATGGTTAAGAATGTCTGTTGAAGTTGTTCTTCACTCATATTAGTTTCAGTGTTTCCACCTGCATCAGGTGCTGGCATGGTCAATTTTTGAATGACTCGTCGCTTTCCAATCTCTAGATTGATCTGCTGAAGGATTCCTTCTCCTTGTTGTGACTTTGACTTGGTTAACATTCAATGGCACATTCTACAAACCTAACCTACTCTGATACCAAATTATATCAGCTAACATTCAAATAAAGTGTTGGGTCCCTATAATACTAGTGATTACCCCATTACTATTGTAGTTATACCCCTTATTTATATTGTTGTGCCCATATTACCCCCATATTGTTATTTCTATGCCCCATAGAATCCCTCTATTGTTATTTTTGTGGCTTTATATTATTATTGTTAGGTCGGCTGGATTATATTGTGACTCCTTAGACTCCTATATATAGAAAGGAGGTTTTGTCATTTGTATCATCCAAGAATTGTTCATTTATGTAATGTAAAGGAGGTTTCCCCCTTGAAGAGGCTGAATTCTAAGGCGTGGATCTCTCTTTTCTATCTTTTTGTGAGCTGGTTTCATAACATTTGGTATCAGAGCTTTAGATTCTATGGTTTCGCTGCTCCAAACAGGTCATCGTGTCATTTTCACTATAACGTTTTTTCTGTGACGTTTCAGAAGTCACAAAAAAAACCATTTGAGAATAAATCGCGTTGAACCTTGGGTACGAATTTCAGATCTTTTCGCGCGATATTTGCAGAGATATGCTCTGAGGAAGTTGGTCTTTTTACAGACTCCTGAATTACGTTCAAAACAGGTGACCTAGGGAAAATCATCATAACTTTCTCTCTGGGGATTGGATTGAAATTTCGTAAGAAGGTATAGAAAGAGGACGGACTGCAGTTTCTTGTATATCTTTTTCAGAACCAAAGGTCGAAAATTGTACACGTGGCACTTCATACAAGTTCACTCTTTTGGAAAGGTCTATAATCAGGTCATCCTGGGAGATTGTGCATAACTCTTTCTTGGAGAATCCAATTTGGATCAGACTGGTGGCATTGGAAAGAGGACACAGAGAGCTACTACAAGTCACAATTTTATAACTAGATGATTGGAAAGTACAGAGATACATCAGAGGCAATATCAAGCTCCTACAAAGTGAAAAAAGGTGTGTAGATTTTTTTAAATTTTTGCTTAAGCTTGGTTTGAAAATTTATTTTAAAGGGATTCAAAGGGCATAGTAGAGCATTATTATCGGTAACTGATGCCCCGAGGAAAGAAAATTCAAACACCTAGTAAGGAACCTGAAAGCTCTAGCATGACTCATGAAGAAGAGGAAGAAATGCAACATGATATATCAAAATTACAAGACCAAGTGCAACAACCGTCCCTTGCACAAAAAGGAACAGAATCTAAGATGGATTGTTTAAAGAAAGATGTAGAAGCTAAGATGGATGGTTTAAAGAAAGGTGTAGAAGCTAAGATGGACTGTTTAAAGAGAGGCGTAGAAGCTAAGATGGATGGCATGGAAGCTAAGGTGAATGGCATGGACACTAAAATTGATGGCATGGATGATAAGATGGAAGAATTGAAGATAAATATGAATAAGTTGCTACAAGAAATGGCCACTAAGGGTGAAAGAGTACTAAAGGAAACTAATGATGAGAACAAAAGAAATGTTAATCATGATTCCATAGACTCTAATGTTGGATCGAAGACTCACCATGTTCCAAAAATCGATATGAGGAAGTTTGATGCAAGGATCCCGCCACATGGATATTACATATGGAGCAATTCTTCGATCTCAATAATGTGAAAAACACACAAAAGGTACGTATGGCAACTTTATATTTGGAACCAAATCAGTTTGTATGGTATCAATGGCTTTGCTCTCATAAACATTTTATCACTTGGGCAATTTTTACAGAAGAATTGATAGCACATTATGAGGATACAAAAAGCAACACTTTTTTTAGCCAATTGATAAGTCTCAAACAAAAGGGTTCAATAATGGAGCACATTGAGGAGTTCCAAAAATTGAACATAAGGGTAAAAGATATTCCAGAGGAGCATAGGATGATGTGTTCATAGGGTCTTTAAAGGATAATATCCAACATGATGTGCGCCTTTGGGAACCTGATTCATTAGAGAAGGCATTCAGGTTAGCAAGAAAAATGGAAAGCAAAATTATGGCAACTAGGAAGCATACCATTCACAACTATAAAGACGGAAGTGTTGTTGCCCATAGTCTTCCACAACCTACAAGGTTGACACCACAACAATTGGAAGAAAAAAGAGCAAAAGGGCTTTGTTACAATTGTGATAGAAAATACACAAAAGGTCATAAGTGTGCTGAGAAGAAATTATTCTACATAGATTGTGAAGAGGAAGAAGAAAAGGAGCAAGAAAGGTCAAAAGAAGAGGATATATTCCAAGAACAAAGCCTAGATGAAGAGAAAATAAATCCGACCATATCTTGTAATGCATTGGTAGGAATTACCACTCCTCAAACCATCAAGATAGAAGGACAAATCAAGAAGAAAAAGGTAATAGTGTTGATTGATTCAGGAAGCACCCACAATTTTATTCATTGTAGGGTAGCAAAAGAATTGAATTGCTTCCTATATCCAGCACCAGAGTGTCAAGTGATGATTGCAAATGGAGGAACAATAAATTTTTCTGGAAAGTGCCATAATATCAAGCTATCCATGGGAGAATATGTATTGACTAGCCCAATGCTTTCCATTCCAATGGGAGGTGCTGATGTTGTACTAGGAGTCCAATGGCTACAATCCTTGGGTACAATAGCTTTTAATTTTCAAGAACTTTTCATGAAATTTTCTGTGGAAGGAAAGGAAGTTGAATTAAGGGGTATTGCAGGGAAACCAGGAAAGATAATCAGCTCTAATGGCATGACAAAGCTTCTAAAAAAGGAGCAAAGAGGTGTAATTGCACAATTATGTTCGCTAGATGTTTCCACATTGGAATCATCTATTTCTCCAGATCTCCAAAAAGTCATGGACAATCATTCCAAGGTATTTGAGACTCCCAAAGGTCTCCCACCTATGTGTGATCATGATCATGCTATTCATCTGATTCCAGGAAGTGTTCCTCCAAACATCAGGCCGTACAGATATCCATATGTCCAAAAAAGTGAAATTGAATGTATGGTTGCAGAAATGCTAGAGGCTGGTATAATTCAACCGAGTCAAAGTTCTTTCTCAGCTCCAGTAGTATTGGTGCACAAGAAGGATGGATCATGGCGCATGTGTCCAGATTATAGGGAGCTCAACAAGCTCACTATTAAAGATAAGTTCCCCATTCCTGTCATTGATGAATTACTGGATGAATTGCATGGATCAATTTACTTCACCAAGTTGGATCTTCGTTTGGGATATCATCAAATCAGAATGAAGATTGAAGACATTCCGAAAAAGGCATTTAGAACTCATGAGGGTCATTATGAATTTTTGGTCATGCCTTTTGGCCTTACCAATGCACCTTCAACATTTCAAGGTTTGATGAATTCAATTTTCAAACCATTCCTTAGAAAATTTGTGTTAGTATTTTTTGATGATATACTAATCTACAGCAAGTCTTGGAAGGATCATGTTGAACATGTTGACAAGGTGCTACAACTATTGGAGGAGAAACAATTATATGCAAAAAGATCCAAATGTTTCTTTGGAGTCCAGGAGGTGGAATATTTGGGTCATATTGTATCTCATGAAGGAGTTAAGGTAGACCCTAGCAAAATTAAAGCCATTAAGGAATGGAAAATCCCCACATCCATAAAGCATCTGCGAGGATTTCTTGGGTTGACAGGGTATTATCGCAAGTTTGTTAAGAATTATGGGAGAATAGCAGCACCTCTAACAACATTATTGAAGAAAGATTCATTTTCATGGACTCCAGAAGCAACAAAGGCCTTTAAACATCTTAAAGAGGCAATGTGCCAAGCACCGGTCTTAGCTACACCGGACTTCACAAAAACCTTTATTGTGGAATGTGATGCTTCAGGAAATGGAATTGGTGTTGTTCTAATGCAAGATGAAAGACCCATTGCTTTTGAAAGTCGTCCAATCAAGGGAAAGTTTTTAAGCAAAGCTATTTATGAGAAGGAAATGTTGGCAATACTCCATGCACTTAAGAAATGGCGACCCTACCTAATGGGAAGACACTTCAAGGTAAAAACGGATCATGATAGCCTTAAATACTTTTTAGAACAAAGATTATCCTCTGAAGAGCAACAAAAGTGGGTCACAAAGATGTTGGGTTATGACTTTGAAATCATCTACAAAAAAGGGAAGCAAAATGTGGTGGCAGATGCACTCTCAAGAAAGGATGAGGATATGGAAGCATTGTTGTGTGCCATTTCTATTATCCAAACAGAGTGGATAAACGAAGCAAAGGAGGAATGGAAGAATGATGAAGAAGTTTGGGCACTTATTCGAAAGCTACAACAAGATTCCAGTACTTCTGATACATTTAGCTGGCAAAATGATTCGTTATGGTACAAAGATCGCTTATACCTCTGTAAGAATTCCCAGCTAAAACAAAATATTCTTATGGAATTGCACACTTCTTCCTTAGGAGGGCACTCAGGATTTTTAAAAACTTACCACAGGGTTAAGAAGGAATTTTTTGGGATGGCCTTAAATCAGATATTCAAAAGTTTGTGGCGGAATGTTTGGTTTGCCAACAAAATAAAGTTGAAACAATTAAGACACCGGGTCTATTACAACCTTTATCCATTCCAAGCCAACGTTGGGAGGAGGTTTCAATGGATTTTATCACAGGTTTACCCAAGTCTGAGGGAAAGAGTGTCATCATGGTGGTAGTTGACAGACTTACCAAGTATGCACACTTTTGTGCATTATCACATCCATTTAAAGCCAGTACAGTTTCTACTGCATTTATGGAAACAGTTCAAAAGCTACATGGAAACCCAAAGATTATTGTAAGTGACAGAGATCCCATTTTCACTGGAAATTTTTGAACATAATTATTTTCTTGTCTTGGTACTCAGTTAGCTCATAGCTCATCTTATCATCCTCAATCTGATGGTCAAATTGAGATAGTAAACAAATGTTTGGAAGGATATCTTCGTTGCTTTGTATCTGATAAACAGACACAATGGGTCAAATGGTTGCCTCTGGCTGAATGGTGGTATAACACTTCCTTCCATACAGCAACAAAAATGACCCCATTTATGGCACTTTATGGGTACCAACCACCATCAATCACATCATATTTAAGAGAAAATTCTAAGGTTCAGGCAGTGGAACATCACATCGAACATCAACAACAAGTCCTCCAACTCTTAAAGGATAACCTCGTGTTGGCACAAAATAGAATGAAACAACAGGCAGATCAACATCGCAGTGAAAGAAGTTTTGATGTAGGTGATTGGGTATTCCTACGGCTACAACCATATAAGAAAATGTTCCGAAAGCAAGCTAAGAAGGATAATAAATTATCACCAAAGTATTATGGTCCGTACAAGGTGTTGGAAAAGATTGGTACTATGGCATACAAATTGGAGCTTCCTGCAGCTTCTCGATTGCACCCAGTTTTCCATGTTTCATGTTTAAAGAAGGTTACAGGCGACAAGCTCCCAGTTCAAACAATATTGCCAGAACTTGACGAGGAAGGAAAAATTATATTGGAACCGGAAGCAGTCACAGAAACAAGAACTCGACAGCTATGAAATCGATCAATTTCAGAGTATCTTATCAAGTGGAAGAACTTATCCGCTGAAGATTCCACATGGGAGGATGAGAATTTTATGCAAAAGTATCCAGAACTGCTCAAGCGTTGAGGACAACACTTTTTTGAAGGAGAGGGGCATGTTGGGTCCCTATAATACTAGTGATTACCCCATTACTATTGTAGTTATACCCCTTATTTATATTGTTGTGCCCCTATTACCCCCATATTGTTATTTTTGTGCCCCATAGAATCCCTCTATTGTTATTTTTGTGGCTTTATATTATTATTGTTAGGTCGGCTGGATTATATTGTGACTCCTTAGACTCCTATATATAGAAAGGAGGTTTTTTCATTTGTATCATCCAATAATTGTTCATTTATGTAATGTAAAGGAGGTTTCCCCCTTGAAGAGGCTGAATTCTAAGGCGTAGATCTCTCTTTTCTATATTTTTGTGAGCTGGTTTCATAACATAAAGCACGCAAATAGAGGAAAATTGCTTGATAAGAACACTTTACGACAACTGATTAAACATAAAATAGATGCATAACAGAAGTGAAAATAGTAAAAACACAACGATACCAGAGAGAAAAATTGATCAGGAGTTCGTCCCCGATAGATTACGTCTCTGGGTCTGCTTTCAATATGGGTGACCATTTCTATTAGGAATGAGAAGATGATGTTTATTACACAAAGAATTGATCAGTCTGAATTTGCACACAGGAACTTATGGTCACTGTCATCAGATAGCCCTCTGGACTAGCTTTCCAATGCCACTTACAGTTCCCAATTTCGACCTCGGATGATCCTGTAACACTGAAAACAAAAACTACCTATGTCCTCCAAAATCTACATACAAAAGTCAAAAACCACTCTCTCCCTCCTCAAAGAAGAAAATCCACTTTAAAAAGGCCTGTGGATACATGAAAACCAACTTGGATGCTTTGTAGATGTATCTGGTTGCAATCTAGTTAGGTTTTTGCTTTGGTCTTGTTGCATGAGGACACATAGGCTAGGGTTTAATGGTCCTCGAATTAGTTTGTTTTGACAAATTGTATTAGAAACCCAAAATAACTTTGTAATAAGTCTTGACTGTTGGTGGTCAGCTAACCGAGTAGAGGTTGTAACTATTTTCATGTGACCACCGGGCGGTCGACTGCCTGACTGCCATCTGGTGGTCTTCCTCAACAGTTCCGGCTAAAGGCGCGACCCTGACTGTTGCATGTGATATCCTCACTTCTGGCGGTTGCGATGAACATTACAGTTAATGTTGCGGCGGCCAAACTACCTCTAGTTTCATTTCTCACATGTCCTGGTTTAATCCACGTGGTTCTGATGCGGTTAGGACTTGACTATCATGTTAACCTTAACGACTAACCCCGAATCCGTTCACATGCTAACTCTGCTGCGATCAACGAACTGGCAGTTAACCCAAAAATGGTCAGCACATACCTCCGTTGGTTTATAATAACATTGGTCACATTACCATGGTTACACTACGGTCTGAGGACATGATTAGAAACTGTTTGGTGTTTTGTAATGTTTTTACATTGTAATGAATAGGGTTGAGGGTTTAATGGTTTAGGGTTAGGATTTTAGGTGCTAGGTTGATTAGGCTTTAGGTTATAGCATGGATTTAGAATTTTCTTAGGGTTATGTTGATTAGGGTTTAGGTTTTAGTATAATGATTTAGTTTTAGTCTTTTAGTGTCAAAAATTACACTTTGACATAACCCTTATACATTTTGTCACAAAGCGACATTAATCACTACTTGATGATGCATGAACCAAAACACTGAATCAACACTAGATGACGATCATATCAACCTTTTGCGGTGACGACATAGTGTTGACACTAATATTGCAAAGAAGAACTATAAAACACATGGCGTTGACCAAATATTGGGGAATTGTCGATGAACTCATGTCGACAACTAGTTGCTGACCCATCTTAACTGAACGCCATGAAAACCTATTACCTAAACAACCTGATCCATAGCCAACACTGTCGAGCTTTTGAAGATGAACTGAAGTGACGACGATACTGAACACTGATGATGACACTTAAACACCTGTACAACTGAATCAAAAAATCCTCCTAGATCATGAAGTGCCTAAAAACACTATCTTCTCGATTTCTAGTTCAGAGTCTTTTGATCTAGGGGGCATGTCGGTCTATTCGAGTGTACCCCTTCCAAGTTCTAGGAGTGTTTAATTTGATTGGGAGAATCTTTTTGAGCCTCTTCTTCCTTTTGTTTCAACTTTCCAAATAAGGGTTAGAGTTAATTTCACAAATGTCTATTGATGTATGGTGGATGAATGATCCTCTACAAGTGTTATACCCTCCTCAACTTGGAAAGCTTTGGATTCTCTAGAGTTGTTGGTAACTGATTGTCAGTTGTTAGCTCATGATAGAAAACCTAGTGAATCTATGTGTGTTCTTCCTTGATTGCCTATTACTTTAGGTGGGTAGACTATCTCAAATGACATGGTGGTGGTTGATCACCCTTTAGACTTTAATATGCTACTTGGGCATGATTATGTCTATGTTATGAATTTTGTAGTGTATTCACTCTTTTGAGTGACTTATTTTCCTGATAATGGAAGTATTGTCACTATTGGTCATATTCCATATGATAATCACCTTGCTAATTTGAATTTAGTTCATAATGCGCCTTGGTATGTTCCAAGTGTTCAAGTAGAATCTGCCCCACCACGGTGAACTATGTGGAATTATATCCTCAATGTTCAATTTCTTTTGAGAAGGATCCTTTGAACTATTATTTTCCTTCTTGAGACTTGGCCCTGATAGTTGATCGAGGGATTTGTCCTATGGGGGAATGGGGCCCCTTAATTCCCTCTTTTGATCCTTCTAGTTCTCTTGATTTCTTGGAAATTGAGTTTTCTTTGCAGGAGGAATTTTTTAAACCATAAGTTTCAATTACCAAAGGAGTCCTTGGCCTGATTCCGACAAGGGGATTGTCCTCAAGGATTATCATGTGTAAGTCACAAGGATGTGTGGTTCTCTTTACCATATTGTATATATAAGGTAGATATTTTAAAAATTTTGTATTATATAACATAAGATTTTATCTGAAGTTTATATATGGGATGTATTAACTTCTTGCCTAATGTTCTTATTTATGTCTATAGAACTTTGAAGACTTCTCTTTTAAGAATTTTTATGGTTGATTCATTCTGATAGGTATTGGTTCTCGAAAGTAGCATATAGGTTAGGTTCTTCACCTAAATTATGCATTTATCAGTTTCCTTTTCCATTTTTGCTCTAGGATCTACCCCACCAAGATTTGACATGGAACCTTCTCATTGTTTTGAATTGTCAAAGCTTGTGTGGTAGGAGCCTACCTTATCATGGGCACCTTAGATGATACCTTGTTTTCACTTGGTACCCATGTTGAACATTTGTTCATAGGCTCAGTAGTCCTCTTAAGTCCCCGACCATGACTTTGCAATGAAGCCTCATTTCTCTTCTTCTTCACTTTTTTTCTGGCTTTCGAGCCGAGTTGTTCCCATGTGTTAAGTTGTATCGCTGAATTCCATATTGACTAATTGTATTCTCTTTGCCTTAAGGTGGCTTTATTTGAACTTGTGTATAATCCATTTTTGATCAATGACCTTTCTGCAAGTTCAAAACCATGCATTCATTTGCCTCTGTGACTTGACACCTTTCATCCATGGAAAGAATATTCCTTTGAGTGTCATCGACCAGTTTCACCACCTTGCATTGAACATAGGAATGTTTCAGCCTCAGGAACAAGAGCATCTATTTTTGACACTCATTCTCTCATATGTACTATACACATTCTTTTATTCCTTTTTAGGATTTAAATATGAAAAAGAAAAAAAAAATTATATATTCCAAAAAGAGTGGGAATGGGAAATTTACTTCCATATTTGATGGCAGGAAGAGTCAGCTATGTTTCCCTTGAACAAAGCACTTAAAAAAAGTATTTCCTCCATTTGGTATTGGAATTACTTTGACTTTCAGAGAGACATAAACTTGTTATCGATTTAGTCCTCCTTCAGTTGGTTATCTCTTCCAATCATATGGAGAGTTTGTTAATGCCTCCTGCATTGAAAACTTATACAAAGTTATTTTATGTTTCCATATAATCACATATGAGTCGTGCTTTTATTCAAGGGAAGACAACTTGTGTCAGTCATTCTATGGTGTCTCTTGACTCATTTTCAGTTGGCTATACCCGATCTATCATATTTATATTCAATATCACATTAGTTATTTGGTCCTTTGCTCCTATTGGTTAAGAAGGTCTCCATTGGCTTCTTGATAACTAGTCTACTTTTATCGTCTACGAAAAATTGCTCTGAGAGTAGGCCTAGAGCCGCACCTTGACCCTATTTACATCATTGATAGGTGACCTTGTGCTCATCATCGATTAGTATCATGGTTGTTTGACTGAGTAGTTTCCCTTGTGTTCAAAGTCAGCTTACATTATCACACATTTGGATTTTTGCAGTACCTTGGTTTCCATTTGACCTTATTGGTGGATTCCTCACCTTTATCTCAACTTTCATTATTGGTTGGTTCAGAGGATTTCTGTCATGCACTAGCCACGTCTTGTGTATGCCGAAAATGTACTTTGGAATTTTTACCTCATCTCTTTTCATCTGAGTTATTCCAAAGTATTGGCCTACAGGTTACACCCATGCTCTTCGATGTGGGATGCCTTAATGACTTCCTTTCAGTAGATCGTTTCCCATTGAATCCAACACATTTATCTGGGAATAAGATCTAGATTCCTTTTTTTAGTACCTTAGGGTTTGTAGTCATCAGTGGTAGATTCCTTCGCTATAGAAAATGAGAATACATTAATGCCTCTTGATTGAGATATTCTCTCAAGTGTTCAACTTCAACACATTTATTCTCACTTGTTAGATTGTATTGGAGTACCTTGACTCTCATCATCATTATCGGTGAGTTGTCTCACCTTTTGTTAATGGTATATATCAATGATCAATAATCAAACGATTTCTAACATGGTCGACTTCAACTCATTTATTCCTATCATGTAGAAATGTACCATTTGTGGTCAGTGAAGACCTCAGGTTGTGTTAGCATCCTTGTTCACTTATCAGCCCTTTCAGTTTTCTTCCGGTGTAGCCAGTCACCTTTATATGTTGTAGTTCATTTTAGCATCATTCTATATGTTTACACCCGAGTTTGTATGCAGTACCACTATTCCACCTATATGATATGGTACGATTATGAGGACCAGTTATGCAGTATCAGTGATCAAACATTCTTTGAGTACCATTAATAAGTTCTTATATATGTGATATTGAGACATAGCTCCACTGTGTTCCTTTGTAGCTATGATAAGATGACCCGCTATGTATTATCTAGACTTCTTTGTACACTTATGTATACATGATGGATCCACTTTGTACTTGATTAGCAGACATGATTTATTATCTCTAAGCATGGATATGTTTGCATATGACATGATTCTTCTTTCTGATTCCTTCTACAAGTATCCAGTAGGTTAGAATCTGGTGATCTCCTCTAAGGTTCTCAAATGATCTCTATTTTTACTTAATATATTTGGCCATCATGTAACCCTTCTGACCTCATATATTAAGGGGCATTTTTTATATCATTATTCAACACTCCTGTAGTCATCATTCTCTTATATGCCCTTAGGTAGCCTTTTCCCATTCAAACTTGGTCATTTATTAAAAAATAATTTTTTGAATTCCATAAAAGACTTTGCCCTTATAAAAGTTCTTGTACACATGGGTACCATAATACCAAACACAAGTACATAATTTAAAATATGGAAAAAATAAAATATTTCCTATTTCTCGGGCAGGGTTTACAGTCTTACCGAAAGCCCACCTACGGAAGCCCATAGCCTAACTGAAGCAACTGATTTTTGGTGGTATTTATACATCTCATGGGAAGGCCCAAGACATAGAAGGAGATAACATATCGACTTTATAGTCCTTTCGTCCCAAGATCAAGTCTGATTTTCCCTATGCCTCCTACACTCTCATTCATAGGAAACCCTTGTTTCCTTGCAGAGATGTTCATCTTCCATTATATGAAATACTTGTGCACATGATGAGAGGTGATCTTTCAGGCTTGGGCTGGATAGATCTAGAGGAAGGTTCATTGGTGCTATGGTCTAATCAGGTTGTATTTTTGCACTCCTATTTTTTGATTTTAATAAAGAAGCTCTATCTTGTTCCTCAAATGTTTTGATCTCATGTTTTTAATAATTCATGTCTAATTTATCATCCTTTATATATCTATACTTGATGATCTAACATGTTTAATATGTACATTCTTTCAAATACTTGCTATGTATATGCTTCTCTGGTTTGTGTTGTGGGTATGAATACGTTGGAGGAAGCAAAGGGTTTGGACCCTACAGGATCAACATCAAACATAGGACCTCCAATTATTCTTCCAAAACATAAATTTAGTATTTTTCATAGTTCCCTTGCTTGAATCTTGTTGATAGATTGCCTTTGATCAGTTAAGGTTTTCAACCCTTACCTAAGGGAGGTTTGTCCCGCTAATAGAATTGGTGACTGCACTAGGGAATACAATATTGTATTTCCTAGAAGGGTTGTTTTATTCTTGATCTGGGTTCTCCTATATTGTTTCCTGATCTTTCCAGTCTTATTGATTCATTTTCAATTTGGACAGTCTGTCTGATCCTTTGAATCATGCCTATACTTTTTATTTTTCCCTATTTTTCTACATATACATGATTTTATTTGTACACAGTTGAATACACACAGGATTTATTCTAAAGAAACCCGCATATATGCTTTTTTCTTCAAACATAGTTATGTACACATGTGAATTTCCTGATAAACATTTGCGTATGTCTGGGAAAGTTTGATTTTTTCAAAAGTTTTCCTCTAGTTTGGTAAGTATCCAAGATTTCTTACTCTTTTAGAGTCGTTTGTAGTGTGGAATGATTTGGTTTCTTGTTGGTGTCGGTTTCTTTGTTTCTTTTTGCAAAAATATATTGTCAACCTAGGGTTTGCTATTTTGTGAAGTTTTGTACTTTTGAGTTTGGATTTCAAACCTTTTGGTAAAGTGTCTGATTGCTCCATACATATGGAACAGAGAGTTAACTTTTAACTTGCCCTAAGATCAAATATTTTCATTGCTTCATTTGAACTCTTGAAGCTTCCTCTTTTTGTTTCTTCTTATTGGTTTGAGAAAGATTTGCAATTTTGGTCGAGTGAAATATTTTAGTTTTCTAAGATCTTTTGTTCGTTGAATCTTTTGTGTGTCCTCTAGATAAGGTTAGTTGGGATTATCATTTTGGTGATTTCTTATGGCCAGTGTACTTTGGTGTCTTTTCGCTTGATTTTGATCTTTAGGTAATTGATTGATTTTCCTTCTTGAAACATTTATTCAAAGTCATTAAAAGAAAAAAGAAAAAAACATTTGTTTTTTCCCTGTTTTCTTTTGGTTTTTTTTTGTTTATCAAAAAGTGTGCAAATATTTGCTTGGTTGAAATTTGCTTCATTTGGGAGATCTTTTCTTGGATATTTGTTTCTCCTTATTTGTCAAATTTTGGTTTTTTGTCTTTGAAAGAACACGTTTGTTTATATTAGATGCATTATAGACATCATCTAGTTCTTTTTGTTGGTTTTTGAATGTGTGAATACAATAATATATAATAATAATAATAATAATAATAATAATAATAATAATAATAATAATAATTTATGTCATTAATTTCCTCGGAGAACCTTTGTAGAAATCACTTTTGACTGAAGAAAAAGAGTTTCATTTTCATGTATCTAGGTTTTCTATTGATTTATTTCGATTCAAAACACCATCAGTTGCACTTATATTTCCCTATCTCCTAAATAATGATCACTTCAATAAGCACTTATTTAAAATGAACTAGAATTTATTTTTTGTCATATATACATCAATTAGTCTAGGGTGTTTAGGGCCTTGGAATAGGTTTGTGGAGAGTAAACTCTCTAGGGCCACTCTAAACTGAAACATAGAATTTTATTAAAGAGTGTAAAATCCAGTCTCGTTAAGCTGTTCGGGAAATATTTTCTAACACATGAGTTAAGCATGAGGAAGAGTGAAGAGAGGGAAAGAGAGATACCCCCTCTCCTACATCTTGGATCCCTTGCCCATGATTGTTCTGCCCAGAATTTGATTACGAACATGTGACCTTAGTTCCCTATTCTAGGGACCACACAGGTGACTACTAGGGGGAATACCCATGGTACATGAGATATACACTGTATCACTTTCATAGTACTTCTAGAGGGTGCCCTTGTGAAGCCTTAGTACTTGCACCAGCAAAGGCTATTGTCTGGAGGTCAGCATAACTATTTTTAATACCATTTTTGCTAGGCTTGGGCCATAATTATCTAAAAATTTCTTTGAAAGGTCCGTATATCCACTTTCTTGTATTTTGGTGTCTAGTCCTCATCACTCGTAGCATAAATACATGGAAAATTTTTATTTGGTTGTATCTTTAGGGACTTTATAGTGGAGTGTTATTTTATATTTATATTTAGTTGGCTTTTAGTGGACTTGTCTTGTCACTTTTGAACCTTTGATTCTGAGTGACTGACCAACCACTCCATTGGTCTTGAAAGGTTTTTAATATTTCTTTTGTAATTATGGAGTTTCCTCCTTAAGGGAAAAGGTTTAATTATGCATCTCTCTTCCTTGAAAATTCATTTGAACAATCCCGTAAGGGAAGGATTTATGCATAAGTTGGGTATGGATAATATTCATATGGAGGCCAACCACGGAACCCCTCGAAAAGGCGATCCTTGTGATTTTCCTTTCTTTAGAAATGTTGATACCCCCTTGATGGCCACTTTTAATATTCCTGGGTTGAATGTTGGATTACCAGTTAGGTTGTGCTCCACTCCAAATTTTCAAATGTTCTTGCATCTCCTTAGATGAATTATTTATTTCAAGGACAACAAATGGGTGTTAATTTTTCATCTTCTTCACAAGAGAAATCTAGGCTTCCTCTTTCTCCTACATCTTATTATAAGAAACATAAAAAGAGGAGAAAAAGGAATAATAAGAAGAATAATAGTTATCTCCATGAATCATCAACAACCTCTGCAAGTCATGTTGGCAATGAGCCTTCAACCACTATAAGTCATGCTGGGGTCATAAGTCTAATCACTGCAAGTCATACTTGAAATGGGGTGCCTACCTCTATGAGTCATATTCCTGTTGACCCACCTGCTTTTGTGAAGTTGACTAGGGGTATAAGTCTTATCTCTGATGGGAAATATTCACTAACCTCTACAAGTCATGCTGGAGACTCTCCACCAACCACTACTAGTCATGTTGGGGGAATGGATGTTGATTAGAAACCTAGGGGTAGAAGATTTAAAACTTAGTTCCCTTGTAAAATATGTAAGGGAGACCATCTTACACAATTGTGCCCTGGTATTTCAATGGTACAAAGGTTATGGTATGAGTCTGAAGGTTCTTCTATGTCTAAATCTGTTATGGTTTCTCAATAGTCTAGTCATCCATTGGTTGATCAAGTAGTTGAGCCAGTGCAATCTTTGACCGATTCCACTCCTTGATTGGGGGTAAAGTCCCTAACAACAAAGTCTTCCTGATTTCTAGTTTAGAGTCTTTTGATCTAGGGGGCATGTTAGTCTCTTCAAGTGTACCCCCTGTTATAGACATTTTTGGGCACTGCAACCCCAAGCATAAATGTCCATAAAACAAGCGCTCCTAAGTCCCTAAAGGTGTTGTTACAATGCCTAAAAGAACAAGGTCAACTAATTACAGCATCTCCCAGAAGTTCTCCATAAAAAACTACTCAGAACTCGTCAAAACTGGACCATTTCACCTGATCCATAGGCAAAGTGCATTGCATCCCACCTAAATACACATAGTAGGTGTGTTCCATTTCAAAAATCCCTTCTATGGGGTGCAATAGGCGAGAAGGGACAAATGGAAGGGTCAATCCGTAAGGTGGAGAAGCATGGAATCTTCCAGAAATTTCTCCTGTGACACTTGCCTCTCTGAATTCGACCAGGGATGAGTAAGAGATCATCAATCTCCAAGTGGAATCAAGAACTATCAGAGGAAAGACACTAATCAAATCTCAAGCTGACTCACCTCCCTTACAGACATCTATATATGGATCCCTCATCCCAGAGATCCAGAGGCTAGAATTTTGCATCTTGTAAGGAAGTGCTGTTGGTTTCTTGAGACAACATCATAGTGTTTGGTGATCTAACCTTTTCATGAGGTGAAGAAGGGCTTACTTGCTGAGAGGATGATGTTGGGTCAGAACAATCGGTTATAATTCTCTTGGCTCTTTCTTGATTATCAATAAAACTATTCACGTTTTCCTCCATACACTTGTGTGATTGATGTTTTATGCATTTGTGTGGTTAATATACATCTGATCCTATATTGCTTATGATAATAGATCTATGTTCTCGTATAGTGTTATGCTTCTTTGATTCTACAGGTACTCTGTGAAACGAATAGCTTTATTGATAATCAAGAAAGAGCCAAGAGAATTACAACCTAATGTTCTGACCCAACATAATCCTCTCAGCAAGTAAGCCCTTCTTCACCTCATGAAAAGCTTAGATCACCCAACACTATGATGTTGTCTCAAGAAACCAACAGCACTTCCTTACAAGATGCAAAATTCTAGCCTCTGGATCTCTGGGATGAGGGATCCATATATATATGTCTGCAAGGGAGATGAGTCAGCTTGAGATTTGATTAGTGTCTTCCCTCTGATATTTCTTGATTCCACTTGGAGATTGATGATCTCTTACTCATCCCTGGTCGAATTCAGAGAGGCAAGTGTCACAGGAGAAGTTTCTGGAAGATTCCATGATTCTCCACCTTGCGGATTGACCCTGTCATTTGTCCCTTCTCACCCATCGCACCCCATAGAAGGGATTTTTGAAATGCAACGCACCTACTGTGTGTATTTAGGTGGGATGCAACACAATTTGCCTATGGAGCAGGTGAAATGGTCCAGTTTTGACCAGTTCTGAGTAGTTTTTCATGGAGAACTTCTGGGAGATGCTGTAATCAGTTGAACTTGTTCTTTTAGGGGTTGGAATAACACCTTTAGGTACTTAGGAGCCCTTGGTTTTGCTACTTTCTTTTGTATCCAGCTTCACAGAGTACCTGTAAAATCAAAGCAGCATAACACTATACGAGAACATAGATCTATTATCATAAGCAGTATAGGATTACATGTATATTAACCACACAAATGCATAAAACATCAATCACAAAAGTGTATGGAGGAAAACTCGAATAGTTTTATTGATAATCAAGAAAGAGCCAAGAGAATTACAACCGATTGTTCTGACCCAGCATCATCCTCTCAGCAAGTAAGCCCTTCTTCACCTCATGAAAATCTTAGATCACCCAACACTATGATGTTGTCTCAAGAAGCCAACAACACTTCCTTACAAGATGCAAAATTCTAGCCTCTGGATCTCTGGGATGAGGGATCCATATATAGATGTCTGCAAGGGAGGTGAGTCAGCTTGAGATTTGATTAGTGTCTTCCCTCTGATAGTTCTTAATTCCACTTGGAGATTGATGATCTCTTACTCATCCCTGGTCAAATTCAGAGAGGCAAGTGTCACAGGAGAAATTTTTGGAAGATTCCATGCTTCTGCACCTTGCGGATTGACCCTTCGATTTGTCCCTTCTCACCCATCGCACCCCATAGAAGGGATTTTTGAAATGGAACGCACATACTATGTGTATTTAGGTGGGATGCAACGCACTTTGCCTATGGAGCAGGTGAAATGGTCCAGTTTTGACGAGTTCTGAGTAGTTTTTCATGGAGAACTTCTGGGAGATGTTGTAATCAATTGAACTTGTTCTTTTAGGGGTTGGAACAATACCTTTAGGGACTTATGAGCTCTTGGTTTATGGACATTTAGCTTGGGGTTGCAGTGACCAAAAATTTCTATAACAGTTGCCCCCTAAAGCATGAGGTCGTTAATCTTTTGATGTCGGGTGAAATGCTTTATCATGAGGATCCGAAGTTCTTTCAAGCTGGAAGGGGACCTGTAATAAGATACAATACAATACATTATCTTCATAATATTTTCATGATCTAGCTGAGGCGGGCATTCCCATGCTCAGCTTTATAAATTCATTTTTCATGTACATGAGACAGACAATCATCTGAGTGTAGACTAATGATTCTGGTAGAGCCATCATCCCTTAGATTGGATGATTATCTGTGCAGCAATGATGTACATTTGATGTCTTTATTTTCTTGAATATATATCACAGCCCGGATGGATGAAACTAGATTCGGGGTCTTCAATCTCGTTCGATCTTCACTCAAAGTACAAGTCGATTCATGTGAGAGATGTTCTGGAGTCGAACATCGAGAGACATCGCTTGATTACCAACCAGTGATGTAAGTTGTTAATAGGCGCGAGAGGAATCACTGATAATGATAATGATCCTCAAGGTACTACAGTACAATTCACATGGTGTGAATAAGGGACTTGGCGTCGAACACCACGTAAAATCTTTCGGTCGAAGGCCATTGATGTAAACCTGTCGCCGGAAGTGAGAAACTTGCCATTGAGGCATGCAAGCTTCAAAGTACTGAAAGGGTTGTTCCTAGATCAACTTCTTGGATAATGAGCTGATGTTGACAAGAATTGATCTATCATAGGAGGGCCTTAGTGAATCCCACATCAATGACACGGAACGGAGAAAATAATTTTAATGGAGGTGAAAACAATCTGGTGATATACGGTTCAGGGTGGCGGTCATGAAAGCATGGAGCGAAAATGTATTATAGTGGGTGAGACACAGGTGAATTATCTGAGCGACTTCTCTTGAACATATCGGCGACACTGACATGATGGATTGGTAGCATTAACCCCAAATTTGGATGGTGTGATGGAACCATGGTGATATGACCAGTGAATGGAACAACCCAACCCGACTAGGATGTGGAGCAAAAGTGTCATGTTCAAGAGCGACTTGCTACCAACAAAGTTTCTTCAAGTTTTCTTCCCAATTTTTCCCCAGTCATTGCTGACCAGTACCTCTTTATTTTTGTCAAGCTTGAGGAGGATAACATATGTTTGTTCTATAATTTTCCCTTTGGGCAAACCCATCGCTATGTTTTAACGAGCCTAGCGATAGTGAAACTCACTCTTGTCTGTTATGGACAAGTTTGTCGCTATTAGGTTTTAACGAGTTTAGCGACAAAGATAACTTGGTCCTTTTCAATTTTAGAGAGTCTGAAAAGGAACATAAAGGAAACTCCAAAATACATTTTCTTCATCTAATCCTTAAGTCCGAAAAAGTATAAAATAATACGAAAGCGATGAATTTTAAGTAATTTTAACGAGCCGAACAAGACAAGCGCTCAATCTTTTTGTGTAATAATCCCTCAGGTCCAAAAAGATTAAAATCTGAGGGAGGGATAACACTTCCAGTCGCTTTAACGAGCTGGAGAGGCCAATAGCTCGACAATCTTTTCATATTTTACGAGTCAGTTGAAAAGAGCTTAAAGGAGACTTGTTTTTTGAGGAACGAGTGATAGGTTTGGGTAGAAGCTGATTCCAGGTAAGGTTTGGAATTTTCCAATCACGGCAGTGTCACAAGGATGGATAACAAGATCACTCTTCGTAGTTGTTCCTCAAAAGGGTTAAACAATCAAGTGGAGGTGAATGATCGGCCAATACAGAGTGGAGGTGATGATGAGAACACGACCAAGGCTTCAAAGGCTGAAGCAATACATTCACGATGGTTATTTACCGGAAATTGGTTCATTTCTTAATGAGCTTAAACGCTGGGGAAACACTTGCTCATTGCTTATGTTTATTTTTTAACGAGCTTGAATTCCACGATAAAACTGCTCGATTAATCCAGTTGCATAATAAGGATGTTTCATATATAAAAATGACATTATTTCAAAGCTTTGCCCCACATCCTTTCTTTATGCGAGTTAGGAAATGACCAATCGTACGAGTTTAGAGGGTTAGAGGACCTACAAATTTAAAAAATAAATGGTCGCTCTTTGCTTGCATGCCAAAAGGTTCTCATGCCCCCAGGTATAGTGAAATAGAGTTTCAAGGTTACCCCTCAATTTGCAGACAAAACATTTGTTTTATCGGGAAAGGCCTACATTTTCAGGTTACCCCTCAATTTTCAGACAAAACATTTGTTTTATCGGGAAAGGCCTACCTTTTTAAGGTTACCAAAGGTTGTTCTATTTGTGTCATGAACAAAACATTTCTTCGGTGATGTCTACCGAAATAGACAAAGGTGAGTGGTGTAGACGCCTCCACTCACATAACTTTGACGAGGGAATCTTATTCTAGTCTAATCCCCTTTTCCTAAATGGATGGGAGTGTCAGACTAGTCAGATATCCTTTGCGGAAACCTACCCTATAACTGAAGTTTTCCTGTCGAAACAGGCTAGGGTGCATGCCCCCTGGGTTTCAGTCATGCCCTCCGAATCACTCGCGCTCATCAGGAGGATAGACTGGGGATTGATGAGACATTCCTTGCATAAAAATACCATTCAGGGATGGTATATGACTATTTTCTATGCGTGAACCGGGGAATGAAAGTTGGTCTACGAGCTTGACCACTATTCCTTCATGCGGAAAACACATTACTCTAAAGAGTGAGGAGACAAGGGCTCCCATGCAATAAATATAGTCTCTTCCAAGGAGTAGATTATAATCCAGGGGTCCTTGGACTACCATTACGTTCATGTGAACAGTTTTCCCTATCAATGTTATGGGCACATCGGGAAGTATCCCTAGCGGTCAACTGGTTCCTTTGTCAAAGCCTGTTAGATTTCTCATTTTAGGCAAAAGCGATGGCGAACCAAGCGCTTTCAAGCAGTTGAGGAAAGGATACTCATAGAATCCACCTCATCTATGATGGTACTGGCCATAACCATTCTGTATACTTGAGCGATGATTCAGAATGGTATACTAGCAAGTAAACGGGGTCTGCCTAGTAGATTCCAGTCAAAGGAAACAACCAGGTTGCTTGGAGGTGGGACCGAATAGACGGCCGGGTATGACTCTGACGAACTTCCTTCTTGTGGTAAAGGAACGGGTAAACTGCCCCCATGTTCATCAACGTCTATGTTTATGAAGAGAATTTGAATGGTGTCGTTCTTGTTCTCTTCGGTGACTGTATCATCTAAAGATTGATCCTCTTAAGGCATGATTGGGTCAACTGCCGCCTCTACCTTTTGACTTTCATCGGGTATGGATTTAGATGGTTTATCTTCAATGATAGACACTTCAGCCGACCACAAGGGCGTGTCAGCCATATTTTCAACTAGTGACGGACTCGGCAAGAGTTTCTTATATCCAGGCGGGAGCCATAACGGTGAAACAGGATGGTCGTCCAAAACTCTTTTAGCCTCATCTAAGAAGGGACAACGGTGGATGGCATGATCGCCTTCACATAGTTTACAAGGAAATTTACATTTTCCTTTTTGTCCAGGGGCTTCACTTTCACTAGCTGACGGTGTACTTTCAACATGATCGTCAGAGGTTGACAACACCAGGTTGTGCAAACGAGGAGACCAGTACCTTAAGATCCAAGGGATGCAAGGACAATCTCGATGGAAGTGGTCTCCTTTGCAAATGACACATGGTGATTTAGGCCTGGTCAGTGCAGTGTGTGGATTTTCGCTAGACAACGCTTGGTTGCCCCTTCTCGCCTTTGGCTCCTTCTTCTTCTTCTCTTTCTTCTTCTTTTCCTTCTTCTTCTCAGGTACTTGATTTTTTGCTTTACCAGCTTCATCGAGCGAAGAGGAAGGAGGAGAGGAAGAATTGGATGAAGTAGAGGGTTGGGGGGTAACTCTGGAATCGTTTAGTTGCTAACTCGATTGTTCAGGAATCGCGGTGTTCTGAACGACAGAGGTTGAGAAGAGCCATACAGGCTAGCCAATTGTCAATCCTGGAAGTGACAATGTGGCCATATGGGGTGCACCAACATCTCCCCAAGAGGAGAAGGGACTAGGATTTCCTCCAAGGGGAACTCCTTGGTTGGTGGAATCCATTTTCTTTAACCTAAGACCAACGTACGAAAGGTGATAATTATTCTGTTTAAAATAAATTTTTAGACGCTTTGACACAACTTGTTTTTTCAATTTTTAAGAGTCGAGAAAAAACAAAAGATGACTCTAGTTGCCTTCGATTTTTAACGAGCCTGAAGTGACAAGTGCTCAGATGGACCTTTTCCGTTAAGGAGTCTGAAAAGGAACGAAAGGGACTGCTCTGGAAATCTAGACAGAGGGATTACCAAACCAATGGCAAAACTGCAGAATACTTTTTATGGTACGGCAGTCAATCTTCCCGAATGCTGTGTTCAGTGCATTGCGATCGATAGGGCGGTAGACATGGCTTCCTATGGATAAAGGATAAAGCCTATTGTGGTCTCCCAAAATATAATCGACTGTACGTGGGAGCACAAGTCCGTATTGGCACTTATCGTCTCAAAGTGGAGGAATCACCCAACCAATAGTGAAAACAACAGTTACCAGGCTTTATGACACCGGAATATGTCTCTAGCCTAGACTTCTAGATGTTGTGCGTTAGGTTCCAAAGCGTTTTTAGATTCATTAAATTTATTTTATACTTGATCTTGCTTAAGAAATTTGCCTTTCAGGTTCACTACGTGATGTAGATGTACAATTCCTAAAATGAAATCTAAGATGATAAACAGTCATTTAATCTTCTTTTTGCAAATGAAAATCCTAGCTACTAAGGAGAGAGAGATGGCGTTCTTTCAACAAAGAGCAAAGAGCACACACTATATGCACTGTCCTAAATCAAACCAACAAATAGTCTAAATGCAAATGCATGTGCATGTATTTGTTTTCAGCCTTCTTAATGTGTGAATGATAAAAAGAAAGCTAAGCGCAAATCTGAATTATTTTCCAAAGCGACAATTACTAACAAGTTTCTTTTCAAAACAAAATGAGGACAATGACAACACTTTGCGATTTGGAATTGAAAACTTGCTTTCGACACTAGAAAAACTACTAGTTCAAATCAAATACAATAGTAACAGGGTAATCGACTATCAAGAACAACCAGATTCTCTTCTATGACTGAAAATGACACTTGCGACACTTTCAAATCAAGAAACGACATTACAATTACGCTACTTCTTTGTAAAGGAGAACTGAAAATGACTCAAAAATACATAAAAACATTTACAGTTCTTTGCACAATGGAGGCGGAATATCAGGAAGGGAAGGGGTTTCAAACAGAGGTGTACTAACTACAGGCAGCAAAACTCCTGAATAAAATAGTGAACACAGAAACCAAAATTTTAGGAACAAGGCCTTGTCTGATCAGCACACCTGTAACACAGTGAAACTGAAATGCAACGCACCTACTACACTCGGGAAGTGCACTGCATTTGAAGTTCACAGAACAAACAGTGCGCTGGACCAGGGATGAGACTTTGATTGGATTTCGGGTCACAGTTTGCAGTTCAGTTCAAGGATTTAGGCCAAGCAAGTGGTAATCAGTAAATCAATCACAAGGGTAGATCTAAGGAGGTTACTAGAGCCACCATGAGGGCAATTAGAAAGCTTGTAAGTCAATTGTTTAATTCATAAACAAAACCCCGAGATTGACTGAAGCAGCATTGATCTACTTTGCACTTGCATAGCAAATGCAGTTCGAAGGCTAGCTGGCTTGACTTCAGGCTCCGTCTGTAGGTTTATAAAGTAAACAAATGTAGATGAAAGAACAATCTACTCGCTCCCCAGCGGAGTCGCCATTTTGTTACCGGGAATAGTGTCTATGCAGAACTGCTAATCCCACTAAGGCTGGTAGCTACCTTAGAAACAAACAAACTAAAACTACTTTCGTTTTCCTTTATGAAAGATAGATGAGAGAAGAATAAAGGAGACCAACCTCTGTCTTGCACTTGGTTCCTTGCTCGATTCCTCTCTCTTCTGATAGTCCTTTGCTACTTGCTTTCGTACCCAGCTTCACAGAGTACCTGTAGAATCAAAGCAACATAACACTATACGAGAACATAGATCTATTATCATAAGCAATATAGGATCAGATGTATATTAACCACACAAATGCATAAAACATCAATCACACAAGTGTATGGAGGAAAACTTGAATAGTTTTATTGATAATCAAGAAAGATCCAAGAGAATTACAACCGATTGTTCTGACCCATCATCATCCTCTCAGCAAGTAAGCCCTTCTTCACCTCATGAAAATCTTAGATCACCCAAAACTATGATGTTGTCTCAAGAAACCAGCAACACTTCCTTACAAGATGCAAAATTCCAGCCTCTGGATCTCTGGGATGAGGGATCCATATATAGATGTCTGCAAGGGAGGTGAGTAAGCTGGAGATTTGATTAGTGTCTTCCCTCTGATAGTTCTTGATTCCAATTGGAGATTGATGATGTTTTACTCATCCCTGGTCAAATTTAGAGAGGCAAGTGTCATAGGAGAAATTTTTGGAAGATTCCATGCTTCTCCACCTTGCGGATTGACCCTGCCATTTGTCCCTTCTCACCCATCGCACCCCATATAAGGGATTTTTGAAATGCAACGCACCTATTGTGTGTTTTTAGGTGGGATGCAACACACTTTGCCTATGGAGCAGGTGAAATGGTCCAGTTTGGACGAGTTCTGAGTAGTTTTTCATGGAGAACTTCTGGGAGATGTTGTAATCAGTTGACCTTGTTCTTTTATGGGTTGGAACAACACCTTTAAGGACTTAGGAGCCCTTGGTTTATGGACATTTATGCTTGGGGTTGCAGTGCCCAAAAATTTCTATAAAACCCCCCCTCCCCAAGTTCTAGGAGTGTTTCCTTTGAATGGGATAATCTTGTTGAGCCTCATCTTCCTTCTACTACATCTTTCCAAATAAGGGTTAGAGTTAATTCCAAAAAAGTCTATCGTTATATGATGGATGAAGGATCGTCTACAAGTATTATATCCTCCTCAACTTAGAAATATTTGGGTTCTCCACAGTTGTTGGCAGTTGATAGTTAGTTGTTAGCTTATGATAGAAGACTTGGTGAATCTATGGGTGTTCTTCCTCAATTTCCTATTACTTTAGGTGGAAATAATATCTTAATCGATATGGTGGTGGTTGATCACCCTTTAGACTTTAGTATGCTACTTGGGCATGATTATGTCTATGCCTTGAATGTTGTGGTGTCCTCACTCTTTCGAGTGATATATTTTCCTCATAGTGGAAGTATTGTCACTATTGATCAACTTTCATTTGATAATCACCCTCCTAATTCGCATTTAGTTCATAATACCCCTTGCTATGTTCCAAGTGTTCAAGCAGACTCTGCCCCGCGATGGGTGAACTATGTGGCATTATATTCTCAATGTTCAATTTCTTTTGAGAAGGATCCTTTGATCTATTAGTTTCCTTCTTGAGACATCTCCCCAACAGTTGATTGAGTGATTTATCCTATGGCGGCATGAGACCCCTTAATTTCATCTTTTGATACTTCTAGTTCTCTTGATTTCTTGGAAGTTGAGTTGCCTTCGTAGGAGGAAGTTTTGAAGCCATGAGTTTCGACTACCGAAGGAGTCGTTGGCTTGAGTCCCACAAAGGGCTTGTCCTGAAGAACTATTATGTGGAAGTTGCAAGGATGCATGGTTACTTCTACCATATTGTATATAGAAGGTACATATTTTCAATGCTTTGTATTCTGTAACACAAGCTTTATGTGAAATTTATATATGGAATGTATTAACTTCTTGCCTAGTGTTCCTATATGTTACGTAAACTTGACTCAAGATAGAGTCAAAGTTGACCAGGTTAAACACTGATGGTTTTGGGGCACATGGTATTGTGCACCCATAGTATTCTGCCCATGGTATTATATGTAATGGAGCTTATAAAAGGTTGGAAGGACTTCATTGTAATGCAAGACCTGGAGGTGAGCGGTGAAGGCTCACTTGGTCGGATTGGCTAGGGTTTTGGCCAATGCTAATAAGATCTTATTAGGTTGGGTTTTTCCCCGGATTTAGGTTTTCGTGGATAAATATTTGTGTTTATGTGTTTATGGTTGTTGCTGGCTATTTTTATATTTATTCCTCTCAGTAATTATTTATGTTGTGCAGTAAATTTCTTAACAACTGGTATTAGAGCCAGATATTGGCTTCAAAGGGATTCTTTGGCATATAGTGCCTGATGACATCAATGCATCCTTTCTTTTACAAATCTGGGTCTTAAAATAATGGTGGAACAATCTTACGCAAAAGAACCTCAAGGAGAATTTGCTGAAGATAGTGTCGGCCAGGGATCCCCGGTGCTGGAATCTATGAGGGCTCCCACTTGGAGCAGTTTGATAGAAGTTTTTGAGCACATCAAATTGAGAGAGGATTGATCAGAATAGCAGCAGCAAAAAAAAAGTTAATGAAGTCAAAATTATTGCATGTAAATGGGCATACTACTGTAAGACCTGGTAAGGCATGTGTACCCCTCAATGATCACCGGTAAAGTCTGGGCTAGACCTAGGTGATAGGGGGGATGTCAGATTAACAATACCCCGGATAAAAACTCTGAGGGGGGTAAGAGCTAGAATGAGCGGGATTGTCTCACTTAGCAAGTTTTGCTGGAGTTTGTCAAGGAACCCCAAGTCAAGTTTAAGGGGGGAATTGTTAGGTAAACTTGACTCAAGATAGAGTCAAAGTTGACCAGGTTAAACAGTGATGGTTTTGGGGCACATGGTATTGTGCACCCATAGTATTCTGCCCATGGTATTATATGTAATGGAGCTTATAAAAGGTTGGAAGGACTTCATTGTAATGCAAGACCTGGAGGTGAGTGGTGAAGGCTCACTTGGTTGGATTGGCCAGGGTTTTGGCCAAAGCTAATAAGATCTTATTAGGTTGGGTTTTTCCCCGGATTTAGGTTTTCCTGGATAAAGATTTGTGTTTATGTGTTTATGGTTGTTGCTGGCTATTTTTATATTTATTCCTCTCAGTAATTATTTATGTTATGTAGTAAATTTCTTAACACTATTATGTGTATAGAACTTTGAAGACTTCTCCTTTAGGAATTTTTATGGTTGATCCTTTCTGATAGGTATTGGTTTTTGAAACTATCATATAAATTAGGTTCTTCACCTGCATTGTGCATTTATTAGTTTCCTTTTCCATTTTGGCCCTATGATTGACCCCACCAAGATGTGACATCGAACCCTCTCATTGTTTCAAAGTGTCATAACCGTGGGGTGGGAGCCTACCTTATCATGGGATCCTTAGATAATACCTTGCTATCACTTGGGACCCATGTTGAACATTTGTTCTTATGCTTGTGAGTCCTCTTTAGTCCTATCATTACTTTGTGATGAATCCTCATTTATCTTGTTCTTCACTATTTTTCTAACTTTATACCCAAGAGGCGCCCATGTATTAAGTCATATTGTTGCACTGTATATTGATTACCTGTATCCTCTTGGCCTTAAACTGACTTCAATTGGACTCATGTATAAGCCACTTTTGATCAATGACCTTTCTACAAGTTCAAAACCATGAATTCATTTGCCTCTATGACTTGACACCTTTCATTCATGGAAAGAACGTTCCTTTGAGTGTAATCGACTAGTTTCGCCACCTTGAATTGAGCATAGGAATTCTCCAGCCCTAGGAACAAGAGCATATATTTTTTACACTCGTTCTCTCAACTGTACTATAGGAATTACTTTATTCCTTTTCAAGCTTTAAATATGAAAAATACAAAAACAAATTATATATTCCAAAAGAGTGGGAATGGGACATTTAATTTCATATTTGATGGTTGTAAGAGTCAGCTATGTTTCCCTTGAACAAAGCACTCAAAAGAAGTCTCTCCTCCATTTGGGATCGGAATTAGTTTGACTTGACGAGAGACACAATCTTGTTATCAAGTTAGTCCTCCTTAGGTTGGTTGTCTCTTCTAATCATATGGAGAGTTTGTTAATGCCTCCTTCATTTCAAACTTATACAAAGTTATTTTATGTTGCCATATAGTTACATATGAGTCGTTTGTTTGTTCAAGGGAAGTAAACCTATGTTGGTCATTCTTTAGTGTCTCTTGACTCATTTTTAGTCGATCATACCTGGTCTATCAGAGTTATCTTCAATATCACATCAGTTATTTGGTCCTTTGCTCATGTTGGTGAAGAGGGTCTCCATTGACTTCTTGCTAGATGGTCTTCTCTTATCATCTCTAAAAAATTTCTCTGAGAGTAGGCCTAGAGCTACATGTTGGTATTATTTACATCATTGATAGGTGATACTATTCTCAACATCGATTACTATCATGGGTCTTTGATGAAGGAGCATTCAGCTCAACATCCTTATTGTATTCTAGAAGACATAAGGGGTCTTATGTTTCAAGGAAGTTAGTTTCCTAAGTATTGAAATAATGTAATTATTTAATGTTTTGAGTGATTATAATGAGAATAGGAATTAATTGAATATTTTGAGGCATAATTTTTAATGTTCTTGGATTTAGAAGAACATGAGGTATTTAGGATAGTTGAGTGATGAGAGGATTGAGAATTGATTGTAAATATTAGATTTGGAGTTAGTTAATGATTTTGTGGATTTGAGAGAAACCTTAGGGATGAGGAAGAGATTTTAGGATTTTATTAAGGAACCTATGGATCTAAACCAGGAATTGGTTTTAGAATCCCTTTGTATAAATGTAAGCCTAAAAGGCAAAGACAGAGGTTAGAAACGTTAGATAGTGAGAGAGGTTAGATAGGTTTTGATTGTAATCCTACAGGAAGATTGTAAATAGAGGCCATTGACGTTAGAATACTAGGCTTGAGAGAGAAATTGTGTAACCATTGTTTGTATATTATATATAGAGATTCAATTTCTGAATGTATAAGTGTGTTTCGAATATTGAGTGATAATTACGATGAATCAAAATTCTATAATAAATATGTGTGCAAGAAAAATTATGTAGAATACACAGACGACAAGAATGATTTGGAAGAATTGTAATGGATCGTTGAATCCATTTGAAGGATCAAAGCAGATATTTGAAAGGATAGTGATTGAAGAAAGATGAAGGAAACAAGTTTGGGAGTAAATGGAGTAGTGGACGAGAAAAAGGGTGAAAGCTTTGGAGAAACCCGAGAACCACATCAACACTGGAAAACAACGTAAATAATAAGTAAACAGAACAGCGAAGAACAATTAGAGAAGGTAGTTTTTAAAGAGTGAAAGCGAATTTCAGGTGGCCTCAAAATCATAAGTGGTATTGAGTGTAGTGCACCCGATTCCATTAAGCGTTCAACACACGGCAGTGAGGAGGAGACAGGAAACTGCTTATCGGCCAGTTAATCCTTGTGTAAGTTGTTCGGCTGAAAACTTTTTGGACTGTCAGATCCATCGCAAGTTAATCGACGGTTGAGAGGTAATCGCATATTGCAAGGTTAGGAGCTGAAGGGCGATGCAATAGCTGATAGCCAATAGCGATAGTCGTTGATCGAAGGTCGGGCGTTTCGGAGATCGTAGCAATAGTGCGGGTGGAATTGGTATTAATAGACCCGACGACATTTATTAACGTGGGTGTAAAACATTTGAAGCTTGACCTTATATGGTTCGGAGCGGAGTTGTAATGCATTTCCTTTGTATTTCTATAAACTGTTGTACCGAGGGTTTTAATGCAAAGGTGCGATTTAAATGTTCTAGTAGTCGCACATCGGGGTTGGAGGGGAGATAAGAACTATATGTGGTGTGAGCATGGAGGAACCCGATGAGTGATTGCGATAAAGGTGACCTCGGGAAGTGTGTAGAGGCCATACAAAGGCAAAAAGGTATGTTTATGCGTATATTTCCTTTGTAAACTGGTTATAAAGGATTAAGTGTCGATAGGAGGATTTTATGTGTAAGTCCACTTATAATTGGGGTTTAAGTATATATGCAGGCTTAAAGATTAACAAAAGGTTAACAAAGGTATATGTGGGGTGATAGAGTCCCGATGGAAAGGACATGAAAGGTTTAGACTTTGGGTTAGTCTATTAAAATGTTTCCATAGGAATTCTAGTGAAAAGAGGCCTTAAACCTTAAAGAATGATGATTTGACTCACTAATGGGTAAGATTCCTGGGAGGAGAAATGGTTTATGCATAGGTTTATGGATAATGTGGGTAAAGCAAGGGTAGCCCTACCTCAGTCTTTGATTGACTAGCTTCCCTTGTGTTCAAAGTAAGCTTACATTATCACATTTGGATTTGTGTAGTGCCTTGGTTTCCATTTGACCTTATTGGTGGATTCCTCACCTTTATCTCATCTTTCATTATTGGTTGGTTCAGTGGGTTTTTATCGTGCTCTAGCCACATCTTATGTATGTCGGAAACATACTTTGGAATTTTTACCTCATCTCTTTTCGTCTGATTTCTTCCAAATTATTGGCCTATGAGTTACACTCACATTCGTTGATGTGGGATGCCTTAATGACTTCCTTCTAGCAAATCGTTTCCCATCCACTCCAACACATTTATTTGGGAATAAGATCTAGAGTCTTGTTTTCAGTACCTTAGGATTTGCAGTTATCAGTGGTAGACTTCTTCACTATCGACAATGAGAATACATTAATGTCTCCTGATTGAGAAATTCTCTCAAGTTTTCTACTTAAACAAATTTAATCTCACTTCTTAGATTGTATTGGACTACCTTGGCTCTCAACATCAATATTGGTGAGTTGTCTCGCCTTTTTTAATGGTATACATCAATGACCAATAATCAAATGATTTCTCACATGGTCACCTTCAAATCATTTATTCCCATCATGTAGAAATGTACAATCTATGGTTGGTGAAGACCTCGGGTTGTGTTAGCATCCTGGTTCACCTTTCAACCCTTTCAGTTTTCTTCTAGTGCAACCAATCACCTTTATATGTTGTAGTTCATTTCAACAACATTTTGTATGTTTACACCTGAGTTTTTATGAAGTACCACTATTCCACCTATATGATATGGTACTATTATGGGAATCAGTTATGCAATATCATTGATCATACATTCTTCAAGCATCATTGATCAATTCTTATATATGTGATATTGAAACATAGCTCTGTTATGTTCCTTTGTGGTTATGATCAAATGACCCACTATGTATTCTCCAATCTTCTTTGTAGACTTATGTATACATGATGGATCCACTTTGTAATTGATCTGCGGACATGATTTATTATCTCTGAGCATGGGTATGCCTGCCTTAGACATGCGTCTTCTTTCTGATTCCTTCTACAAGTATTTAGTAGGTTGGAATCTAGTGATCACCTCTTAGGTTCTCAAATGATATATCTTTTTAATTAGTATATTTCGGCCATCATGTATCCCTTCTCACCTCATATGTTGGGGGGAGTCTATTATAGCATTATTCAACACTCATGTATTCATGATTCTCTAAGATGGCCTTGGGCAGCCCTTTCCCATTCAATCTTGGCCATTTTAAAAAAAACAAGTTTTCAAATTCCATACATGACTCTACCCTTATAAAAGAGCGTGTACACATGGGTACCATAATACAAAACCCACGTACATAATTTAAAATATGAAAAAAATAAAATATTTCCTATTTCTTAGGAGGGTTTTACGGGTTTTATAGAAAGCCCACCAACAGGAGCCCATGTCCTAACTAAATCAACTAATTTCTGGTGGTATTTATACACCTCATGGGAAGGACTAAAACATAGAATGAGATAACATATTAACATTATAGTCATTTTGTCCCCAGATCACGTCTTATTTTCCCTATGCCTCTTACACTCCTAGTCATAGTAAACCCTTGCTTCCTTGCATATATGTTCATCTTCCATTCTATGACATACTTTTGCACATGTTGAGAGGATATCCTTCAGGCTTGAGCTGGACGGATCCATAGGAAGGTTCGTTGGTTCCATGGTTGGATCAAGTTGTATTATTCCACTCCTGTTTGCTAATATTAATAAAGAAGCTCTATCTTATTCCTGAAATGTTGTGATCTCATGTTTTTTATAATTCATGTATAATTTATTGTGCTTTATATATCTATACTTGATTATGTAACATGTTTAATACACGCATTCTTTGAACTCCTTGTCTATGCTTCTTTGATTTGTGTTGCAGGTTTGAACACGTTGGAGGAAGCAGAGGGTTTGGACCCTACGAGATCAACTTCAAATGTAGGACCTCTGGGTATTCTTCCTAAACCTAGCTTTAGTAGTTTTCATAGTTTTTCTTTCTTGAATGAGTGCTTCTTTTTTATATAGTTTTCCTTCATTTTGTTAAGGTTTTCAACACTTACCTAAGGGAGGCTTATCCCACTAACAAAAGAACCTTCTCAGTTTTAAGGCACGAAGAACTCACAAGAACCTTCTCAGATTTTAGGTGAGAAGAATCCACAAGAACATTCTCAAGTTTCAGGTGAGAAGAATCCACAAAAACCTTCTTTTAGTGTAGTTCCTACTCATATTCTTTTAAACATTGATGAAATTTTTGTACTTTCGTATTGGTACAAAGATATAGTACATTTTATATGTGATTTTGAATACCCTCGTGACCTCACAAAGAATCAATGTAGATCCCTCAAACTTGAGGCTATGAAATATTGTAGAGTAAATGAAAATTGTATTGTCAGGATCCTGTAAATATTCTCTAACTATGTTTGACCAAAAGTGAAAAATATGGAGTAATTGAGCAGTTTCATGAAGGAATTTGTGGAGGACATTATTCTTGGAAGGATACTACATATAAAATACTGAAAGCATGTTTCTATTGGCCAAAATTGTTTACATAGGTTGGAGAAAAGGCGAGGACTTGTATCCCATGTCAGATATTTGCAGGGAAAGAAATATTAACAACACTTCCCCTTATCCTAGTTTTAGTAGAAGCCCCTTTCTTGCAGTGGGGATTGGATTAAGTTGGTGACACAATTCTAGCTTCTAGCAATAAATATAGATGGATATTAGAATCCACTAATTATTTCACAAAATGGGTAGAAGAAATCCCTATTAAGAATGCAACTAATACAGTGGTGATAAAATTCATTGAAGAAAACATTTTGTCTAGATTTGTTTTTCCTAGGAAAAATGTTACAAATAATGATGAAGATTTCAGTAGAATAAATATGATAGAATTCTATTAGAAATAACATATTACATTACATCATTCTACACCTTTTTATCCATAGGGTAATGGACTGGAAGAATCATGAAATAAAAGTCTGATTAAAGTTATCCAGAAAGTATTAGCATATCATTAAAGGAGTTGGGACAAACATCTCAAGTATGCAGTACGGGAAAACAAGGTTTCACCTAAAAGTTCTATTTGCAAATATCCTTTCCAACTTGTAAATGGAATTAAAACAATTTTTCCGACACAATTATCATTTCCAATCATGAAGTTTTTCCAAGGATCATATGAAGAAGCACATAATTTTTCAAGAAGGATCAATCAGATCATTGAGCTAAATTGGTATAGAGATGAAGTTCAACATAAACTTTGATAGTATCAAGAAAAGTTGAAGAGTTCATTTTATATGAAGGAAAGGGAAAAATATTTCAGACAAACAGATTTAGTTCTCAGATGGGATGCAAGAACAGAAGAAAGAGGCAAACATGGAAAGTTTGATAACTTATGGTTGGTACCTTTCAAAATTGCAGAAGTTAAAGGAAATAATACATTTATTCTATGCAATGTGGAAGGACATTATTCCTCATTTCGAGTCAATGGGAAATACCTGAAGCATTATATTCAATATTAAATGTTTGCAATCATCATCATTGTAAATTCCATTTTTTTTTAATTCTAGAGCAAGTGTGATTTTCACAAGAAAGACTCCATAGCCTGAGGAGAAGACACATGGATATACAAGTTCTCAGCATCCCTCAGGGGAAGAATTCCCCAAATGGAGCTAATGTTGTAACTTATTTTTACTATTGAATAGTTTTAATTTTAGAAAGAAAAAAAATATAGGAAAAACGAAGAAAAGAAAAATAGAAAAATGAAAATAAAAGAAATAAACGAAAGGGGAATAATAAAAAACAAATAAAAGAAATGTTTACCCTTCAGAAAGCGAGCGCATTTAAATGTCACTTGCTATAGTTTGTAACATTTGATATTTTAAATTAATTGTTGATTTGTAATAAAGTGATGTGACCGCCACCTGCAAAGGGTTAATGAGCGCATATTATCCAATGATTCAGGTTTCATGTGTGGAGTTCAATTGTCCCGAGAAAATAGCGGGACCACCCATATTCCGAAGTGATAATGAAGAGCACAAAGGATTTTGTTTAAAACCACCTTCACCCATGCTGTAAGCGCTCCATGATTGTGGCCCCCCTCCACTTAATACCACTTACGATATCCACCCCCACCCTGCAAACTACTCACCCACGTTTCTTTTCCTCCCACCATTTTTACCTTGTGAGAACGTCTCAATATGCTTAGCCATTGTCAGTTCTCCCAAAAAATCTAGCAAATGACCATGGCCCATTAATTTTCTCTCACCAACATTTTACAACATTTAATTCTCCACGCTAATAACGACTAGTTTAACTAGAACTCGTTATACGCTCCTAATAAAATATTGTTATCCCTTTCAAATGGATCATTTTCCATTTCTTCATGTAACTGAAATACTCAGAAGAATACCACAAGAAAAATCCCAGCAAACAACGACCTTCAACTGTTATCATTTCTTGGTAGCTATCTATTTTTTCTTAGTAATTTTATTTTTCCTAATGGCTTCCCGTAAAGGAGAATTTAAAATGTTTGTAAATAATCCTCTGCTACCCCCCTCATTAACTTGGACGAACTCCCACTTATTGATACCCAGTTTAAAACGTAGAGACCAATTTTGAATTTGACTTATACGAACATCACAATTGGTTATTTCAACTATATGAAGATGCTAGTGATGAATTCTATTTCTGGGAATCCCTACTACCCTAATTTTTCTTCCCTCAAACCCATCATTTTCCATAATTTTTCACTTGGTGTGGATTTCGATATCTTCCTAGCTAAAGAGTTGTAATCACTCATAACAATGAAAGTATTTTCAACTGTTTAGTCAATTTGTCAATCCCTCCACCTAAACCCTCAAGACTCTCTACACCCTTTTTCTCCTGATGCTTTAATGGAAATCTATCAAGAATTTATTTCTCACAGAGAGCTCATATATTTGAGTCGTTTTTACAAGAAAACTCAGAATTATCCTGAACAAACCCATCTTATCCCTCTATCATGTTTCTTGATATGTCTAAGTAGGTTATTTCCTTAGTGTCTATTGACAGCGCTAGACCTGCCAACATGTAAGGGGATCTCCCCGGTAATAAGTCCCACTTAGACCTCAGACAGTTTGGTGTAGGAGTCCCAACAATGGGTCATAAGGTAATGCCTTGACCGTAATGTCACACAGAGGAAAGTAAGATAACTCTGTCAGTAGCAAGGGCGTGACCACTGCAGTGAGTCAAGGAATGTTTATGAGAGGTTCTAACATAGGTGGGTTGAGATGAGGGTGAAGATGAGTTCCAGGTTGAAAGGGATCAATACCAACTCGGCTAGGAACACACAACGCACAGGACATACACAACTTCTGGCGGAGTAGTCAACTCAGATGCGGTAGTCACAACATATAAGGTAAGATAACACGTAAAGCGGTCATGAATCAGTTTGAACGAGTGCAATGGTGGTTACAACAAGGTTCATGTGAAAGGTCTGCCTGATCTCTGATAGAGAAGTCGACACGGACGAGACAATATTAACAACATATACAACACATTTCTATTAATAGATTATGCATTACAACAAATGAATTAGTTCAGATGTAGAACACATGTTAAAGAAACATGTATTACAAGTGTTAAAGATTAGTGTTACAACAGATACAATATATGCGTGAAAATGTGTTGCATCTTATTATATAAAGAAGTGTAAGTTCCAATCATACAATACATACATGTAATCCTGCTACCCCCAATAGTGGAATGTTACAACCACATCCGCTTGCAACTCCAAAGAGATGAAATATCTTTGTGCAGAACCAAGGCGCATTACAATATTGTCTAAGATCTTTCCAAGAATAGTCTTATCAGAAGCTTGGCTGACCAAAAGCACTTACAATGAGTTGTGAGGGACTATTTATAGCAAAGGGTGGGGTGACCCTTGACATTCCCCTTTGTGACCATTCAACTACCCTCATGACTCTTCACCTACTCTATGACTATTACGTCCAACTATTGACACTTGAATTACACTTAACATGGCTCAACATTACAATGCACATGTAGTCATGTGAGACAACATGGCTTGAGCAAGCCATGCAAGACATCACTGACACTTGGTCCACTATGATGAGACCGACTCTTTGACATGCTTGTGATGGTGAAGGTGGTGAGTTGATTCCAAGCACGCCCATCCGTGATGGTGTGCATGCACCTCATGGTGACATCTTGCTCAAGCAAACTCTTGTCTCTGTTGCAACCAATGCATTGGTTCATCCACTTCATCCAACTCATCTACTAACATGTGCATGGTCTCCTTGGGTGTGGTTGAACTAGAAACAAACTGATGCATAGTGCCCGTGGTGATCTTCAAGTGTGTGCTAGTGGTCATGCACATCAACTTGCCGAAGTACATGTTCAATTCTAGTTGGACTTTCTTCTTGTCTTCGCCTCGATGAGTGTGATGAATGGGTTGGATCACATGCATGCACACAATTACATTCATGTTGTTGAATCCCTTGCATGTGATCGAAAATGCTTCTCACCATGTCTGCTCCATACTAGCTGCTAGGATGAGTCTTTAACTTATACGGGCATAGTTTCATTCGTGAGTGCATGTTACGCCCATTGTTGTTCCTGTTCCTACTGCAACTCATTCATCTGTCTATGCAACTTCATGTTCTTCCTTGAGTTGTTGCTTCAACACATGCAACTCTTTCTTTGTTCCATTCTCTGAGTTCGCATGATCGTCATGTCATGTTGTCACCTCATATCTTGAGTCTCCAAAGTTTCTATCATCATTAGTGGATCAGATTGGGCTCACAACTTTGTTCTGCCTCTGTGTTGTCAACAACCTTCCTCCTATATTCATTGCATTCAGTATTCTACCTTCAGATATTGTTCATAATTTTGCTCGTTGTGATGTTGTTTTTGTCATATCTTGATGTCCTTGCCTATGAATACTTTGATGTATTCATGAGTAGGAAAGATCATAGACACTTGATCGATTGCATCCCCAAGTGTGCTCTGAATGGTGTCCTTGACTATGTTCTTTTATAAAAAATGTACTTGTGCTGTTGAGAGGCAGATGAACACCTGTGATACCTGGAGACATGGAAACACTCATGGAAAGCAACCTGTCAGTCGAAAACCAAAATGAACTTGAGCACTAACTTGCAACATACTTGTGTGGCTGATCATGGAGGTTGTGCAATTCATGTGAGGAGGTTGGGAGATTGACTGCCAAGACTACACAAAGGATAGTCTAGGCTGTCAGGAGGCTGATTGGCTACTGGAACTTTGCAATGCATAGTCCATACAGACTGCTGACTGTTGGAATTGCATAATGCATAATTTCAGCTGGCAATGACTGCAGGCTTAGTGACTGTATTGTGCAATTTTTTGGGCCAACAGTCTTTTTCCCTCAGGATTGCAAATCAGGTCTAGGGAACAGCTGTTGGGAAAAAATGCATATTTTTGGAGAGGAAGGAATATCCTTCCCTCTCAGGATTATGCAATCATTTCTTGGTGAGGCTCTTAGTGAGGTAGTGTCCGGGCCAAGGTTACCTAGACTTGTCGACAGGTTATTAAAAGTGAATGTGAGTGTGAATGCATGGTGATACTGAGTGTAAGTGTGAGTGAATGATCATGCATGCACATGATGAATGACAAATTCAAAAACGGAACAACATGGATGTGGGTGAGGCGAGTAGCAGAATCAATGACCATTCATGAAAAGTAGTTTCATGCATGTGACAATAATGAGATAGCAACGAAAATGGAAACAGTGCTAGGACAAGCTAGTATACATGTAAATGATAGAAAGAATTCAAAGAATTCAAGAAAAAAATTCTTACACAAGTGAAAACACAAAAAGCGATAGAAAAGCAACACAAGGCATGGAAAGCAGGCTCACCCCAAAAAAACTGAGATGAATGTGCCAACTACTCCTAAATATGATGTGGGATGTCAGAGATGCTATGTTGATGTGAGGAATGAGATCTGCAGCGTCCGGTTGATGAGTTTTCATAACATCGATGTTGTGATGCGCATGCCACAAATCTAGAGAAAGCGACACTTGGTGGGAGGTTTCTGAAATGATCCTTGCATGTAACCTCCAACTGCTAAACATAGAGCCCTGAAACAAGGGATTCCTTTGCATGTTGCCTTGGGAGAAGAAGCCCATGCATGAAAGTATATTTTGCTTAGTCCTAGAGGGAACTGATCAACTCAGCTACACATGCAAGACACTGCTTGACTTCTTGAAGGAAATTCACATTTCTTATAGAGATTTGTGCAAATTCTGGGTTGAATAGCCTTGCTGGGGAAAATTCCTCAATTCCTGCTGCTAGTGTTGACTGGTAGAATTGTGTAATCTTGGAGCTGAGTAGGCTGCCAGATAGGATTATACAATTTTTGGAGGGAAGGTTGGTCGCCCTCCAGGAATGCATAATTTTCTTGGGGAAGATACTCATTCTGCATCTAGACCAAGTCCAGGTGAACAAACTGTGAGGGGAATGGATCAAGCTGTGATCGACAAGCTACCTTTGCAAAAAAAAACAATGAAGCTTGTGAACTTGACGAAGCAAGGCAATATTCTACAACACTTGGTGAGACTCTGGTAGAGCTCCAGCTCTATGAATGGACCTTGTTCATGAAAAGGAAGTCTAACACCCCCAGAAGTATTGTTTAGCCCTCATCTCATCTTGGTTTCACACTAGCTTGATTGTAAGATGTAGCATCTGCCCAGATATTGGTTTTATTGACACAGATTCCAAGCCAAGGAAACACATTTGTTTTGATTGGGGTTGAGGGGTATATTGGTGCACAAGCAGTATAGTCGTCAAAGTCTTAGTTTCATCTTTGGTGTTGCTTCGCTGCCAGTAGGCCTGGACAATACCTCGATAGAGTCACATAGGAACACAAGCATGGCTCCATTGCTAGAAAACTTGGTTAGTACCTTGGCATAGTTACTTGAATCACCTCTCTGTGTAGGAAGCCTTTCTCTTCTTTCACCTTATTCATTTTTCATTTTTTCAAACTTTTTTCACTCTTTTCATTTTGTAATTGTGTGTAGTACTTATTCATTTTAGAGGTGGAAAAGGGATCCCGACTTATTGAGAGCAAAAGAGGTTGTTCCAGCAAAGAAGTAGCTTATTATACCTCTGATGAGCCTGTTAAGTTTTTCCTCCTCACCTTACTATACTTGACTGAGCTTACAAGGGTTTACCCAAAAACAACTAATTAGAGTAGGTGACACTAGTTAGCACACAAGCGTTGTGTTTTCACGAAGGTTCACTTTGAACAATACATATTTTCCTTCAATGTATCATGGACTGAAGGTAACAAATTCTTCATATAGAGGCAATATGATAGATAACTAGGTAGTGATAGTTGTACAAGCCCTCTTGCACTTCACCCAATTCATTTCAAGAGTCATACATGGTTTCACATGAAACTAACCTATGAATCAAACAAGCGAAGTATAAAAATAAAATAAATGAACTAACAATCAAAAAGTAAAGAAAAAGCAAAAGAAAAAGAAAAAGTAAAGCGAGTAAGAAAAAAAGCAAGCAGACAAACAAACAAACCAACGAAGCAAGTAATCAAACAAGCATCCAAGAAAACTAACTGAAAGCAAACACTACTACTACTCCTAAGCTAATGGTGCATGGGTCATCTCACGTGAAGTCATACTTCCAATGCAACCATCAACGCATTGGTTGACCCATGTTGGTGAAGGCATGGTTTGCGAACAAGATAGCTTTGCGAACTAGCAAACAAGAAAGATGTAACAATGAAGACAAACACACTTCGAGATTACAAGTGACCACAAAACAAAGACGAGTGAAAGTGTATGAAATGCATTATTTTGTGCTGCCATGATGTTGCGCTACACTGCGTGCAGATGTTGAGTGTATGCGTTTTGTTGACCGTGACATGCAAGAAAACGTAAGAAAGGTAGACCACTTATGTTGTGCATGTGTGCTTGTTGTGTAAGATTCCTCCAATGCATGTGCAATTGGATCATGTAGTCTAAGTGAAAGAAGAGAAATCTAGGTGTTTGGTTGATATTTTATGCAGAGCAGAGAGTGATGAGGAGCCTTAATTGTTTCAACAATTTCCTGATTGGAATTGAAACCAACCTCAGGATAGTGAGGGATTGATATAACCATCAACTCGGGCTAAAGTTCCTCGACAGTCTGGGGTTTTCGACTTCGTTAACAGATAGATCATTGTAGACCAGTGTCTTGTATAGACTAACAATGGTTGAATTAACATCATGATCATATGAGGAAGTGAATAGATCACAAAAACCAAGATCAGAAAATTCAAGATGTTCATTGGCATCCTCATAATTTGATGAATCAGGTAGAGGGGTAGATGAGAAGAAAAGATGTTCACCCTCTGTGTTTTCAACAAAGATAGATGACAGATTGGATGGATGATCTGAGGAAGATGTGTCCTCTCTGCACTCTAATGACAAACTGACATCCAACGTGTCTTGTGAATGATCCAAAGTAGAAGCATCTGAAAATGAGTTTTCACAAGGGAAATCAACAGTGGAAGAATCACAAGGGATGTTAGGATGGAGTGGATGAGGCATGGCTGGAAGGGAGTCATCCTTCACTGCAAGCTCTTCTTTAGATTCTCACAAACTCAACATGAATGATGGCATAGGTTGGCTGCATAACACCAACTCTGTCAGCAACTTTATCTTCGTTCAAAACAGGGGAGGAGTTTGGAATGGGGGAACACAAGACAGTACAATCTGGAGGATCAGAAAAATGCAAGGACGGAGGTCGATGGAAAGAGTCCACGTGACAACCAACGGTCTTGCTAGCCAAATTTGTGCAAATCTCAAGAGCAAGTGGGTTGGGAGAGTGTGATAGTTCAACAGAGGCATGTGCATGATCTCCCAGACCATTCCACGGAGGTGGAGTTGTTTGATGAGGTGAAGGCACATAGTCGCTTGTGACAATGACTGTGCCTGCTTGTGATTGCACAACTCCATCACCAAAATGTATTGAGTGGGGTTCAAATACGTGAACAAGATACTAAAATATTCCATCAAGAAATTCTTGATCAATATAATATTCTAGGAATCGGTATGCAAGATTACAAAAGTGCGTGTAAAATAGTTCAACGGATTCATCGAGTGCTTTTCATAATTTCAAAATTTCTTTCTTGAGTGCTTAACGGTCGAAGTGATTTAAAGCACATCCTATCTCTACCACCAGATGAGCAGGAGAATGTATGGATTTTTCGGGCAGCGTGGCACACTAGTGCATTGGGTGCCCTAGTAGCGTGTAGATGAATAGTTTGCAGCTCATGTATTCTTCAAAGAATCCATGTCTTTCACATGAGCCTACAACACCGACCATGTGCCTTACCAAGGCTATGTAGCCTCCACCATCAAATGTTTTATGAGACAATTTATCTGAGAGCTTCTTCAGGATGATGAAATCGTTTCCATAAGACATACATTCTGGAAGAACAGCTCAGTAGTGAGTCATGATAGATGTGTAGAGATTCAAAACAGATGTGAGGACTCAGCTTGTCATCTGGCCCTCCTTCTAGTGCCAAAATGTTGACGGTGTTGGACCCACCAACATGTAAGGGGATCTCCCTGGTAAGAAGTCCCAAATAGACCTCAAATCATTTGGTGTAGGAGTCCCAATAGTGGGTCATAAGGTAATGCCTTGACGACGATGTCGCACAGAGGAAATTAAGATAACTATGTTAGTAGCAAGGGTGTGACCACTATAGTGAGTCAAGGAAGGTGTATGAGAGGTTTTAACACAGGTGGGTTGAGATGAGGGTGAAGGTGAGTTCCAGGTTGAAAGGGGTCATTCCCAACTCGACTAGGAACACACAACACACATTACATACACAACTTCCGGAGGAGCAGTCCACTCGGATGCGGTAGTCACAACATACAAGATAAGATAACACATACAACACTCACAGATTAGTCTGAATGAGTGAAACGGTTGTTACAACAAGGTTCATGTGAAAGGTATGTCTGATGTTGGGCAGAGTAGTCAACATGGACGGGACAACACAAACAGAATATACAACACATTTTCGGTAGTAGATTATGCATTACAAAAAATGAATCAGTTTAGATGTAGGACATTGGTTAAAGAAACATGCATTACAAGTGTTAAAGATCAGTCTTACAACATATACAATACATGCATGAAATTTTTTTGGCTCTTATTATATAAAGAAGTGCAAGTTCCAATCATATAATACATCCTTGTAAACCTGCTAGCCCCAACAGTGGAACGTTACAACCACATCTGCCTACTCCTCCAAAGAGATGAACTAGCTCTGTGTAGTGGAGAAGCCAAGGCATGTTACAATACTGTCCAAGATATTTCCAAGAATAGTATTATCAGAAGCTTGGCTGACCAAAAGCCCTTACAATGAGTTATGAGGGACTATTTATAGCAAAGGATGGGGTGACCCTTGACATTCCCCTTTGTGACTGTTCAACTACCCTCATGACTCTTCACCTACTTTATAATTTCTACGTCCAACTATTGACACTTGACTTACACTTGAAATGACTCAACATTACAATGCACATGTACTCATGTGAGACAACATGGCTCAAGAAAGCCATGCAAGAAATCACTGACACTTTGTTTGCTGTGATGTGACCAACTCTTTGACATGCTTGTGATGGTGAAGGTGGTGAGTTGATGCCAAGTTTGGTCATCCATGATGGTGTGCATGCGCCTCACAGTGACATCTTATTGAAGTGAGCTCTTGACTCTGTTGTAACCAGTGCATTGGTTCGGCCCCTTCATCCAACTCGTTTGCTAACATGTGCATGGTATCCTTGGGTGCATCTAAACTGGAAACACATTGATGGATAGTGTCCATGGTGATCGTCAAGTGTGTGTTGGTGGTCATGCGCATCAACTTGCCGAAGTACATGTTCAACTCCAATTAGACTTGCTTCTTGTCTTTGCCTTGGTGAGTGTGCTGAATGCATTGGATCACATGTATGTGCATAATGACATGCATGTTTTTGAATCCCTTGCATGTAATCAACAACACTTCTCACCATGTTTTCTCTTTGCCAGCTGCTGGGATGAGTTTTTAACTTGTACAGACACAGTTTCATCTGTGAGTGCATGTTGCGCCCGCTGTTGTTCATGTTCGTGCTCCAAATCATTCATCTGTTTGTTCAGCTTCATGTTCTTCCTTGAGTTGTTTCTTCAACACATGCAACTCCTTCTTTGTTCCATTCTCTGTCTTCACTTGATCTTCATGTCATGCCCTCACCTCATATCTTGAGCCTCCAAAGATTCTTTCATCATCATTGGATCAGCTTGAGCTCACAACTTTGGTCCATCTCTGTGTTTTCAAAAACCTTCCTCTTGCATTCGCTACATTCAATATTTTTCCTTCAGCTGATGTTCATGATACTGTTCGTTGTGATTTTTCTACTTTCGTATCTTGATATCCTTGCCTATGAACAACTTGATGTCTATGTGAGTAGGCAAGCTCGTAGAAACTTGATCAACTGCATCCCCAAGTGTGCTCTGAACGCTATCCTTGACTCTTCTCTACTGGAAACATTGTACCTATGCTTCTGAGAGGCAAATGAACACCTGTGATACTTATAGACATAGAAACACTCATGGCAAGCAACATGTTAGTCAAAAACCAAAATGAACTTAAGAACTGACTTGCAACATACCTTTTTGACTGATCATGAAGGTTGCACAATTTCCATCGAAAGGTCGGGAGACTGACCAAGACTGTGTAAGGCACAATACGAGATGTCAGGAGGCTGACTAGTTTCTGGAACTGCGCAATTCACAGGGCAACCTGACTACTAACTGCTAGAATTGTGCAATTTCAGCTAATAATGACTGTAGGCTCAGTGACTACATTGCGCAATTTTATGGGCTAGTAGTCACTGTTCCTCAATATTTCACAAAGTAGGCTTGGGGAACCACTACTGCGTAGAAATTCACATTTCTAGAGAGGAAGGTAGAGCCTTCCCTTTAAGGATTTCTCAATGTTTTCATAGTGAGGCTCTTAGTGAGCTAGAGTCTGGACCAAGGCTGCCTAGACTCATCGACGGGCAACTAAAAGTGTATGTGAGTGTGAATGCATGGTGATATTGAGTGTAAGCGTGGGTGAATGATCATGCATGCACATGACGAATGACAGATTCAGAAAATGGAACAACATGCATGTGGGTGAGGTGAGTTGCCAAATCAACAACCGTTCGTGAAAAACAATTTTATGCATGTGACAGCAGTGAGATAGCAACGAAAATTGAAATAGTGCTAGGAAAAACTAGTATACATGTAAAAAACAAGCCTTCAAATAAGTCAAGAAAATAGTGCTCACACAAGAAAAAACATAAAAAGCGACAAAAAAGCAACACAAGGCATGAAAAGCAAGCTCACACCAAAACAGCTGAGTTTAATGTGCCAACTACTCCTAGATGTGATTTGGGATGTTAGAGATGCCAGGTTAATGTGAGTAATAATCTCTACAACATCCAGTTGATGAGTTCTGATAACATTGAGGTTGTGATGCACATGCCACAAATCTAGGGAAAGAGACACTTGGTGGGAGGTTTCTGAAATGATCCTTGAATGTAACCTCCAACTGATAAAAATAGATCCCTAAAATAAGGGATGCCTTTGCATGCTTCCTTGGGAGAAGCAGCGCATGCATGCAAGTCAGTTTTTCTCGGTCCCGGGGGGAACTAGTCAACTCAACTGCACATGCAAGAGACTGATTGACTGCTTGAAGGAAATGTGCATTTCTTGTTGGGAGTTGGGATGACTACACAAGAGCTTTGTGCAATTTCTAGGTAGATTAGCTAACTACTGCCTAGATTTGTGCAAATTCTGGGCTGAGCAGCCCTGCTGGGGAAAATTGCGTAATTCCTACTGGGAGTGTTGACTAGCAGAATTGTGCAATCTTGGAGCACAATAGGCTTCCAGATAGGATTGCAAAATTTTTGGAGGGAAGGTTGGTTTCCCTCCAGAAATGCGCAATTTTCTTGGGGAAGCTTCTCAGCCTGTAGTTGGACCAAGTCCGGGTGACAACCTGTTAGGGGAATGGATCAAGCTATGATCGACAAGCTGCCTTTGTGCAAGAAAATAACTGAAGCTTCTGAACTTGATGAAGCAAGGCAAGATACTGTGAAGGTTAGAAGGGAGGCTCTAAAACGAAGCTAAGGAAAAATTTTGGAGGGTTGCTGTAGCCGCTACAACAGTGTCTTATCTATTAGGATATCCTAGTGATCAATGGGTTGATGAAGTCATTTTGGGCTTTTATCAATGTTCTTTTCTAGTAAAAAACATTCAATCATGTTTAACTACATTCTGTTTCTTTCCGATGTAATTCATGATCAATATTTAAAGTTTAGTCTTGAAGGATCATTTAAGCATCAACCAATTTTGATTTACTTATTCTTATATCATCGGTCAGAAAGGTTCAACTTTCGTTTACAAAATTTGAGTACTGAAGGAGAACCTCGGTCAGTGATCCATTGGATATCTTTAGTGAGAAAAGCCTCTGAAGAGTTTTCATTCATTAATTTTGTAATTCAATTATTGTATATAACAACTTGTTTGTCAAATAGTGATGCAATTCCCAGGGTTTCAACAAAGATAAAAAAAATAAAAAAAAATACATTTGAGTGAGAAGACTAAATTTGGAGACTACTAGTTATACCATAATTTCACTAAAATCAGGATTTACAGTTGTGAGCATCAACCATATAAATTACCAATCTTCCTCCCCATGAGGATTTTTTCACTTGAGTACATTAGACACATGATGAACATGGATGAGATTCATTTTGTTTCTAGAAAACAAAAAGATCAGTTTAAATTGAAAGCACAGGTTGGTCCATTTATAGTCAACACTAGAGCTGCAAGCTTGGTTTAAATTGAAAGCACAGGTTGGTCCATTCATAATCAACACTAGAGTTGCAAAAAAGGAAGTTAACTACTTATTAAGCCAAATGAAGTTTAAATTTAGTTTTAGCTAGTCATATGATCCATTAGGAGTAATATCATCAATGGGAGTTACTCAGAAATATGCATATGTGAAAAAGGTAAAACCTAAAGTTGAGTAATATGCGAACAAGGAACAATGGGAAGATAATACATTTCAGGAGGTTGAGGAGCCAATTTCTAGTTAGAAAACATTAGAAACTCCAAGAATAATAGAAAAAGAGCTAAAGAGACCAAGAGAAAGTTTATCTCTAGCAGGGTCAGAGTTAGAAAAAGAAGTTTCTAAATTATTCAAAAGGAGGAAAGCTATAAATATGGATTAAGAATATTCATAAGCTCAAACTTGCAAAGATATTGATACAGTTGCACTATCACTATCATCACAATCTCCTTTTTCATTACAACAAACTCCAGAAACTACATTGGATTATCCTTCTTCTCCAAAGGAACAAAGTATTTTTGCAAGATTCTTAGAGACAAAGAAGAAAAATGAGGCACTAAATACTTTCGCATATGCATAGTTCTAGAGGAAGTCTTCCAAAACTCAGACTACATTACTTTCTTCCCTAAATAGTGAAAAAGGACAATTCCAATTAGCAGTTTTAGGTACTTGTGCCTAAAAGTTTTGAAGATTACAGAACCTCTATGTTTTCATTTGACGCCAAGAAAATACATCCTATTAATCAAATTTACCTTCACAATCAAGAAATAGAAACAATATATTCATCTTTGACAAGTTATTCCATGGCAGCTTCTAAGCTACATGCTTCTCTGAATAACATTAATTCCTAATTAAAACTAGAAAAGATGTGTTCCCTAGGAATAGATACAAAAATCAAAGGTCTTGAAGATTTGGCTATAAAATTAGGATTAGATCTTAAATATATAAAGGAAACTGAGGAAATAGTCAAAAGAAGAAATGTAGATATAGAAGAATTAAGGAAAAAGTTGATGTTACCAACTATTGAACATCCTCAAGCACAAGAAGTAGGTAAGCTGGAGAAAGAAAAAGGAAAAATACTTTGCATGATTGTAGAGAAGAACATATAAATTTATAAAATGGAAGTAGAGATGGAAAATTTGATCAAGGAAAGAGAACTCCAAATCATCACTGGAGTAGGAACATCTGGAGCAGCAATGTCTACAACAAAAACATAGTCTGTCATTCATAATCAAGCAAACCAATTATCAAAATATATCGGAGACCTATCATTAAAAGATATGGAAATTAAAAAACTCAGAGCTCAAGTGGAGAAAACTCAAGATAACAATATAAAGGCTAATAATGCATATCTAACCAAAGTGCGGAAAAATTTCAGATTAACCAGGCAACTAGAGAAATATAAGAATGAATCATTGAATACACATACATTAGCCGATGCAAAGGAGAAGATATGGATTGATATAAATTCAAGGATGAATGAACTTTGGACATATATTCAAATTATTTTTGAACAGGAGGGTTAGTGCAAATATCAAAATCATTCATCACATGAATCAAAGAAGATTTGGAGCACATGCTTGGAGAAGGTAATAAGATAATCAAAGTGCTCATTTCTAAACAAAAGAAGAAATGGAAGAATTTGGAATTGAGGATAGAAATGATATTGTCCTAGAGGTAAGAAGAGTTTTGACAAAAATAAATTTGATGTTACAGTTAGAGAACAAGTGTCAAAAATTAGAAGCACAAATTAAAAAGTTTCACAAAAAATTTAATATTCTACATCAAAAAGGACTTCCAACTCTATGACATTCTAGTGGCCAATTGATTCCACTAGAAGATTATCAACACAAATTGCACTAGATAGATGTAGAGAAGACCAAATTTTCCAAAGTGAAAGGGGTAATCAATGGTAAATCATTCCTTGATGGCCTAGATTATGATCTTTTCATTCAACATAAAATTAATCATTTTTTCATGACTAGGCCAACCTTTGAAAAATACATAGAAGTCGATGAGGCATATAGGAAAGGAACAAAATTTTCTATCCCAGATGATAAAGTATGGGACAATTTACTTGAACTCATCGAGTAAAATAGAATGCAAGGATTTCAACAACCATTCATATGGAAAGAAGGAGCAGAAAGAATAAAATTCAGTTAAAGTCAATATTCATCAAACAACACCCTTAAATTTTGTGTTGATTACCCAAATCAATTCTAAAAAGCTACTTTGATATTCTATTTTTGTAATATCCAAGTCAGTTATGGATAATAAATATTTTATAATAAATGTTATTAGTCTTAGATTTTTTTTTTGAATTACACTCTATAAGTACTTTGTAATTCGAGGAAGACAAGGTTGAAGCCTTCTGATAACCTTGAGATGCTATTGTAATATTCCATAATATTTTCTGAAAATAGTCGAAGGATTCTGGATTCGTTCATAACATATTCTGTATACGTGTGATTAATTTAGGTTTTTATGCATATGTTTAAAGTAACATAGAAACTAGGGAAAGGTTAGATTGAGTATCAATATCCCTGAAATTCCACTGCAAATTTATAATCATTAAAGAGATTAATTAACTAAACAGATTGCTTAATTTAGTTCCCCTTGATCTTTAAATTGTTGTCTTCTCTCATCTTTTGAATATATATTGTTTGGTTGTAGATTTCTTCTACAAGTGTCAAATGTATTTAATTGATTCAATATTCAATTTGAATGTTTTCATTAATGAATAACTTATATTTTCCACTCTCAAACTAAATTAAAATCTTTATGTTGTTATGATTGAAGAATCAACCCTTTCATATTTTTAAAAAATATTTGGATTTACAAGTGTTAAAGGTTTAATGCATTGGTCATCCAACTCAGTTAAAACCCTTACTTAGATGCCTTGACATAGTTCCCCAACCAAGAATTGTCTACAAAGATACAAGAATTGTCTAGAAAAATATTCTAATACACGTGTTCACAAATAAATATTGTAGGAATGTCGTAAGTTCTAAAATGACCAATCCATGTAGAAAATACTATTGTTCAAGCAATGGAAAGGCAAAATAAGATGAAGATGATACTAATACAAAAGAGAAAGGATGGTTGTGCAACTGAAAGCTATCAATCTATAGACTAATATAATGAAAATAATGTACATGAATTAGTGCAATGTTGTTGAACATGACACCTGAAAGGGTGTGAACACCAAGGATGTTATTCTTTTGAAAGGGAGAGGATTGTAAAATCCAAAACACATAACCCTCCATTAATATTGTAATTGTAATTAACTATGTTATTGATCTTATATAGTCATATAAATGTAAATGAGTAGAAGATCCTGAATTAATTATAATATAAATACTAGATTGAAGTGGTGAAACCTTGATACGATATAGACCATGAGAATTCATGTGAAAGAGGGAAGCGAACAAAAAGAATTTGGAGTATTAATATTTTTTGATAGATTACTAGATGAGAAAAAATTTCATAAGCATAAATATTATCAACTTTCCCAAGAAAATATACGGTGGGAAGGTGTAGTAATAAATTTTATTCATTATGAGAGGAGTGGGAAATCATTATTGGAATTGCTAGAAGCTACGAGTAGCATGTACTAAGAATAATTATGGGGCATAACCAAAATCGTATGATATGACCAATACGGGAAAGGCTAACAAGAGATCCATTATGTAACATTAAGGTAACAAAATGAGAATAGCCCACCTAAGAGAATAGAGGGAAAATTTTTCTCTCGGGTAGAAAAAAACTCTTAACAAAGGTGCCAACTTAATGATAACTTTTCCTAATTGTCATTTTGTTTGAGGTGGCATCAAATCAATATTTCCATGTTTAATTTGAAAAGGGGTGACAGAACATCATCCCTTTCTTTTTTGAAGGTTAAAATTTCAACATATTTCAAGCATGGCATTAAAAACCAAATATCATAATTAAGAGAAACATGAAAAGCAATGTTGAAATGAAAAAATGGTGATGCAACATCACCTTCTTTTCATGGTTAAAGTTCAAAACTTTTTTAGTCATAGTGTTAAAGAGAAATGATGACTACAAAAGACATGAAAAACATAATGAAATGGAATAGTGATGTGCTATTTATCTTTCTTTTCAAGTTAAAATTAAAGAAAAAAACAACCATTATATTAATGACCAAATATCATGACTACGAAAAGCCATAGAAATCAACACTTTAATTTTTTATTCCATTCTTTTTTCAATACTTATTTTTAAAGTTCTTTCCAAATTTGTCTAACTTTTATTTTATTTTATTTTTTCTCATTAAAATTACTAATTAATTGACATTACAACCTTGACCATTAATACATGTAAAACAAGAAAACAATTTTTCAATTTCAAATCTAAAAGTGTCATTACATATTTTTTGTTTAATAATTAATTATTTATCTTCTAATCATTTATATTAAAAAAATACCAAGGAGGGCAACATGGAGTGAGTGTTTTCACCCACCTTGATATGATGTCATGCCACATGAAAGTTATTTGAATCTCCCACTACACTTGGCACACAACATGTGCTCCTATCACTTCATCAATCAAGGCACAAAACCGATGAAAGCTTAACCAACATTTGATTATTGCATGTCATATTTGGAGGTAAAGGAATTGATAAGACAAATTTATCAAATCGGCAAAGCTAGAGGAAAAAAAATGACAATATACACCGCAGGTTGACCATTCTAGCTAGGAGAACAACCAACATCTCCTTCTCCTCAAATGAGGGAAGTGACTAGCCAACATGAATTCCTGGATATTTTGGCCAATAGTTGTTATGAATCATAGGTTTTCTCCTTGCAACACTAGGCGTATTTTTTACTTTTTATGATGGCATATGTCAAGGTCTCACATAATCAACCATTTTTTATAATTTTCTATTTACATGATGCTCTATTTATACAAGGTCTTAACAACCTCAAGACTTTGAACTTATGTTACTAGTCTAGTTTCCCTTCATGTAGACTAGTAGTAGAAAAATTTTAGTCTATGTAATCCTCATTTGATGTAATACAAAATTCCTAACTTATATATATATATATATATATATATATATATATATATATATATATATATATATATATATATATATGTATATGTATATGAATGAAAGGGAGAAAATGAATTAATTTTTTTTTGACCAAGTTGTTTGTGATCCTGCGGGCTTTACGTGTAGCTTAAGGAGTTGCAATTCAGGGGCATGTAAGCCATCAAAGTCACCCAGGGATCGCACCTGGCTTGGGCCACACCAACCCTTAATTGAGTGGATTTTTTAGCATGTCTCCTCCTCCTAGCACAAGGCACAACTACCCCTTATGAGGTTTGATCCTGGGTTGCCATGTTGATGAGGCTTACCCTCAACTAGTTGTGCTACTGGGACTTGATGAAAAGGAATTTAAAAAATAAATAAATAAATATATATATATATATATATATATATATATATATATCATATTTTTATTATAAAAAATTTTGAAAATCACTATAGTCTTTTTCTAATTAAAGAGAAAAATAATTAAAAATAAAAGATGTTAACGACGATGATGATAATTAATGTCCACTAAGACTAATATGGTTTATTGTACCTTACAAAAGAAATAGATTAATTGAGATTCTTTAACATTTCATTTCTATACTAAAAAGGAGCTAGTAAATCATTCTCAAATCACCATAATTATGTTGGCTTAACAAGTTAAGAAGGTCGATATTATAACAAAGGTAAAAAATAAAATTAAAAATATTAAAATTAATCTTTAAAAATTAAAAAAATACCCTAAAAGAAAAACTTTCAAAATTAAAAATAATAACAAAATATTCAAAAATTCAAAATTCAAAAACTAAAAACTAATAAGACATTTAAAAATAAAATAGATATTTTAAAAATTGAAATGGTAATAACAATAATTTTGAAAATTTATTAATATATTTTAAAATAAATATAAAATTAAAAAAAAATAAAAATAAAACTAGAATTTAAATTTCAAATAATTATGAAGAAAATAAACAAATTTAATTAAAAAGAGAAAAAAAAATCTTGTCTGGTGGAGATCCATGCCCAACATTACCCTTCCACCCATGTGGCTGACCTATAGGTACAAGCTAGCCACATAGGCAAAGTGATAGTGTTGGGCATCACCCTCACCCACAATGGCATTTTTTTATTTTAGTTTTTAACAATTTTTTTTTGGTTAAATTTAGTTAATTTTTTAATTTTTTTTTTTTTTATCTTTTTTTACTGTTTTTAATTCATTTTGTGATTCTCTCTCTCTCTCTCTCTCTCTCTCTCTCTCTCTCTCTCTCTATATATATATATATATATATATATATATATATATATATATAACTTTTTAATTTATATTTTTCTTTTCTTATTTTAATTTTTTTTGTTATGTTTTCTAAGTTTTTAATTTTTCCCCCAGATGTGGGTGAGCTGGCTCAGAGGTACGAATCTGGCGTGGAGGGTGGGCGCGTGGGCCAAATGTTACGGTAGCAGGTGGGTGACATGGTCTCGCACAAACCCATTAATGGCAGTGTTAATGTTGCCCTTCCCGGAGTTAGTTTTATTTGCAATGGCGCTTGGGTTATTCTTCCATCAGGCCTCTCCTCCGTGCACTTCCAAATTCAGCAAGGTTGCAGCTCCCTGCTGCACCTCAACCGCTAACTCCAACCTCTGCCTTCCGTTAGCTCTAATTCAAGGCGTTGATAAAGTTCAGTGTGCTCAATTTCCTCTTTACACGATGTGCTTGTTCCTCAAGCGCTCACCTGTCATCCCCTCTGTGCTTGCCGGTCCCGCTCATCGCAGAATGCCAAGGGAACGACCCAGAATGGGATGCAGATGGGGCAGTTATCGCAGTCGTGGCTCCCGCTAGTCATCTTCGACCACCTCGGAACCTTCCTCGAACGCTTCGGAGTTCTGTTGCAACGAATACCCGGCTATTAGAAGCGGTAGGGGCAGAGGAAGGGGGAAAACAACAGATGAAGTTTGCTCGCATCATTCTCATACGTACACTGCCCGTTTTCGCATTCCTTGCTCACTGGGAAATTCATCTTTTATTTTTTCAGTCTCTGTTGAAATGTGTGAGGCAGTGGTAATCTCGAGGGAGGTTAATCCTGAGGCTCCCCTACAGCATAGGATGGTTAACCAGCACGTCATCCAGCACCAAGACTCAGGTGGTTTGCACACTATGAAGACAAATGCAGAGGTCGGCCCCAGCGCGCCCGCGGGAGGTGACCCTTCAAGTTCTGCGGCCCATCATTCTGATTCCAAAGACTCAGATCATTTTGGGTGCAGAATTGTTGAATAACATCCATCAACCTCGGAAGATGAATGATATTGTCTGCACCTACAATTTTTTTTTTGGTCAGTTGGCAAAGAAAGATGCTTGTAACTTCGCTGATTCTGGTCTCTGTCAATTCTAGCTGTCGGTCTCTACTATGAGGCAGTGTTTTTCTTATATGTTGGTGTCTGTTAACATCTATGCTTATGGTGGAACTTTTCCAAGTACTAGCTACGCGCAAGTCAGTCCTGGTCACTGTATGAGTCAGTTTCTAGTCGCTGTTTGGATCAATTTTGGTATGGTCATTGTCAAGATCTGGAATCTTATGTTCTCCGAGACAACAAATCCTGATGAAAGTCATTATGTAGGTTCTCTGTTTGGCATGTTAAGAGTTTTTTGTAAGAATGCCAACTTGATGGCTAGAACTTTTGTGGCCTCGACCTCTCCGTAATATCATTTTGTATCAATATAAGAGTAGACCAATTGAGAAAAAAGAAAAGTTCTTATTTTTTTCTTTTATTGAAAATTTTCCTTTTTCCATGGCATATAGATAATATTTGTTTTATTATCAGTTTTTTATTATAGATTTTCTAATTATTTATTTCTTTCCTTTTTTTTTTAAATATTTTTTAAAATTTTACTGTATTTTAGATTTCCTTTTATTTTTAAATTTTAATTTTTTAAACGATTTAATTTTTTCATTTTTAATCTTTATTTTTATTAATTTAAAAAAAAAATCATAATTTAATAATGATAATCATTTTATGATTTCTTTTCTTTATATATAACTCGTCTGACACTCTTGAATTCTCTACTTTAAATTTATGTTTTTGAAAATGGATGATTTGTTCACCTAAAACATCAAACACCTCAACAATTTCACAAAGTGTTCCAAAGAGTCATGATCATTATGATTACTAAAAAATAAATAGGTTGGAAATGTTTTTTTTTAATCATTTATTTTAAATTAAAAATTTTAAAAATCCACAAATCTGGATGATATTAGATTTTTTTTTGTAAGGTTAGGCATTCTTCATTCCAGATGACAAAAAAAAATTACAGCATACTAAAGTTCAGGCGGCAGGTCTTCCTGCAGGAAACCAGACCGCCATCTTTCGGCTTTGAAGCCTGACCAAAATTTGAAACTGTTTAGCTCCTTTTCCCTGTCATAATCATGTTTTTGCCTATTACTGACTAAGTTAACTACAGGACACCAGACACAATTCTGATTTATCAACATTTAAAACAAAAAAGAAAAGACTCAGCTCAGCTAGTCCTCATCCGACGAGTTGACCGGGGCAAGCGTTGAGGCACTGGTGCCAGGCTTCAGCTGCTTCTGCTCCATGGCCCATTTTAGGTCTAGAAACGTTTGTTCCATGTTCTTCAGCAGCAGATGGTTTCTTGCTGCCTGGACTTGGACGACCGCGATCTCGTTCAGGAGAGTGGTCTTGATATTATCCGCTTCTTTTGCCAGCTGGCTTTTGAGTTGCTCCTCTGCCTGCTTGCGTTCCTCGTCCTCCTCTTCGTAGACGGCCTGATTCACCTCCATAGCCCGGCCAACCACATGCTTCATTATCCAGTACTGCTGAAGTGTTTTGTTGAACATGGAGTTTCTGCCTCTTATAGTTCCTAGGTCCAGGATCAGATCCTCCCAGTCTTCACGGGGGATTTCTTTGTTATCACTGATATCCCGCAGCTCACGCTCCCACCCATTGATTTGGGAGCGGATCTCCAGAGGGATCCCAGCCATGTACGCGTTTATCGTGTGCATGGTCTTTTCAAAGTCTGGCTTCCTGCCCCTTTTGCTCGGTTGGCTACTGGTGCCCTCGTCCCGATTCTTTGCAGGTTTAGCCTTCCTCGGTGCCATCTTGCCACGGGCCTGGGGCTTTGAAATTGAATGAGCTTGTCTACCTATCACAACAAAAAACCACAAGTCAGAGCTATTGAGGTGAGACGCGGTCATAATCCGCTCGCTAGCCAGCCCGGCTTCAGCATGGCTGGTGCTCTACACCCTCGAACAGAAAAGGTCGGGGCTGTGGTACCAATCTTGGGGCATGGTGAGACTCAACAAAGCCCCCCTCGCCTCCCATCTCTCTGAATAAGAACCAGAACTAGCGCCATGCAAAGCCTCCCCTGCTCGGGAGAGGAAGAGGAGATTCGACTGAGTGCCAGGAAGGCCACTATCAGTTCTACTACTGATAGTCTGCTCACTGGGGCGGAACATTTCTGGTCGAACAAGGATAACGTAGTTGCTAGCTAACATAATGCCTGGAGGATAGGGATGATAGAATACATACCACCTTTTCTTGCCGGAGCCTGAGAAGGGGCCAGGTCGCAGGGTCGCGCTGTCACCTTTCCGTTTTTTTCATGGTTCTTACTTAACTGAATGAGCATTCCCTCTGTCCCCTCAGGCATATGTTTGTTATCAACCCGCTGTCCTGCCAACCGGGCCTCCACTTGGCCATTTAATTTTCTGACTGATAGCCCTGGATCCCTACCTTAGGATGGGGCATGACTTGACTGCCCTGCTTTATTCGTCATTACTCCAATATGCTCCCGGCTACTCCTACCATAACTGTTCTGTACTCCTTGTGCCACCTGTCATCCTGCCTCTGTCATTTATCCCGACTTCCCAAGCTAACTCCAGATCCTTCCTTGGTGGTGTATCGTGGCTCGCTTCTCCTTCGTTTCCGCGACCTGTCCTACCTTGCCCCGTCATCTGCCCGAGTCTATCATTCCGATGACTGCTGTCCTTTCCCACGGATGTGCTGTCCATTCCCATCCGTTGTGATCTTTCCCCATAGCTGCTGCGTGCCGCCTGATCCTAGCCGTTCACCTCGGGCCTGTCTTTACCACCTTTGTCGACGTCTAGCAATTGTTGGAGGCTGGCTTGCTCCTCTGGGAGCAGTTGAGACAGACCTTCACTGTCGATCTCTTTGCCTCTGTTCCGACTACCCCAGTTCGTGAGCCAGTCCGCCGGTTTGTTTCTAGAACGTCTAATGTGAGAGGGAATTAGGTTGTTGATTTTAGGCAGGAGCTTCATGATTTCGCCCACAAGCCATGCCGTTCTCCAGCTCTTGCTAATTTTGTCCGCCGGTTGTTGTTGTTGTAGCTTCCTGACCATGTCGACCACCAACTTCGAGTCCCCCTCAATTTGGAGTCGCTTGAAATTAGCCCGTAGAGCAATTTCCAGGCCACGTTTCAAGGCATGCAGTTTGGCTTCGTTATTTGAGGCTTCCCCGCAGTCCATCGCGAAGGTTCGAAGAGTTTTGCCCCCAGCGTCTCTGAAAACTCCCCCAAAGCCAGCCTCTACTGGGTTATGTTTTGCGGCGCCATCAAAATTAAGCTTAATGAATCCCTGTAGGGGGTGGAGATACTGGTTGCTTTCCGCCACTTCCCTAGGCCAGTCTGATCCTTTGATACACCCATTTAGCATACTCTGGTTTACCTCTAGTTTTTTCAGGATTTCCTCCTCCATTTGTGACGCCTGCCAGTCTTCTTTTTTCCAGCTTTCTATTAGGATTGTTTCATGTATGTTCCTGGTGGTTTGTTCCCATACGGCTGCTGGGGTTCTGGAGTCTGCTTTGAAGATTGCCCTATTTCATGCTTTCCAGGTTTTCCAAAGCAGGAATCCGAAAGAAAGGAGCCATGCATGATTGACCACCAGATTTTGGTAAGGTTTTTTTGTCCAGTTTTTTATGGTTTTTACAATGTTCCTGTAATTTATGTGGCGGCGCTCAAACAATCTGAAGTGACTTTCCCACAGGGAATTGCTGACTGGGCAACGGTTCATCAAATGTTCCATTGTCTCTTCTTGGGAGTTGCAGAGTGCGCAGCGGGATGGACCTTGACGCCCTTTCCTCTGCATCTGGTCCCAGGTAAGCGCTCTGCCGTGTAGTAAGGTCCAAACAAAGAATGAAACTTTCGGCCAGTGTTTGATTTTCCAAAGATTTTTCCATTGTTTGATTTCCGGCTGTTGATTTTGATTGACTTTTTGGTAGTAGGCTTCTACTATTGAGAAATTGCCTTGAATTCGTTTACCCCATCGAAGAATGTCAGATCCTGTTTTCCTTGCTACCTTACGAGATGCCAGATTTGTGTAATACTTTCTCCATCTGTCAGTTTCTGGGGCCCCTTCCCAATCCTCTTTTTCTTTCCAAATGCGCCAATATCCTTCTTCGTCTGGTTTCCAGAAATTGCCAATGGTTGTTGCCTCAGCCTGAGATGTGAAGGTTGTCCTTTTGGATGAGTCTTTCGCATTGCTACCATGATTCCTCCTAGAACATGGCCTTGTCCCTGACTCGTATTTCCAAAAAGCTGTGATTTCTTATCAAGTCTTTGTTTCCCCTTGCCAGGTTCCAAATCGCGGAACCTCTAATCTTCGTGTCACTTCTCAGTCTTCCTTCAGGTTCCCCTGTCGCATCGTATTTCCTTTTCCATATCACCTTCTAGAGGTCAGGGCCTCCCTGAGTCCACCTCCACCAGAGCTTTGCACCCATGACTTGGTTGAGGATGAAGGGGTCTCGTAGCCCTAAACCGCCATCTTTGGGGAGCTGACTTAGCCACTCCCAAGAAATTAAGGCCCACTTTTTGGATTTGCTGGTGCCCTGCCATAGGAATTTTTTGAACATGGCGACCAGATTTTGGCTTGCAGTCTTTGGGATGGCTTGGCACGAAATCTAGTAGATTGGCATAGCCTACAGAACGGCTTTCAGCAGGCTTAGCCGGCTTGGGGCATTCAACGAGCGAAAGGTCCATTTTTCCATCTCTTTTTGGATTTTTTTTGTTAGAAGTTCCCAATTGGCCATCTTGTATTGATGCTCATGCAACATAATGCCTAGGTATTTTGACGGGAAGGTTCCGATATTGAAGCCCAGAGTGCGCGCTAAGAACCTTTGGGCAGCTTGCGAGGTGTTGAAGAAAAACATTTCCGATTTGTCCTTATTAATCTCTGTCCCAGAAGCTTTGCTAAAATCAGATAGGGTTTTGATGACACCTTGGGCCTCTCTCAGCGTGGCTTGACCATAAAGCATCACATCGTCTACGAATTTTTGGTGCGAAACCGGTGTATCATTCCCACAGATTCGAAGACCCTTTAGCTGATCCTTGGAGACTTGAGCCTTAACCAACCTACCCAGGCCTTCCGTAGCTAGTATGAAGAGAAAAGGAGACAGGGGGTCTCCCTGCCTAAGCCCGTGGGATGGAATGAAGGCTTTGGAGGGGGTGCCATTTAATAGTATTGACATCACAAGAGTGCCAACCATGGATAAGATCCAGTTTATCCATCTTTGGTCTAAGCCATAGGCTTTTAGAATGCCTTCCAGATATCCCCAGCTAAGGCGATCAAACACCTTAGCCAAATCAAGTTTAATAAGCATACCTGGGGTGTGGGAGTTTTTTAAGGAGTGAATCACTTCCTGGGCCACTATGATGCCATCTGTGATCTAGCACCCTTTGACAAAGCTTGTTTGCTCCAGGGCAATGAGATCCGACAGGATCAGCTTTAGCCTGTTAACCATGATTGTTGCTAAAATTTTATAAACAACATTGCAAAGGGAGATGGGTCTGAAGCCCTACGGTTCCTCCGAGTATCCATTCTTCGGGATTAGAGCCAGGAATGTGGCATTCAGGCCCTGGTGCATGTGCTTTGAACACCTGGATTCCTCCACTATGTCTAGTAGGTCATTCCCCATAAAACTCCAGGCCGCCTGGTAGAACTCAAAGGTGAAGCCATCAGGACCTGAGGCCTTATTTTTCATCATTTTGTTAACTACCTCTTCAAGTTCTTCCTTGGTGATTACCCTGAGCAGAGCCAGGTTTTGATCTCTGGAGAATTTCTTAGGGATATGATGGCAAACCTTGTCTATGTCCTCAGATCTGTTGACATTTGGCTCAGTGATAATGCCTTTGAAGTGATTCACCAAGAGTTGTTCTATTTCTGTCTGCTACGTCACTCTGTTTCCCTGACTGTCTTTCAAGGAGAAGATTTTGTTGTGCTGGCGGTGACTCAGCATTGCTTTATGGAAGAATTTGGAGTTTTTTTCACCCTCTTTTAACCATTGGACCCGAGATTTCTGCTTCCACAAAATTTCCTCCTGCTTTCGTCTTTCTTCCAGTTGAGTGATTACTTTGCCTTCCTCTTCAGCCAGCTCTTCATTTCGGCCTTCCGAGATGATTTTATGCTATATTCTTTCCAATCTGGACTAAATTTTTCCTTGCTCCTCTTGAATATTGCCGAATTCTTCCCTGTTCCACTTCTTGATTTTGCTCTTGATTTCTTTGAGTCTGAGCTGAAAAGAGTGCATTTTGCTGCGGCCTTCCTTTCCACTCTTGTTGTCTTGCCACCAGATCCTTACTTTGTCTATGAAATCAGGGGCTCTAAGCTAGAAGGACTCAAACCGGAAGGGCCTCTTTTTATTCGGATTGTTTAGGGCTATTTCAAGCTTTATTGGCCAGTGGTCAGACCCTATTGAGGGTAGGATGGAGGCTTCGTAGAAGATGTCCAACCCAATTATGTGTTCTAAGACTAAGAATCTGTCCAGTCTTGAAGCAATTTGTTTGGTCTCACCTCTTCTATCATTCCAGGTGAATTCCCATTTATGGTTGGGACATCAACCGCTCTTAATTTTGTTTGAATGTCTCTGAATCTTTCCATCTCCAGGTCTTCTCTGTTTATGCCACGTTTTTTCTCTTCTCTAGAAGTGATTAAGTTAAAGTCACTAGCTAGGATCCATCTCTGCTCCTGGTGCATATTTCTGAGCTTTGCCAACTGGTTGAGGAACAGGCCTCTATCAGCACGGGTATGGGTCCCGTAGACAGCCGAGATTGCCACCCATTCACTTTGCCCTATGAGCCTGAATCTCTGTGTCAGGATTCTTGGCATTCCTATCCACCAGTCGGTTAGGAATTCTGCTGGATTCCAAATAATTTCTATCCCTCCTGCACCTTGGGCATATATGGTTACGTGTTCATATCTCGGTTTTATTTTATTGAGAATTTCCTCCATATTTTGGCCTGAGATTTTAGTTTCTTGGATAAGCATAATTTGGGGTTTGTCCTTCTTCAATCTTGCTGCCATATGTCTCTGTTTTCCTTTGCTGTTTAAGCCTCTAATATTCCAAGATGTCAAGATCATTGGTTAACTTGGGATAGGTTTTGGAAAACCACTGATAGCGGGACTACTCTCCCTGTGTTGACTAACATTTCTCCCATGAGTTGGATGGAGTCCTTAAGGTTTTTTCTTCCTCTTTTTCCCCCCCTTTACCTTGGCCTTGCTGATCAGGTCTACTTTCCTGTTGGGTCTCTTGGAGTTCTTAGGGGGAGGCTGTACCTTTTCCAAGTTTTTCTTTGTATTGCTAGAAGGTTTCCACGTACAACCTCTTTTGTTCTTCCAGGATAAACCTCTCATCCAGGTTCTTCCATTCGTTCAGTAGTTTTCTCAAGACTACTTCCTCTTGGCTTAGGTCTTCTCTGCTATTCTCTTGGTCTGTATCCATCTGTTCGGCTTGTTTTTCTTGTTCTTTACCTTTCTTTGTTTGCTCGCTTGGGGCTTTTCCTTTTGAGTGGTTTCTTTTGCTGTTCTCACTACTGTCCGACCCCTTATCCTCTTTATTTTCCATGGGTTGATCTTCCTCTTCATCATCTACCTGCAGATTTGCAAAGCTTTTTGGTTTCTCTGGGGCTGGTTGTTTTTCCTTCCTTCCTTTTGGGGGGGTTTCCTTGTTTACTCTTTTTTTTTTTCACCTCTTGGTATTCCTCTTGATCTGTTGGCTCTCTTTTTTTTTGCAAGGAACTTCTACTTTCTTCTTCCTCCTGTGTTATCGGGCATTCCTTTGATAGATGGCCATGGACATGGCACCTACGACACCTAAATGGGATGTGTTCGTAGTATATGTTCTGTTGCCAAACATCTTCATGATATTCAAGTTCTATGGTGTCTGGGATAGGGTTTGCTAGGTTCATATAAACACAGATCCTTTCGTACAAGGTGTATCTTCCTTTATTTGTGGTTTCTACTATTTTCATGAAACTTCCTATTGAGTTTCCTATCCCCTCCAAGATTTTTGGGTCCCAGAAGTCTATGGGGAGCCCGAATAAGCGAACCCAAATAGGTGCAGCTAGAAAGGTTTCTTTATTAGGGTTGTGACATTCTTCCTAGAAACGCATGAACAAACCAGCATTGCCATAAAAATATGGGCCATTTTTAAAGACCTATTCCTTATCGTGTAGGTTAAATAAGATTACCGTGAAGAAGCCTTTCACTCCTAGCTTGAGCTCGATGTGGCCTTGTGGCTGCCATTTTTGTTAGATCCACTTGGAAATATCTCTTTCCGACAGCCAGACTCCTACGAACTTACAGATGAGGGCATGATCCCTCATATAGCTTCTGTACTTTTCTAGTTTATTCACTGGAATCACAAATCTGGATCTCTCCACTTCACATGGCAAGCACTTTCCTCTACGGCCTGTTTGCCAATAATTTTCTAGCACTGGTCCTACGCTCTTCCGTTCCTCTGTCTCCTGGCTGATCTATCCCTCTCCTGCCACTGTATCTCGATAGGAGGGTATCTCTCCCCTACTGACATCTTCTGTCATACTGCTGTTGCTCGGTTCGCTGCCGATTTCTACTGGTCTCAGTTGCTGTTGGTCGTCTAGGCCTTCCTTCGCGCCACGCCAAAGGTTTCACCGCCTTGCCGCCATTAGGTTTTTGTTGCAGAGCAATGATATTAGATTTTTTTACTTCTTGAGGAAATACAAAATTAATTTATAAAAATTTAATTATTTTGTGTTATGTCATTTTTTAAGGTGTTTTCCTAACATGTTTGTACACCACTGATGATTTTGTGAGTCATAGTTAAAAAAATATTGCATTTTTAGTGCCCTACTGAGAAGGGATCAAACTGTCTTAGGTTAATATTCCAAAACAATTACACTTTCAGCCTTAAAGGAAAAAAAAAATGGCTCTTAGTAGAGTGAATCCTTGATTGAGGTGTTGATTTTTAACGCTTTTGTTACTCATAATTTTTGGTTTTTAATGATATGGTTGAAAAGGTTTTTCTAAACATGATAGTTGGTTTTAATTTAATTGTTGAAAAATGTCAGAATTTTAAGGTTTTTCATAGCTACTGTATTTGATCTTTGACACCATGTTTGAAAATTAACAGAATTTTAAGGTTTTCCATGCTTATGGTTTTGTATTTTAATACCATGACTAAAATATTTTGACATTTTAACACTAGAAAAAAAAGGGTGATGTAGCATCACCATTTTTCAATTTTGAGATATTTTTTCATGTTTTGATGCAAGGGTTTTTTAAGCTATAGTTCTTGTTTTCATATTATAGTTCTTGTTAAGTTGGTAAAATTATATTTTATAGAGAAGGATAAGTTTTTGAATGGGAGAGAATAAATCTATCTTACAAAGAGAGACAAAAACGATGTGTGTATGTGTAGAGAAAATAGAGGCATTGGTGTGTGTGCAAGAAACAAAAGAAGCACTACGGAAAGGAAATGCATACTAAAGATAGAGAGAACCAAAACTCACAATAATTTGAGAGTACAAGATAAAATGGAAAGAGGGTCAATGAGGTAACTTGATGAAATAGAGTGGCTTTCATCACTCCACCCTATAATGCGAAGCAAATTTTTTGTCATTTCTTCTTGGTCTATCTTTGGATATGCTTGTTGCAAAAATATTGCAAATGCAACTAAGCCTGCAGTGTAGAAAATGTAGCTCAGCCCTCACCAATAATACACATTATTTTACCTTGATCAGATAAGTACCCTCATGGACTTCATTTATATAATGAAAACCATGCTAATAAGAAAGGAATGATCATTGCTAAAATGTATTGTGTTTATGTGTTTATCTACTTAATAAAAAATATTGTCTATTGATGTATATTTATGATGTGAAGTAGTACATATAGTTAAAATGCCTCTAGAATAGTCTTATGCCCATAATAAATATTTAATGTACTTTGGTGTTACACCTCTCATGTTTTAGATAGAAATTGTGAAGTATTTTAAGCATGGGATTGAAGGAACTTTTGTCCTAACTATGGATAGGATCCATGGTCTATCATTAGACAAATTAGAGAATTCATAGGACAATTGAAGTAATCATAATGTCTTTTGAATGATGTGGAAATTATAGTTATGAATATAATCCTTGATTTCAAGAGTGGAGACTCAATAAAACGATTCTTCTCAGAACATCTGATAGAAAATATTACAAAATTCACTAAAAGACTCTGGAACTTTTGGAGGTCAACTGAATATTTAAAATAGTTATAATATACATTAGTTTAGGGTACTAATTAATAACAAATTCCCTATTCTGAGAGAGAATAAATTTGGCATTCGATTAGACTTATGTTTTAGTTTAAGAGAATTTTTGGGATAGGGCCCTTCGTCCAACATTCTATTAGAGTGTGGGGTTTGGTGACCTCAACCTTAGTCTCTAGTCACATTGCCAACATAAGGGACTTCACCCTTAAGTAGTTTGAAAGGGGATTAATTGAATATTAAAACATCGAAAGAATAGAAGAAACACCCTTTTTTGAAAATGCAAATGTGGCACATCCCCAATTAACAGACTAATATTTAACATAAAAACGTCATATTAACTAAGATCACTAGTTAATGATTCCACTCATTAGAGTATAGATAAATTCTAGCGAGTGACATCATGATGAATTCATAAATAATGACCTGGTGATACTCAGAGCAGGACACATGTCACCAAAAACTTGGTGTATTTGGCATGCCAATTATGCAATGTGAGTGACATATGGAAAATTACATATCATCATTCACCACATTTTGGAATGTGATTAGATGATCTAAGGGGATATTTGTGGCCATCCTCCTATACCACTTAAACCCCAAATATTGTTTCCTTTCAGTTTCCTAATTTCTAACATAATTTCCTATTTTAGTAGTTTTCTATTTTTGGCAGTTTTTCAGGTCGTGAACTTCTAGAGTCATTTTGAAGCCCTAAACAGTGTTCTTTTAGAAACAGAAAATAGGATCTTTGTTTGTAGTCAAAAGTTGTTTTCCTTGGATAGATATTTCTAATGATGTATCGTGCACACCAAACGATAATTGTATGCCAAAGTTATGACCTTGGGAAGTTGACATTCCAACTAACCCCAACGAGGCCCACAATCTTTTGGCACTTCATCTCCTAGGGTTAGGATTTTGGATGTTTATGGTTTCTTTGTTGGAAATAATACTGAGAGGGGGGGTGAATTAGTATTATCAAGTCAAATAATTTTTCATTTTCAAACTTAGGTATATGCTACTTCAGATATGGAAACCAACGTATACATGCAAGTGTGTCTACAACAACTAGCATATATTCAGTATACTTAAGATTTAATTAATCTATTTGATATTTAATCAGTGCATCTGAACTTCATTAACCATAAGGACAGTAAATAGGTGCAATAAATAGAATAGATCATCACACATATGAACACAATATATAAGGTGGAAACCCATTGTGGGTGAAAACCACCTACTGCAATGCTTCTCTATCGTTTTGCTAACAAGAAACTTCTTTTTACAATATTTTTGTACTGGTGTAGTCTTATACTAGTACGCAAGCTTCTACCTACGGAAGGCTACAACCTTCTCTCGTTCTACAGCTTCTCCTGGAAGGGAGCTACAAGCCCCTTAGCTCTTGTACTAGTTGATGTACTAGTACATAGGTGCTGACCTACAAAAGGCTACAACCTTCTATTTTCTTCTAGGGACCACGTTTCATAAATTTTCAGACTGGATCCATAAGTAACATCAATCAAACATCAAATATATCTGCATCAACCAATCCCCTTTGCACCAACCAAAACTGAATCAATCAATCACTTCTCTGAATGCTATAACCAGAATATAGTAACAGTAACCAGACTCCAATCCTGAACCCAGAATGCTGCAGCAGTAAACAGAAGTAGCTAAAAAATATTTTATGAGATGTACGTTACTTCAAGATGAAGAACCTGCATGCATACGCTGTTGTATTAAGGCAAAGCAGCGTATATGTTGTTTTGAATTACTGAATTAGCGGGTATACGCACCTTTGCTGTGCCGAACCTACGTACAGATCTATAAAAGACAATTTCCCTTTTCAAATATTCAGACATCAGTTATACCCAAATTATCATATTTATAGATCAATTCATGCACCAAATATAACAGATCAAAATCACACAAAGATACTACTATTCAAGCCTTAATATCTTGACCCATCAATAGAACTTATCCTTCTTCTAGCGCTCAGGTTCCTCCTTGGTTCAGATCCAGCTATGCACCATAACCCAATGACCAGTATTCTAGATCTTGCTCTTCATAATATATTCAATGCTTCAGTGCCTTTGCCTAATGATCTCCTTCCCCTTTTATAGTCATAGGCCTTACTCAATGCCATGGTCCAAAACCACTTAGAACCAATACCTGGGTCCAAATACCTAGGTTCAACACTTCAGACGAGATACCATGGTCGAAAACCATAGGTCCAAATACCAAGGACCAAATACCATGGACTAATTTTTTTTTCCCACATGTACGTGCTTTTACGTGCATGAAAGTTCCTGCATACGCATACACAACTTTTGATCGGTGATCCCGCGTGTATACATGACTTGGTTAAGTGAAAAATGCATATATCTATTTTTCTTTTATTCTGAGAGCCTGAACTGTGATTTGTATCTAAGTGAGTTCCTATCAAGGACAACACCTGCGTCATAGTGCCAAACCTTTGTCATAATGTCAACATTCTCCCCCTTTGTCATCAAGGGCAAAGGGTTATGCTCCCCCTAAGTACATGCTAAAATCTCTGCCCTGATGTGTTGTCCATGCTCCCCCTGACTGTAGGCAAGGTCTGCAAAAAGATGTTCTATAAGAAAGAACATGAATCTATACATCATAAATGACCTTCCTATCACCAAAGGCTCATACATACATCCATCTCCTAACCAAGTGGGGATATACCAAGATTGACTCATCCACCCAACCAAGTGGGGATACACCAAAAGTTTATACATGATAAAACAAGAACATTACATTATCCATCCCAGGCATAGTGGGGAAACCAAAATGGGCCGTTACATGACCTTGATAATAAAAGAAATACATGACATAGAGACCAAATATCTAAGACAAGACTATGATAGTCATCAGCAACTATCATCAACAACATCTGTCAATCATCATTTAGACCAGTAACCATGTTTCCCCTCAACACCTAATCCAGAAGAAACCAAAATCAACTGAGAGATTGAACCAAGATCTTCTAAGATAATGCCAACAATGCATTATTAGAAGTATATGCTCCCCCTGAACCTATGCCAGATGGACTTTGTTAGACCCATGTCATACTCTTTTCATCCTAAGTTTGGCCCATTGTTTTTCTTCAAATCAACATATATGCGACTATATTCACAAAAACCAGCATATGTACGCAGATGCTCCTCATGAAACTCACGTACAACCATTTTTCTCTGAAACAGATAAGTTTCAACAGCGAGATGATGCATCAACTACTCCTAGCTTCTGTCTGATGTATTCAAATGTCTCCTTGGGTAGTGGTTTGGAGAATATATCAGCAACCTGTTTCTTGGAGGGAACACTCTCCAATTTGACTTTCTCTTCAAGCACTTGTTCCCGGAGAAAATGATATTTGAAAGGTATGTGCTTTTTCTTTGAATGCATGACTGGATTCTTTGAAATATTGATTTCACTTGTATTATCATATAAAATGGAGATAGGTGGAGTACAAATGATTTGAAAGTCTTGCAAAATTTGCATCATCCAATGGATTTGTGTGCAGCAAGATGCAGTAGCCACATATTCTGCTTCAGTTGTAGATAAAGCAATTGAACTTTGTTTCTTGCTGAACCAAGATACTAATCTGGAACCCATAAAGAATTCACCACCACTAGTGATTTTTCTGTCATCCACGCTTCCTGCCAAATCTGCATCTATGTATGCATGAAGTGTGATATTTGTATCTCTAGGATACAATAAACCATAGTTATGTTTTCCTTGAAGATATTTGAAAATCCTTTTAACCGCCTGAAGGTGTGCTTCTTTTGGATTTTCTTGGAATCTTCTAACTATTCCCACGGCATGCATGATGTTTGGTCGGGTACCTATTAGATAGAGCAAACTACCAATCATGGATATATAGGTTGGTTGATGTATTGTTTCTGAATCATCATTTGCACTAAGGCTGCATCCTGTTACCATAGGGGTACATACTAGTTTCGAATCTTCCATGCCATGTTTCTTCAAGATCTGCTTGAGGTACTTGGTTTGTGATAGAAAGATACCATCTTTATTTTGTTGGACTTGTAAACCAAGAAAATATGTCAGCTCACCAAGCAGAGACATTTCAAATTCTTTCTGCATCACCATAGCAAATTTTTGACTCATGGTTTCTTCATTGCTACCAAATATGATATCATCAACATACACAACAAGTATTAGTAATTTATCATTATCAATTTTCATATATAGATTGCTATCTGCTGATCCTTTTGAAAAACCTTGTTGATGGAGGTATTTTTCCAAATGATAATACCAAACCCTTGGAGCTTGTTTAAGACCATAGAGTGCCTTCTTAAGTCTGCATACAAGTTTTGGATCATTTCCAAGGATGAATCCATCTAGTTGCTCAATATACACTTCTTCTTCTAAGTCTCCATTTAAAAAGGCAGATTTCACATCCATTTGATATACTTTGAACTTCTGAAATCTAGAAAGAGCAAGGAACATTCTTATGGCTTCAAGTCTTGAAACCAGTGCAAAAGTTTCTTCAAAGTCTATACCTTCTTATTGAGCATACCCTTTACAAACAAGTCTAGCCTTGTTTCTAATAACATCTCCATTTTCGTTCAGCTTGTTTTTGAATATCCATTTGGTCCCTATGATGTTCTTATCATTAGGTCTAGGAACCAATTCCCAAGTGTTATTCTTTTCAATCTGCTCAAGTTCTTCATTCATGGCCTTGATCCAACATCCATCTTTGCATGATTCACTTACATTTCGTGGTTCAACAGAGGAGAGCGATGCTAGATAACTTGAAGCTTCTGTTATATTTATTCTTGTTTGAACACCTACCTCTTTTTGCCCCAAAATTTAGGTCTCTGGATGGTTCTTCTGAACATATCTAGATGGAGTCTTTTCTCCTATTCTCATATGTTCTTCTGGTGCCTCATAAGTTTCTTCTTCAGCATTAGTCTGATATGATGTTGAAGGATAGTCCTCTTCGTCTTCAAAATATTCGGTTTTTATCTGTTTTGAATTGTTGCCTTCTTCATCAACCACCACATCAATAATTTCAACATTTTTTCCAAGTCTTTTATTGTAACACTTATAGCCTTTACTTTGGGAAGAGTAACCAAGGAGAATGCCTTCATCTTCTCTAGGTTCAAACTTGCCAAGATTTTCATCAGTCCTTTTGATGTAACATTTGCTTCCAAAAACCTTGAAGTATTATACCGTAGGAGTCTTACCATACCAAAGTTCATGAGGAGTTTGAGTGTTGTTTACTCAAACGTTTGTTTTTTTGAGAATAGTAATGGTAGCAAATGCAGCTTCACCCCAGAAGGTTGCAGGAGTTCCAGATTCATCAAGCACAGCACGAGCCATTTGTTGAACCGTTTTTTTCATCCTTTCCACTACTCCATTTTGCTAAGGGGTCCTTGCAGTAGAGAATTCCCTTCCTATTTCGTGTTCTTCACAAACGTCAAAAAATTCATCTGAGGTAAATTCCCCTCCTCGATCAGACCTGAGGCATTTGATTTTGTGATCTGATTCATTTTCAACCAAGGCTTTGAAAGCTTTGAATTTTTCGAAAGTTTCGTCTTTATGCTCTGTTGAAGGCCCCGAAAATTGGGTCGACAACAAGGGGGATACCCACCCGGTCCGGACCTTGGTTGGCAGCTCCTTATCCGTTTGGTATAGCGGGTCTGACTGGGGATAATGGGACTAGTTTCCCAATCTAAGGGTGTGTATGTGTGTGCAGAGTTGGATGTTGCTGATCTAATAATACTTAAAGCTAATCTAATTCAAACTTTTAAACTAACTTTATGCTATTGTAATCTAATGAAAAACAGCACATCTAATCTATGCTAACCCGGGATGTATTTCTTCTATTATGCGATCTAAAAAGATTTCAGACAATAACTGGTAATAAAGATCATTCAGCTATCATAAGAATGGAAATCAATTAAGATAAACCACTTTGCATAAAAAGTTAGGCAAAACAGTTGTGAACAACATATCGCATAATAAGTTAGGCAAAACAGTTGTGAACAACATATCGCATAATAAGTTATTCATATATCAGACATAAATAAATGGCTCCACTGTACAAAAGTGCCAAATGGTAACTCACACATTCATGCAATAACATATAAACAACTACAGACTCTATATCACTTTAGGAATATAAGCAGAAATGGCCAAGAGATAAAAGTACCATTTATGATTGGTTCTACTCATAAGCTTCAAGCAACAATGATCTATCTCTCCTTGCTCTAACATCTACTAAGAGTACAGAAGTGCAACATCAGTAGCAGATATCAAATGCAAGCATTAATAAACCTTGATCCATCCATTCATCAAAACCCCCTCCGAGGGTGCAAAAGTGCATGTTCTGAGGACAAGTTTTTGACAAATTTTTGGACCCTTCTCCAAATGCATGAGAAGGGTTTAAATACTGCTAACTAAAATAACTTAATTACATAAATTTCAGATACGGTTTAAATGACCACCCTTTTTCTTAAGCAAAACTATTTCTAAAAATTGAATCTAATTCCTAACTATTTCTGTATTTGCTCCTCAGTGCTGCGAGCATGCAACATTCGCCTGGGAAGAGTCGGCTGGTCGTCTTCTGCTTTTGTTTGAGCTATGAAAATAGAAATGGCAAGCGCTGGCACCACTTTCTAGTAAACTAAAAGATATTTTTGAGAATCTTCCTTTGGCTGGGTGGATTTACTGCGTGTATACTTGGTAATAACCCAAATTTCTCTCAAATTGCTTCTGCTTTTGCTATTTCGGTTTCCGGCCTTGCGAATGACTAAGCAAGTTAAGGACTTTGCTTTCTCCGTTCTTTGTTCCGTTTTTCTGGTGCATTTTCCGCCTTTAGCGCTTTTTCCTTCACTGGGTAGAAGTTTCAGGATTTTTCGTAAACATGCTGCTTTTGTGAGCTTTCTGACCCTGAATGTTGAATCACCTATTGACATCAGCATCTGTTGAGTGATACTCTGGAATCTGCTGTTTTGTTGCATGCGACATCCGTTTATGAAGGCATCTCTTCTCTGTTCTCCGAGCATTGACGCTTTCCCCCTTTCCTTAGATGTTTCCTGCTCATTGCTTCATATTGTTTCCTGTTTTTCATTCCTGCAGTTCATGCAAAGGAAAAGAGTAATGATAATCAATACTGATACGCAAGCTATAACCTCTATGAATGTATAAAATCATGACACTCATCGTTAACTGACTCTTCGAAAAACACAAAGCTTTCCTTCTTGAATACTTTGGCATACATTCATTAATTTCTTTTAAGGCGTGCGCCCAATTTTGGTTTATAGATAGCTTTTCTTGAATGTTGAGCCGAGGAAATTTGCGATGGGTGATAGCAGCATCGCGTCATCGCATTACCTAGATGTGTCATCGCAACTTTTTCAGATTAGATTATCGCAGATCGCAGATCGCGACGAGTCGTTAAATCATTGGGTGTTGCTTATGCGATATTGCGATATGCGACGTCGCACATCAGCCGTCGAAGATTTCTTAAGATTTTCATTTAAGTGCGCTTCATACTGTACGTGATGCGATGAATTTCGCGTCGCCTCTTTGTAGTTTATTATGCTCATAAGGAAATGCTTTATTCTCTTCTTGCGATGCGATATAGTTTTAAGGAGTTAAATACAAAAGTTTTTATAAAAATGTTTTTTGGATTTTTATTAAGGGTCCCCATTTTCTTAGTGTTATTGCTAATACTAAACAAAGAGGGGGGTTGTTTGTGGCCACAACAATGGCGATTCACCTGGAAGAACCAGTTATCTCTGTTTTTCTATTGAATTCTAACTTCCAAAACAGAAAAATTTTCATAGGTCTAAATTTCGTTATGGACAGATAGAGTACATTATGCCTTATCCTATTAATGATATTTTGCTTCAACCTTTTTCTATTCTAATTGCTTGCTTCCTCAGGCTTTGTCCTTGTATTTACATCAACCATTACTTGGTCTTGTAAAGGTAAAATAAAGTCTTCTCTATGTGCCGGCTTTTAAATATGCTCATTTGTCGTAGGTAGAGCCTCTGCTGCCAACTGGCGTCCATAGCCTCGACAGGGTTACCTGTTACCCACAATGATCCTTTATCCTGCTTAAGGCTATCTACAACGTTCGAAGAAAAATCCACATTGACACTTTTTCCTTTTTAATTCTTTAAAGAACAATGTCTTAGTTTGGTAGCCAGATTATGACACAGTCATTCACTTGATTAACACCTTTGCTGAACAAGCTGGCTCGTGATGAGACCCCTTGTCTTTTGATTGCAACAATCTTGAGTCATTGCCCTGTTTTGGTAGATAGTATTGGCAAAGTCAGCAAGTTATAATATCTGTGATCATGATAAGCCGGCTCGTGATGAGACCTCTTATTCTTTTAAGAAATAGTGTTTCTTGGATTGTTCCTCTGAATGCTGCGATTTTCTTTAGCGGGGAGGAAGTCATTGTTTTTCCTTAAGAAAGCTCTGGACGATAATAATAAAGTTTGAAAATAGCAGTTTTATAGAGAACCCTTATTTTGCTATTGATACCTTTCATTGTGCTGATATAAAACAATTTCTTCGCTAAAGGTTGCTTTCATCAAATTTTTGAAGTTGAAACTAGCATCATATCTAGGCTAAAGTTTTTTAAACTCTATCTGTCTATAATAAAGATCAGATTTATGAAAATTTTATTATTCATACAAGCGAAAAGCTCAAAATCTGAAAGAGAATTGGTGTCTTTTCCGTGAATACCTGTAGTAACCATTTACAACTGGTTTTATTATGCAAAAGAAAAAGAAAAACCAAAACTATTCTACAAAATAGAAGAATAATCTTCTATGGAAAATATTTTTTGAGGATTTGTCCATTAATAGGCAAAGAATCCCTTCTACTTGCTAAATCCCGCAACACAAACGTTGATGGACCTATGACTTCAACAATCTGAAAAGGACCAAGCCACATCTTTTGAAATTTCGTATGTTTGCCCTTTTCTTCATGAGCCTTATCCCATTTCAAAACTAAATCTCCCATCTGAAAAATTTTTCTGGTCATTATGCTTGAATCAAAAGAGGATTTTATCAGCGCTTGGTGATGAGCATGGGTTTTCTTAGCTTGTTCTCGTTATTCTTCTAATTTAATTATTTCCATTTGTCTTAGTTGCATGGAGGAAGTAGATACTTCATCGATGTATTGTACTAAAGACAAAGAGGGGCTGACTAAGTCAGTTGGGAGAACCACTTCCTTCCCATAAACTAAATTAAAGGGAGAAGTGTCGGTTGAAGCTTTCTTCGTTATTCTATCTGCCCATAAAGCATTTACCAAAGCTTTGTGCCAATTCTTTTGGTTCTGGTTGTTAGCCTCCTGCTACAGCAGGTTAATCATCTTTCATGATCGACATTTTTACATGCCAAATATGTCATACTTTGCTTGCTGCAATGCTCCATATTTGCTACAGATGGCCAGAGAAGTATCCATGAGAGTGTGCTAGTATAAATGCCACTGCTGTGTATCATTTTTGATGAGTTGATCCATTTTTGATGAGTTTTTTAGCTAAGGGAGGTCCAAACAGCTTAATCTTGGTCTCCCTAGGTTTCAATTTCCTATTGTAGAATATAGAGAATGAACATCTATCCAAACAGCTTAATCTTGGCAGATTTGTAGATAGGTAGAGAAACAAGGGTGCTCAACAGCTTAATCTGAGCCCCTGGATGCAATAAGTATAGAGTTAGATAGGAGGACAGCAAGAAGAAAAGAACAAAAAGCTGGAATGCTAGTTCAAGTGCACCCAAACCAAAAAGAAGAGAAAATTCTAGGTGAATAGGCCGGGTAGGTAGCTTTGTGGTTGCAGAATCATGACTTGTGATCCATTTCGTATTTTCAAGTGTCATATCTATTCATATCACAAGTTTGAGGCAATTTTCCATTTGAAGGACTTCAAGCGAGGCATGTCTGACTTCCCCTTCCTCCTCTGTCCCAAAGTCACTCACTAACTTCCCCTAAAGAGGTCAAGATCTGCTTGATACCTCTTAGATTCATCATTCTCCATATCATTTGCCTTGGTGAACATCTGCTTCACTCAAGGAATGTTCACACTCCTTCTATCAATCATTTTCCCCATTGATAGCCTAAGACATCATTCTTAGCGCTTTTTCTTCATCATTATCA